>CM077631.1:15430802-15467592 GCA_039566895.2 Turritopsis rubra | reverse complement strand
ATGCAATAATAGTGTTCCAACTTCTAGCTTATCAAAGCTGAAGGTCATTAAAAGGTAATTTTGAAAATAGCTTGAAGAATTGCATCATTCTGCAAAACCTGTTTACAACAGAACTTTTTAAAAATGGACTTAACCAGAATCTTTTTCCTTAATATTTTCTTGGTAGATACCCCTGAAGCTTTTGCTTCATAAGAAGGCGCTGCTCTACAAGAATGACTCGATATGGTAGAAGTACAAACTGGTTTATGCAGTCTGATAAGGCTTAGCATAGCTTGTTAATGCTATTTCCAGGTAATATATAAAAGATATAGCTAAAATCTATCAAATAGGATAAAGTTGTGAGGTTGGACCATAACAATAATAATGAAAGCAACAATAAGTTTCAGTCGCAGTTTCATTCAAACAAGAAAAACACATTTTTGAAATAATAAGCATTTCTTTGACAGTTATTTATTCATACAATATAATTCTAACATATAATTTGAATGATATTTGATTCTGATTTCAACTCAATTCTGAGTCAATTGGGTCACCAACAGAGAAGTACATAAAATAAAGAAATAAACAATTGTATTATAATTTCTCAACATGGTAATAATATGAAATGTATTCCGATAAGATAAACAGCAGCAACAGTAATAATGAACCATCCAGGAAATTATGATTAAATCATCATTACAACTTAGAAACAACAACAACAACAACAACAACAACAACAACAACAACAACAACACCCATTTTTTGTATGTATTTTTCTTAAGAAACACCTCCAGAATATTTGGAAAATAGTGAGAAAAAAGACAAAAACAGATAAGAAACAACTTAGAAGGCCGAAATTTAAAAATGTTCCTTAATTGATGGCTCAAGGGCTGGCGTGGTTGTTTGAAGAAAGGGGAATACATGTATAGGGCACAAAATGAAAGAAAATTTTAATAATCAGAATCTATGATCTTTTCAAGTTGGAAAATGTATAATTTATACCAAATATTTAAGTCCTTTTCCGTACCTCACAGTATGAAAAACACCTATCTATGAAATAAATTTTTGACACGTTTGGTTACTTCTGAGGGCAAATGTCTCAAAATGAAAACTTTATTGAGTAGGAAAATAAAATTTGAGAAAGCAGTAAGAATTCGAGAAGATGGACAGTAAAGATGATATTCCAATGTTTCTATAAGATTAATACAAATTACAGTGAACTTCCGGTAACTCGAACCTCCTAGGGACCGGGGGAAATAGTTCGACTTAACGAATGTTCGAGTTAAGCGAATCTCCCGTTAAGTCGAATTCTGGCAAAAATGAGATATTAGTTCGAGTTAAGACGATTCTTTCTTCAGTAAAAATCGTAACAATATCACAATATTAACATTCACTGGAAGAAGTTTCGTACATCTTACTTATTGACTTTATCTGGACAGGCAAAATATATGTCTGTCTTACGCAAAGAATGAATTAAAATGAAAGAAATTTAAATTTTGTAATTTAACAAGTCTTTTGAATTCCTTTTCCCAAGAAAAATGTTTTAGCCGAAGGGAGACTTAAAAATGGTTCGAGATAACGAATGTTCGAGTTATCCGGGGTTCTAGTTAACGAGTGATTTTTATAAGGAAGGTTCAAGGGACCGAAGAAAATAGTTCGAGATAATAAACGTTCGAGTTATCGGTGTTCGAGTTACCGGGAGTTTACTGTATATACAAAATACGTGAAAATATTCAAAAAGTGTGTTTTGTTCATTCTTTGTCTATTTTGTCCAACATACTTATGTACAGCACTATAACCCTTCAGAAAGCCAACAATTTGGATTAATATCAATCAAGATGGATTATGAACATGTTGAAGCAAATGAATTGATCATTGAGACACCAGTAATAAGCAGAAAAACATGAGGAATTACAAAGTATACAGGTAACAAAAGGATCACAAATGAAAAAACAAACAAACAAACAATTAAGGGATTTTTTTTTGCTTTCAGAAGGAAACTGCAAAAACATGGAAACTCCTGCTTGAATTAAGTTACTCATGACTGTATGAGGGAAGAAAGATCTTGTTCAAGAGAATTTTATACAACAAGGAATTTATTAGGTCGTATCTGCATGTGTGATAGTTTCCAATGTTTTTTTGTGTTTTCGAATTAATATATATATAATTCACCCTTTTTATTTCCTTTTTTTATTTTTATTTTCTGTTTGACTTGCTTACATCCTTTTTATCTAATAGATGACTTTCAAAGGTTTTCAAACGAGCATCTAAAGCAAAATGAACGCGAATATTTATAAATAATACGTCAAACGGAAAGTCATCTAAATAAACTATATACAAAAATGTTTGAATTGGATGATACACTGCCATGACTGTTCTGTTTTCCGTCCAATAGGGAAGGAGTTAAAAAATAAAATACTCTCACAAGAGCTAAAAAAACAAAATCACGAATTTATTCATTTGCTAAACAAATTAATGAAATACTAGAGCCCGGGCATAAGGTATTCTGCAAGTGAGCTTGTTGTAACCAAACTGCAAAAATAAGGAAATTGATTTGTTTATTGCAAATTTTCATGAAAATTGAAGCATTTTCGAAATTTGGTCCAAATTGTGCCCAAGTTTCCCTTTTTGGGCCAAAACATGAAAAACGATTCACAAATTTGAAATCTGCACTATTTAATTGTTCTACATGCAAATTTTCATGAAAATTGAAGCACCTCATGTTTTGTCTAACTATCCATTTACGTGTCCGCCATCTCTTACGCAGAAAGCCTAAAAACAAAAAAGTACTTACTTTCCAGGAAAATTTATGAGACTTTATCTAGCTATGAGATAATTACCATCAGCACGCTTTCCCTTCTCTTCTTCAGCAAACACCATGAAGATTAGCTAAATTAAGCTATTTATTTTTCCATTCTGAATATTCTGGTGAAAACACTTCCATATAAACTAGCCATATGCATATATCCATCACCACTACAACTTCTCTCGATGGATGGATGATTTGATTAGGGCTAGCTTTATACCTCCTAGTATATCAAACGATATACTAAGAAATATATCAAAAATATGTGACAATAGACTTTACATCAGTACATCAACTGGCAGAACGAAAGATCGATGCCCTGCATCCATTGATTAAATTGTGGTCAGAGACTCTATTGATTCCGTAAATTAGTGTTGCGAGCAGCTTAAAAACTGAAAGTTAAAACCGAGTTCAGTATAAGGCGGCTTGTTTCAAAATATGACTTATGAGTTCTTTGGAGGCTCTGTCCGAAAAGCTCTATGATGGAGCGCTATTCAATTTTCGGAAAGAAAGAAGAGAACGGTATATATCATCCACCGAAGAGTTACTGCAGTCTGTCCAAAATTCTTCTTCTTGGGGTTGCATTCGTTTATTGTCAGATGAAGTATAGTGAGATACGTACTTAATTGTTTAAAATTGCTCAACAAATACAAGCTTGATATAATTATGTAGTCCAAAAGAACGAAGATAGTAACAACTGATATCTGATACTTGAAAATATTTCGACATCTAATAGGAGGTCATTGTAATGAAGTGGTTTTAGACTTTTCTATAATTTTTTAAAAATAACGTGGGAAAGCTTTACAGAAATCGTTCAAGTTGAGACGAGGACACGGACATTTCTATAACTATAAATATACTAAAGTTTATGATGTTAAATTCTGGGTCTGCTTTATATATGCTTTATACTGAACAGGTTCCCAACAGTATCACTATGGAAACAGTATCACTACGGAAACAGTATCACTACGTAAACAGTATCACTACGTAAACAGCATCACTATTCTTTCTATTACACATTTTTTTCAAATCTGTCAATAAACGAAGAACTCCTAATCAACACCTCAGCTCACCAACACCTCAGCTTTACGTGGATTTTCCAAGCAAGCAAAAAAACCCAGAAAACCCCAAAAACTAAATAAAAAAGTAAATGGAGAAACGGGAAGCATTGGAAACGTTTTAAAAACATTATACAGAAACTTCACTGACCGACAAGCAACAAGTAAACGGCAAAAGAGATAAACTTAAGCAACTTTGAGCCTTTTGTGTTACTTATAAAAAAAGCGTGTCGTTTGGAACTGCGGTACATCTCCTTACGGTCGATCAAATGGTTTAAAAAAACCGTCCACGGTCATCCAGCACAGCAAAGTGAACTCACTCGAATGATTAGATTTCCATATTTATTGACTGAGAAAGCATCGAAGACAAAAATTCAGAGAATCTAGTGGTTAATGTAGATTTCTAAATTCTGAAGAGAACATTTCGAAAATCTTGAGAATCCTTCAAAATTTCTTCTGAATGCAAACAATATGTGATTTATTAAATTTTCCCATTCAAGGACATCATGAGAAGGATTATACTCATCATTGCAGCTGTGTTTTTATTGCTTCAAAACATTCAAACAAAACCGGTTCCGGTGACATGGTTTTCCACCATTGCCTCTAAATTGGGCGTTAAATTGATCAAACGCATGTGGTATGCTCGTTGTATTACAAGGTACGGTTTACACATCGAAAAATTAAAAGATACATTTTAATGCTTTTCAATTTTTCCAAAATCATCATTTTAGATATGTTCCACCCAGTGTAAGCTGCCCTGTTGTGGTATTTGGATATGGTTGGAGAAAAACAAGTGCTGAGAAAGCTACTCGATTGTGGGCTCGTCAAGTTGGAGATCGGGTATGCCCCGAATATATTGGTCATTGTGATGTATACAAATTTACAAAAAAGTGATACAAAAGTGTAGTCTATATTTATTCAACTGAGGATTGTATAATGATTAACATATAAACGAGACTGCTAATTTCTATTGATAATTTGTGATGCTAGTTTCTTCATTCAAAATCCGATCGAATTTGTGCCAAGCGAATGTATTGCATAAAAATTGTTCTGACGAAATTTCTCAACGTGAAGTTTTTACATCCTTGGGCATATCCGTTTATTTCAAATGATCTTCATCCCCTATAACAGTCAGCAGATAAGTTTCTTCCGGCTGGAGATACTTCAGCATTGCGCACTCGCCTTCATCCGCTCAGTGGCTGCCTATTGCATCGGAGTTGGGCATCAGTTTCTACAATGGAGCTTGACTCCCGCTTACACTGGTACAAACACTGCCACATCTCACCTACTGGAATTAAACCTTTAATGACGCATTCTACAAAAATGCAAGGACTTGCAATGCAATCAAAATAAGGCGGAGAATTCATAGTTCAACTTAAGATGCGATCTAATAATAAATATATATATATAGATATAGTTGTTTGGAGGTTGACAAATTAAATACTCATTTGTACACGACACTGTGTTTCATGGTATTAACCAATCTTCAGGTATACATTTTTAACTAAAATGATACAATATAAATAACAAATTTAATACATACATACAGAAAAAAAAAATCGCAAACAAATTTTTGAAAAGTTCAATCCATGCTATCTGATTTCACATTGCTTAATAAATACTTGTTTTGATGTCTATATTTAGATACAAGTTCATTTCTTTTATTCAATAAATCACCATCAGTAAATTTATTAATTATAAATAACTTCTCGCTTAAACACAATATACATGACTTTGATCGAATGGACTTTTAATTGTTTTCAATATGCTCCATTTTAATAATGGCTCTTTACTATCGTCTTTCAACTCCCAAATGTATTTAGAAAGTTCTGTTTCTTTGGAATATTTTCTATTTTTAAAAGATTTGACATGGTTTCGATACCGGTCCTTAAAAGGTGTTTCCGCTAATCCGATATAAACTTTCTTTTCCTGATCTTTGTCGTTCGATATATATGCTCTGTAAACTATTTTTGGCGTTAGGCATTTGTTTTCAAGAGGACATGTAATCTTTTTTCTGCAGTTACAACCGTATACTTCTTCATCTTTTTTGCTTAGCAACGCTTTGTTATGAGATGATATTATAGAAGAGATGTTTCTCATACAACTATAACTGATCTTAACTGTATTACGATTGAATATTTTATGCAGTGCATTTTGCTTTGGAAAATGTTTATTTAACAATTTAAAAAATATTCTACCAATGTTGGTTTTCACATTTGCTGAGTAAGGAGGATTGAACCAGATTATTTTACGTTTGCGTTGTCTTCCTTCTTCTTCGTCTTCGTTTCGAGCTACATGTATATTGTAAGTAAGTACTTCATTGAAGCCACTGGCTTTTAATGCCTTTTCATAGGTCGGAATGGCGTTGTTAAAGATGTTTTCATTTGAAGAAATATCAGAAATACGTTTGTTGATAGATTTAGGTATTTCTTTAATAATGTTTGGAGGATGGTTGGATAAACGGTTGATATAAATTGGTTCGTTGTTAGGTTTGCGGTAAGGTTTATACGTACCGTCTTTGATATTAAGTTGTACATCTAGATAGTTTACTGTGTTAAGGTTGATATCAATAGTAATCGTTAGATTGCATTCTTTAAATAGTTTAACTATCTGTTTTTTCTTCCGTTCTTTTTGGGGTCCAGATAAATTTCGAAATAAACCTAACCCATCGTCTCTATACAAACCGATGTCTTCTTTATTGATAATACTAGAAAGTTTCTTTAAAATATAGGAACCGACTAACTCGCAGACTTCAGCGCCGTCAAAGCATCCCATTGGAACGTCAAAATTCTCATTGCCAGATTTTTTTTACCCACGGTTCGCTGTTCAAGAAAAGGAGAGTCTTTCTTGCTTGCATGATAATAGATATGTCATCGTTAGAGATCTCGCAGACTGATTTTGCAAAGTTTAACGAGTCTTTGAAAAGTTTTTCTGAAATTGAAGGGTAGAAATTTTCAATATCAAACATTATAAACGAGCATTCGTCTTTTCTTTCAATGGCTTTGAACCATTCTAATACCGATGTTGTATTCTTCCATTGGTTTATTTTAAATTTATCTAAAATCTTCTTGTTTATGATGTCTAATATTTGTTTGCTAATTTTTCCAATATCAGTTTTTGATGGATTGATCAATCGACAAGATATAGTGTTAGGGAATCCTTCTTTGTGGTCTTTGATTGTGAAGTAAGTTTCTGATTCCTGTAATTTTTCAACTCTATCCAGGATTTTCAATTTAGTAACAATACTTTTTGTTTCGCCATTAATTACTTTTACTTTGTCGTTTGTACTTTTACGGTATGTTTTCGTGACGTTTTCTTGAAGTAATTTATTGTATTCAGTTGAAGTAAGTCTGTAAATGTTACATGACTTATCAGTATTTATAAATAAATCTGAAGTGTTTCGAATTTCTTTTAGATCATCTTCTAACTTTTGTTGGAACTCGTTCTTTACTTTTCTAAATTCAAGCTTTTTCACCATCATCATCATATCGTATTCAAAGTTTGATAGCTGTTCGACAAGTGGTGGACACTTTCTCGAAGGAAATCCATAAGTTGTATTTGTACTGCTTTCTAGTTTTCCCATAAATTGAAGACATTTCCATCTCATTCGTTTTAATAAGTTTTCTGTTTTCTGTATCAGTTGTAATTTAAATTCATCCTTTTTAGGTAAAGGGATATTCTTTGTGGAGTATTCAATATTGAATGTTTCCATGTTTATAAAATCATTTGGCTAAAGTGCTCTACTTATAGTAAATATAAGGGGCGAATTTAGTATTTAATTTGTCAACCTCCAAACAACTATATTCGCTCCTACATGTTGAGCACTTTTAATGAAATCATTCATTTAAATTATACATATATAGATATAGATATAGGAGAGGGGAGAGAGGAGGAGAAGGAGGAGGAGTTGTTTTAACGTTGGTTTTAACATTTCTCCTTATAGGGAAATATATAATAAGTATCCATATACAAATGTATATTTCTTTTGTTTTAAGCAATGCTGTTTCTTTATTAAACCTTGTTTACACTTAACAAAGTTTAAAACTCGGATGAATGAGTTTGTATCTATTTTGTTTGAAAGTTTTGAAATTCTGCTACCGTTTTGCACCATATGGTTCTTGTTTTGTATTCATTTCCGTAATAGATTACAAAAGATTAAACATTTGTACGCACATTATTTAATCGAATAAACGAGGCTTTCAGTGGAAGTTTTGAACAAGTTTTAAATTTTTGGTTTGACATAAACTTTCAACCACCACCACTGAGTATGTGTTTCTAATGATTGTTGATGGAGTAGTGATGAGTACTTTACCTAAATACTTTTATGTGTCACAAACATTTGGGTTGAAGAAGGTGTCCTCCTCGTTTTATAGGCGAATATCGATGATACTTTGTAAGATTTTCGTCACCTAAGGGTTATCGTTTTACTATTTAAACTCGCGTAGTATAAAAGTAGAACATTACACGTGAGGAGGAGAACATTTACACGTGAGGAGGAGAACATTACACGTGAGAAGGAAAATGATATCAGTTGACCCTTCTTGAAAATTTCTTATAAAATTTCTTATATTAATTTTTCTGGTTTTACACTTTTAAACAATATAGGTTTGCACAGATGCATAGTCGCTTATGTTCCAACTACTATTTATCTAAAGCTCAAACAAAATTGCTCAACCCACGGATAGCGTCGCAAATGTTATTACCATTTTTAGGAAAGTTATTTATTGGTCAGTGCGGAAAGCAGCTGACCTTTCATTAGCATTCGTACGTACGTAATTCCAAGATTTTTTGTCCATATTTGTAGGCTGATTCCGCAAAACTTGGAATAGAGGCTGCTCAAAAACCGTGGTTATTGTATGAATGGCACACTACAGCTTATTTAAAGTAATTTAATTATTGTGAGTGTGGCCTAAAATACAGAAAAACGTTCAATCCTAATTTGTGTTCCCCAGCAGAACGACACAGTAAAAGCATCCCGCTAAAGTTTTCAACCTTATACTGCACTATTATTTCAGAATACTGAAATATTACCAGCCGCTTAATCTTCAGCACTCAAGGTAAGAAAATTCTTACTGATTTTTATAATGACATTGATTCCACTTTCGATTTATTCCCTCCTCTTCTGTCCCTCCGCCTTCCCTTCTTTGCCTTTCTGGTGACATTATTAATGGTGTACCACTTAAAATTTCACAAATTCTCTGTTGATGAAAATACGACTACACAAAGTATTTCCTGCGTTCTAAAAACAGGTAGCTCTATACCTACAGTCTCTTTATAAATAAATTCACTTCACACACACGAGAGACAGCCTCCCTGCTGGTTGTGGTGTGCGGCAGCTTCTGTACTTTTAAAAATTGTTTGGTGTCTTGGTGTCCGGCGCAGTTTCTTGTGTAACTTAAGACTTGTTTACTCTCCTTATTTTGTTCTAAAGAACAACAAAAACATTTGGTAAAAAAGACTGTTTTGTGCGCTCCTGAATACATTACTGGAATTAAGTGACAATATGACAGGAGGAATATGTTTGAAAATGCAAAAAAAAAAGAAAGAAAAATAGTTTTTCTTTTATTACCACCATCCCAACCCACTTTTCACTACTACCAAAAATGCTGTTTTAGTTGTCGAAAGTTTTGTTGATGATGGTCAAAAATATGACATTGCAGTGGAGTTTCTATTGAAATTCGTCATAGCTTGCTGATTTCACAATGCGCATGTGCAGATCATTAAAGCATATAGTTCGTTAACCTCAAACTGGAAAACGCTTATTTTGAAATGGAAACGACAATTTTAAGGATACTCAAAGTTTCTTTCTAAAATGTACTTCTTGCCGCTGCAGGAGAATAGCTGTGAAATTTAGTAAATACACGCGGAATGTTATCTGAACTGTTCTAGGTATAGGGTCCTTTGTAATGTGTACCACTTTCCTGGTATGCCCAACTGCGCTGACCTTCAGGCCCAAGGGCCTCTTGTTGCAACTTAGTGCACGACATGAAGGACTCCATATCAGATCTAAACTATTGTTTTGTGATCTTAAAGGAGCTACGACATGAATCACGTGATCTTAAGAATTATGGTGCATTACGTGATCTTAAGAATTATGGTGCAGCACCAAAATTACATTTTTAACGAGAAGAAATGAACACAGAGATAAGTGCGTATTAGTACCATTATGATTACGTAACTTTAAACCATCTATGTTATGAAAAATATTTATTTTTATATTATTCAACGTCGGCAGACTACGTGTTGATGTTCATATCTTTATAGAAAACGCTACTCAGGAAAAAATATGATAAAAATTATTTCGAAGTTAAAATGTTATGTATGCAAAAATTTTCACTATGGAAAGAAACTTTAGGACATAGAAATCCGTGCATGACAGGGCTTGGACGATGGCGCTTCAGTTGATGTGTACATCGAGCATCAGTTACATGCAAACCATAACAAAGAAAAGTGTAAGATTCAAGAAAAACGAATTACCTATGGTCTTGAGAATTGGAAAACTATGCAGGATAGTTATACAGATTTACTTTGATTACTTCCGCTGCTTGTTTTCCAAAATTCTCAGAAGCAGCGCTCGCCATATTGTTTGTTAACCTTTTCCACACAGTCCGCTTACAACGCATATGACGAAAATCACATCCAGTGAACAGAACAAAAATAAATGGTATGTAAAAAAAAAAAATTCTTAATATAATTTCCATGTTCGAAAAAAAAGTTGAACATAAATTTTTTTCTTAACATAGTGATTCTATGTTAAAAAAATCAAAAAAATCACACAAAACTTTTTTATAAGGTAGCGATCTATGTTCGGAAAAATACATATTTTTTCATAACATAGACTGTTGAAAGTTAAGTAATTTTAATGCCATCAATACGCTTCCGTATATAAGAGAATAAAAGATATAAACTTTCGACAAAAAAGAGGCGTGAAAAAGTGGCGTTATTTTTCGAACATTTCTTTTGCTACTACAAACCAATTTAAACATTTTTAGAAAAAGATGGATATTTCGAGGACTTTCACGTTATAAAGTTCAACTGCTGCCGCTTAAACTCCACCGTTTGTGATTTTGTTTCACAGTTCCACCTATTACATCCTTTCACAATGAACATTACACCGAAGATCACGCCGTATATTTACGTCAACAAGTTCTGCAATAACACTCAAACAATTAACAATAATACGACATAAGAACATAAAATATGAATTTCACGAAACTGAAACTGGAAGTAATGTCTGATGAATGGAAGCTTTCAGATTTTGTTTCAGACGTAATAATAATCAAATTGACATTTGTCTCACCGTGAGTGTTTAAAAAAAAAAAAAAAAAAAATGATATGGTGTACCATGTGATTTGTTTCTATAAATAACGAGGGAAGATTTGTTGACATCGTTCATTTAAGAAAAGAAAGTGGCAACATTAAAAGTATGAATTTTATTGGATGTTTTACCTCTATATGAAAATTTTACAATTTTGTATCTCTTCGTCGATCTGGTTTGAAAAAACACTTCTTTTTGGTATGAAACAGCTTTCCAGAATTCTGACCATGTTTGAGTTTCGTTTTGGCTTGTCGTCCAGAAGAATACACACACGCAAGATTGCATACTCATGTTTATTTTCTTGTTTTCAGGAACATCATGAGAAAGTTTTTACTCGTCATTGGAGCTGTGTTTTTACTGCTTCAAAACATTCAGCCAACAGAAGCAGCGGTTCCATTTGCATGGTTTGCCGCGATTGCTGCTAAAGTGGGCGTTAGAGTATTGAAAAGGACATGGTATGCCCGCTGTAACACAAGGTAAGGGTAAACACCGACATACCGTATGTAAATCCTCAAAAAATCCCCGAGGGCTTATTTACCACATATGTTGTTTGGGTGTAAGCTTATCCGAATGTGTGTGAGAAAGATTTTGTGTAACTAGCGCATGTTTATGACTTTTCGATCGGAGGGAGGGAGCACTGACTGACCGAGAGGTGTATCACAAGGGTCAATTATAGGCCCACCGTAAACTTCCGTCTTAACGAGTTTTGAAGGGATAGATTGTTCGATAGAACGAGGGGATTCGTTTAAGAAAACTTTTCAAAAAAAAGTTATTTTTCGATACCTTTCATTAAAAATGATGTGAAAAATAGCATCGCCACAAATATAGTTGAAACGACGAAGAATTGCAATGAAAATGTTTACGATTCGAATTTTGAACAAGTAAATTGAAAGTTTAAATTTTTTTAACTCTACCGTTCGCTAAGCCATGAGGTTTTGAAGTGGAAACCAATATTTTTGTTCAATAGAAGTAGGAATTCATTAAAACTCATGTTTGTTAAAACGACTCTCCACTGTATCTTACAAACATTTTGTATCTTACGTTACATTTTTTTATTAGATATACTCCGGCCGGAATAAACTGTCCTGGTGTCGTATATGGTGCTGGTTTGAGCAAAAACAGTGCCATCAGCTCCGCTCGATTTTATGCCACTCAATTTGGTGATCCTGAATGCGCAAAATATGTTGGCCATTGCCAAGCACACAAGTTTATAAAATGAAGTGACAATTTTTTAATTTTAAGAATATAAAACTTAAGTTCATGGAAAGTTGTTTTTTCCTGTTTTTCGGCTTGCAAGTTTTACCTGCAAGAGAGTGGCAATATCTATATTTTGAGATTCTGAATTCAAAAACGTTCTAGAAGTTTTGTGCATCCATCACATGAATTCAATATCAACTTGAAACGTTATGTAGAAACGAGAACCACTTCTGAACGTATCGGTTTTTCTGATGAGACTAACCTAATTTAACGTCATCAAAACTTTAAAGGGCCTGGAACTGGCGCAAAGGTGATTTTACGATGTCCAGTAAAATGATTTGAAATCCTGATATTACTATAATTCAATCCAAATAGTTATTTAAATATCCACCTCATTGTGGAAAAATTTTCCCACTTGTTTCCTGACTAATATACTAGCAACAAGATTTTCATAAGAACATGAAACACAATTGATTTAAGGAAATAAAAGAAAAAACGACAGGATTACAACAAATCCATTATTGGTCAGCGCGGAAAGCAGCTGATCTTTCATTAGCGTTTGTACGTCCTTCCGTACGTCCGTACGTAATTCCAAGATTTTTTGTCCACAGTTGTAGGCTGATTCCGCAAAACATTGGAATAGAGGCTTCCACAAACCGTGGTTAATGTATGAATGACACACTACAAATTATTCAAAGTAATTTAATTATTGTGTGTCCTAAAATACAGAAAAACGTTCAATCCTAATTTGTGTTCCCCAGCAGAACGACACAGTAAAAGCATCCCGCTAAAGTTTTCAACCTTATACTGCACTATTATTTCAGAATACTGAAATATTACCAGCCGCTTAATCTTCAGTACTCAAGGTAAGAAAATTCTTACTGATTTTTATAATGACATAGATCCCACTTTCGATTTATTCCCTTCTCTTTTCTGTCCCTCCGCCTTCCCTTTGTGACCTGTTAGTGTGTAACACTTAAAATTTCACAAGTTCCCTGTTTATGAAAATACGAATACATAAAGTATTTCCTGGGTTCTAAAAACAGGTAGCTATGTAGCTACAGTTTTATGACTTGTTGTCTCTTTATAAATAAATTCACTTCACACACAGTAGACAGTCCCCTGCCCCTGTTGTGGTGTGCGGCAGCTTCTGTACTTTTAAAAATTGTTTGGTGTCTTGGTATCCGGCAGTTTCTTGTGTAACTTAAGACTTGTTTTAAAGAACAACGAAAACACTTGGATGTTAAAAAAAACTTTGTTTTGTGTGGTCAATTCATTATTGGAATTAAGAGTGACAACATGACGGGAGGAATCTGTTTGAAATGCAAAAAAAAAAGAAGGAAAAAGGAAATCCAGTTTTTCATTTGTTACCACCGTCCCACTTTTCCCTAATACCACAAATGCTGTTTTAGTAGTTGTCGAAAGTTTGTTGTTGATGATGGTCAATAATATGGCACTGCAATGGAGTTTCTATTGAACTTTGTCATAGCCAATTTTCATTTTATTTTGATAAAAATAGTCCAATGATCGATACTATACAGCCCGAAAGAACTTTACTTTTCCACGTAAGATTACTAGCTTTCGTGACCTTATTTTGTTTATCAAACAAAAGATTTTAAAAAAAATGTGTTGAAAACAATGACTTCATGTAACAGATAAAACTTTCCATGTAAAAATTCATTCCTTCGCAGCAGTGTAAATTTCTTTCGGGCAGTACTGTACATACCAAATAAAGTGGTAAGAAAATTTCACCGAAAAAAATGGATTTCACATATTCTCAAAATTAAATTCTTGTGAAAATTCAGATTTTACTGAATTCATTTGAAGGAATACTTTTTTTCTCAGTCTTTCAACGTATGCAAATTATGGAGACTAAGTATTTGTGAAATTCACAAAATTAAATTCCTGGGGAAAAGTGCTTTCATCTCAATTCATGAAATTAATGGATCAGAAACTTTCGGTATCGAACTTTCAGGAAAATAGCTTTCATGAATAAATTTATAGAACTTAACAACCTTGTACCCAACACTTTCTTTAGTTTTAAGACATCACATATCAAAACAGACACAAAACCTCTAAAATTAGGATTTAATCCAAAGTTTCTTTGTGAATATAAACTTTCCCAAGTTTCGCAAAGGTTTTTTGAAAATCAGCTTATGGTATGCACTTTCGAGACTTTTTGGCTTGGTTGCAGTTCACTGGTGGAACTATTGACCTGTTTAATAAGCCTGTAATGGTTCCAAAGAATGATTCATTATGACTCATATTTGTTGGGCAAGATAATCGTTCCAGGAGTGAACTGCAACTAATCCGAACGTTTCTACGACGCTTCCTTTCGACCTAAAATTTCTGAATTTTTGCCCATTAACTTTTGGGAGATTAAAGATCAAATGTTGCATTTTTTTTAGTCATTTTTTTAATGTGAAAATTTTGAAATTCATCACTAGTGGACCTGAGATCGTATAACAGTATAATTTCAAAGAATGATTATAATTATATATAATTCCCTTTTTATTGTTAGATCCTTTGTTGGTGGCATCATCTCTGGTATTACCTCTTATCTGCGGCCAGAACTGACCTGTTTCATCAGACTTCTAAACCTATCACTTGTCCAAATTTTTTGAACTTGCCCGCCATATCTGAACTGGGACAGATTTTATGTATCAGATATTCCCAAAAAATTATTTCCATTGCTCAATTTTGCATAGCTATCTTCGTCATGTGAGAAGTATCATATATAATCTTCAGTTTTTACTTTGACACAGTTTTGTTACATTGTACTATTATTAACACTTTAACACAATAGATTGAGTTCAGAATACACATTAATAAATTGTATCCAATACTTCAAGACCTATGACCTCAGCCCATCGAGACATAACAAACGTACGTACGTATTTTTCTTAAGAGTGTGTCTAACGGACTAACGCTACCTTTTAACTTTTCGTCTCTTGTTTTCATTTAAAAGCCAGACGTAACAAGCGAAAATTAACATTAAGCGTGGCAACTATACAAATTCTGAATGTGAAACCTGTCTATTTCTCTCTCTCTGAACCACGGTGATTTTCAATTAGAAATTTTTGAGAGAAATCTCTCTTTCCCTCAAATCATATCAGCTAATAAAAATAGAGAAGGGAAAGAGTTAGAGTCAGGTTTCCTAGCTATTGATGAAATACCTAGTACAATGAGACATGACTGAAGCCGAGGTTGTATGTCCCGTGACACTTGAAACAACACCCCCGTTGACGTTCAGATTCACTGCGAAGAAAACTTTCAAATAGCTTTTTATTGACGTCTACACGAAATGACAACGATAAGATCGACCCGGGTTTCAACTTTTTTCCCGACAATGATTGCTGATTTCACCATGCGCATGTGCAGATCATTAAAGCATATAATTCGTTAACCTCAAATTAGAAACCGCTGATTTTGAAATGGAAACGACAGTTTTAAGGATACTCAAATTTTCTTTCTAAAATGTACTTCTTGCCGCTGCAGGAGAAAGGCTGTGAAATTTAGTAAATACATGCGGAATGTTATCTAAATAGGGTCTAGTGATAGTGATAATAGGGAATAGGGTCCTTTGTCATGTGTACCACTTTTTTGGTATGCCCAACCGCGTTGACCGTCAGGCCCCAGGACCTCTTGTTTATTTTTGACAAGCTTTCGGAGAGTTCAGCTTTCCATGATCACGTCAGTACAGTTAAAAATGAATCGTAAATTTTACAGTTTTATAAATCTAAAACGAGTACAATGGTAGCTATTAATAGTAAATAAAATCACAATGTAACTCGTGCAAAAAAACACAATGCTTAGAATAATTCTAGAGGCATAGACTGTAGCATTTTATTCAATTTAGGTTTGTCACGGTTAATAAAAATACTCTCCATTAAAATGAGTTTGAAATCAACAGGTTCACTACACCAAATAGAAAAAATCGTCAAAAGATGGAGCGTGATTACAGTATAACAAATGGTCGGAAATGGCACTAGACTGTAAAACATTGGCAGCCTTTCTTTTACCAGTCAAGTGCGATATCCCTAAATCCTCACTAGCTCTTACTTCGAGGTGGCGCTTGGATATACCATAATAGGTAGCATTGCAGGTACCACACAATTGCTTTAATACAAAATGGAAGAAAAATCAAGTGATCAAATACATTAGGACGTCTGAAAGAGAAAAGTTGTATTATTATGTGTAACTGGATAGCCCCTTACGAAAGATACACATCATCGAAAAACCAATCATTTAAAAAAATAGCTTGTAACTGTTTGTTAATCAAGACATAATATTCATTTCATTAAAGTGTTGGTGTTACTTTAACATGACTAGTTGATGTGTCGTGATCCGTGGAAGGCATCGCATCATTTGAAACACTGAACATTGGATTAACAAAACCAGCTTTTGAGTCTTCTTGATTGATACTGGTAGAATGGAAAACATCAAGCATCGTGCCACCATCGCTCCGGTCACGTGGTCTCGATTCGGAATGATAGATTTGGTATTTGAAGGCTTTGCTTCGCTTACGAGCCTTACGGACACATACAAATACAATCAGAAGTGCTGCTACACAAACTGAAGACACAAAAGTAATTTGTAAACCAGATATTATAGGAGAATCGTCACCTTCACCACTCAAAGATTGTTTCATAAGTGGTTTTTCAAGAGATGGATTCGTCTTTAGATGATATCTCACAGTTTCGCATATTTTACAGGGAAAAAAGTTGATCTTGATTGTGCAGTCACTAAACAGCTCCATGCAAGTCTTATTTATCGCATGCAATAAAATATTCGGTTTAAGAATTTCATTGTTATATCTTCCGAAGAATTTTACGGTAGTGTGTCTCTTTGCACCGGCATAAGGCGGATCCGTAACGTGTTTACTCGTTTCACCGTAAAACAGAATCATGGAATCTGTTAAAGAAACCATTTTGTGTTGATCAAACGTCCTCCATCTTTGAATCCAAGGTAAAGGAACAGTAACAGTTTCCTTTAAAAATTTCTCAAAGTTGAGCTTCCATACTTCTATGAGGTTGCGGTTAGTTAATGGAGCAAACTTCTCAGGAAAATTCAACACAAGAACGTCACGCTCTGAAACGCATTGTGTTTTCATATTTTTATGAATCGAAGACATATCTGGAGGAACACAAACCTCATTTTTATTGCATGTTATATTCGAGCAATCTTTAGATTGTCTTTCACAAGACAAACCAAAATAATCGTGAGGACAGTCACACGAGTAACCATTTATCATATCGTAACATGTACCCTGGAAGCAAGGACTGCTGTGGCATTCGTTTATTTCATTAGAACATGTTGGTCCATAATAACCATTTGCACATATACAAGAGAAATTATTGACGCCATCAATACATGTTGAATCAAATAAACAAGGATTTGTGACGCAATCATTAATGTTAATCGAACAATCATGTCCAGTAAAGCCTGGTATACACGTACAGGAATAATTCAAATGAATATCTACGCAGCTTCCATTGTTTTGGCAAGGTGAGCATGGTTTGGAAAGGGACTTTCTGCACATTTGTTGCTCCCTATCAACACAATACAAGCACGAAGGATGGCAGTCATCAATTCCAACACAGTGAACACCATTCAACAAGAAACCTTCATTGCATTGACATATAGCAGTAGTTTTATTGAATCTCTCACAGGATGAATTTTCTTGGCAAGTAATGTTCCGATCGGTACAAGGGGTACTTTTCCGAATACGAAAATTGATTGATCCCATGGAAGAACATGGCGGAATTCCATCGTCACTCACTTCAAAATATAGCACGTAACTTGATTTTAAATCAGCATTTAACTCCCCAATTAATGTTAGGAAGGAAGTTGCGCCTGGTAGGAGGGTGGAGTCCACACGAAACGTATCATTATAATTGATCAATTGAAACGTTATGGTCTCTTTCAAACCTTCAGGATTATCCACCCATAACTGTCCAAGGCGCGTGTCGATCGTTGTATCCTCTTTTATAAAATGGGATCCGTGCACCAATGTTAAATTGGTTGGCGATTCGTTCACATCTTGAGCTACAATTTTTATAGAGCCAACAAAAGAAAGTGGAGGCTGTCCATTATCTGTAACATTAATGTTGACTTCATAAGTGCTAAAACCTGGGGGAGCTTCGAAGTTTAACTGCGTGAAATTCTTGATTAGTAGCTCGTTGGAAAGCGGCAAGATCTAAGATAAATAAGAACAAAAATAAAGCGAATGAAGCATGTTTGGGAATGAAGAGGGATAGTTCTGAGATTCTGCAAAAAGAACTATGGTTTACAACTCAGCATATCAAGTCACAAACAATCGTGAAAAAAGAAGTGACACATACTTGAAAATAATCTTTTGCTTCTGCTATTAATCTGTATGTAAACATTTGACCATTATCTGGGTCTGTACAATCAAGATTTCCAACAACTTGACCAGGAATTGGGTTTTCATTTATGAAAACAACACTCCTATTTTTAATGTTAATTCCATTTGGTGGTTCATTCATATCCAGAATAGGAATTTCTAGAACTGAAGTGATTGACATCGGCGGAATTCCATTATCAAAACATTCAACTTCAACTAAAAAGTAATTAGATAAGGAACGATTTAATTACTATTAAAAATACTTTTATCGAGCAAATATACGATTCTGTCTTCACTTACCCAACATGATAGGGGAAGTTTCATAATCAATAAAATTCAGTGAAGGAAGCAGGAAAATGGAGATGCTACCATTAATCTCAGTTGTCAGTCGTAAACTTAGATTGGAGTTGTTTACGATTTTATTAGAGTTGTTTACGACTTGGCAGTGATGTGATTGGCTCACATCTGAGTCGGATACTTTCAAAGTTGCAATTTTAAATTCAACATTCGTATTTTCAGGAAGAGACACAACAGAAGCATCAATCTTGGATGGTTTATCATTAGCGTCAAGAATATTAACCGTGAGCTGTTTCTAAAGATACATAAAACAGCTTCTAGCTTCACAGATATCGTGAATTTGACAAGATTAATAGTATAACTTTTGTAGTTCCTAAATTTGATGAATTCAAAAAACATGGCTTTAACCTATCTAGTTGAAATTATTTTAGAGATGTTGTGATAAGTTGCAAATATGAACATGTATCTTACTTGGAACGACAATGGCGGAATACCATTATCTTCGCTCTCCACCATAATCTGAACAGTTTGAAAAGCTTCATAATCCACTTCACCATTAAGAATGAGTTGGTCATCACTGATATTAAACAGACCGCCTACAAGATATGGTGGAGTTAATGGAATGCTATCAGATAACACAAGTGAATCTTCCTATCAAATAATAGCAAGAATTCAGACTTCCAAATAATTTTCCAGTAGAACGTAAAGCTTACCAGCATCATCTAATAATTGGTATCTGTGCTTCTGATATCGATCAGGATCGATGGTGAGAAGGGAAGAAACATTTAGTCCTGTCCTTACATTTTCACAAACAGACGAAGGACGGAGGATAATGTCAGTAGGAGCATCATTCAAGTTCCTCACCTATGATATTAAAAGTTTTAAATTTATTGATTATTTAGATTTCTGAAAGTCTGAAGATTCTAACAAGAAATTTATGTGCATTCGATGTATAACTTACATATATTGTAATATTCGCTGTGGTTGATAATGCAGGCCTTCCATCATCCTTTAGGGTGACTTGAATCACATAGAATGGTTTCACCTCATAATCAAATGATTGTGTCGCCACCAGCGTGTGTGGCGATACCAATCTAATGGCTGCTCCAAATGTATTAAGATTATCAACTAATACGCGGTCTTTTGGTACATTCTAAATTGAAATGAAAAACCCCTTGAATACTGATTTCCAAAATAGAACATTATGTATTATCACAGGAATTCGGAAACTTACAAAATTATCTGGGTCAACAAATCTTATGATACCAATGATATCCCCAATTTGATTATGTTCATCGACAACTGAGGGAACCAGGGTAATATTCCTTGGTGCTTCATTAATATCTTTGATAATAATGGTAAAGTTTTTTCCTATGGTAAAACCATCAAGTGAATCTTCTGTGCATTCTATCTAAAATACGGTAATAAGAAAAAAGGGTCTAACACTGTCCACTGATATTGACACATGAACATTTAGGTTTTTCATGTTACAAATTTGCAATTATATAAGAACAGTTTTCAATATCTTGACCAAATCCCCCGATAACCACATCTGGGATTTTTTTATCACTAACTTGTCTCAGGTTTTGTTGCGAACATGGAGACAAACATGCGTGCAACATTAAAACTTACGTATATTTCGAAGTATGCTTGCTGTTCGTAATCCAAATTATCTGATTCTTTCACGATAACCTGATCATGAATATCAACCTATTGCCAGCGTAAGAATGAAAATAAAATATGAAACGTATCGATGAAATCACTGTAGCTGCAATATATAAGTAGGGACCAGGGTTAGGATATATAACCCTTATGTTTTTCACTCGGACACCTGTTAAACTGATACCTCTCATCAAAAGCTAAACTACCGAGAACTATCTTACTTGAAAAGGGCAAACATGATGACCAGCACTTTCCACAACACAGGTATGATTTTGCACATTCATATTTTTATTTTCCGGATCAACAACGCGTATGTGACCAACAACAGTTCCAACAGCGCTGTTTTCATCTACCTTGTAGTTACGAAATGTAATTGCGATTAATAATAATAGTAATAACGTAATAATCATGATTTTTTTATGAATGAAGATTTCAAATGACTGTCCTTCACTAAATTTGTTGCTAAAGTTGCTTCATGATGATTCGCTCAAAAACGTTAAAGAGGATGGGTGAACGTACAAGCAAAATTATCAACTTTGTTTTTAGGGATCTTACATTGGTTTCGGAAATCGGATTTCTTTAAGTAGCGATTCAATCAATCGGGGATAAACTTCCACGTATTAATCAGTCACGTGGTCAATCCAGTTGAACAGTCAGAGTTTCAGAGTGTTTTTAATTCGTGCAATACTTACATCTAAATATTACGAATTAAAATATTATAAAGATATTTAAGTTGTTTCGCATACCTTATTATTGGTCAGTATAATGTCTGACGGTTTTTGGTTGATGTTGGTGATAGCAACAGAAACATTCTTTGTGAAGTAAAATGGCGGCATTCCTTCATCCGAAACTTGAATGGTGAGCACATATTTCCAAAACGTTTCATAATCAAGATTGGTACTAGTGGTTTGTAAGTGGCCTGTTGCAGAATTTATTACAAATAATACGGATGGATCCGAAAAACGCAACCTAAAGAAACAAAATATAAAACACATTCTGAAAACAGGCGTGGCAGACAAGAAGGTATTCATTAAAATGTTGGTGAAAGCTTACACAGTTCCATTATACCCAAAACCGAGTAAATCCAACACTGAGTATGTATGAAACTGATAGATATCTTCATCGACAGCAGTGCATGTCCCAACCCATGATCCAATCCTTGCATTTTCTGGTAATGAAAAGTCACCATGTAGCTCTATATCAGTTGGAGGATCATTCTGATCTTCAACAGTAACTGTGAATATTCCAGAGTGAAATAAACCTAAAAAAACGAAAATATAACGTCATTGCAGTAAAGGGAAGTTGAAGGGGAGGGAAGTTGAAACGAAAGGTGAGTTGAAATAGCAAAACAAAGGTATGTGATGAAAGGAAAAAATAAAACAGTTCTACCTCCATCATCAATGACTTTGACAGAAATGACTCGTTCAGATTGGTTTTCATAATTCAGTTTTACAGCAGATTTCAATTGGTTTCCCACAATTTTGAAGGATGAATCTATTTTGTTAACAAAAGAAAACCGAAAATTTTGGGGATTTTGATCAGGATCATCCACAACAAATTCACCAATGAAATAGTTATTGACATTTTCCGGAACTTTTGTAGATGTTAAAGACAAACTTCTTGGTTTTTCATTGACGTCATCAATAAAGATTTTAATATTCTTTAACAATGACTTATGCGGAACTCCAGAATCTTTGCAAAGTACTTTTACCATTTCCTCTGGAGAACTTTCAAAATCCAACAAAGAATTAACAATCAAAATATTCTCAGATAGTAAAAATTTGCGTGTATCAGATACAAAACTGCACTTGTGTGTTTGCCTAGCTTGAAAACTATTATCTGGATCCAAAACAGTTAAGTTACTGAGATGTGTTCCAATTGCTGTATTTTCTTTCACATGGTCTGTATCCAACATTACGTCACTTGGTCGTTCATTAATATCGACAACCTATTAAAATATGAGGAACAGCTAGCAATAATGAGTAAAGGTCGAAATGACATTTTTAAGAAAAAAAGGAAAAGTTACATTTATAAGAATGGTTTTTTGGACACTTAATGAAGGATTTCCATTATCACTGCTTTTGATAGTGATGGTATGGTTTCGCTGTTTTTCGTAATCTAATGCAATATTTCCAATGTACAATTCATAACCATTGTATGGGTCTTTCTGTATTGATAATTGTTGCCCAGCTTGACTGATAATTTGATACCTGCAAAGTGACAATAAGTAACTACAATCTTTATGTTCATCTCTTTTCTCCCCCGTTTCCACAAATTTCTATGAATCAGACATAAACCTTTCATGGTCTTAAGCATTTACTTACAAATATGTTTGGCTTGCATCTTCATCTACAGTAACCAATTGTCCAATTTTCTTATTGCTTAAATTCTCTTCCACAAACACAACATGTTCACCATCAATCAACACATCTGTAGGAACATCATTTACATTTAATACTGTTATATTGAAACTTGCAACATGTGATAGACCACCAGGATCAGTTACACGAATTGAAATCAAAAATGATGATTCTTCTTCATAATTAAGATACTGATGAAGTTGTAAATGTGATCTGCAAACAGTATGGTTTCCTATAAACAAGGTTTTCTCCATAAGAAATCATTTCCAACAACAATCACACCCAAATAAGTTTCAATTAAAAACTATATGGTTGAAATATAAGCAGAAATGTTTCAGAGCATGAAATATATATTTTTAAAGAAATCAGTAACCTTTCATATCAAATATTAAACAAAGAATTTTTACCAAGACCACCAGAAGAAACATTGCTGCAAGAAACTTTTTGTATCGTGAACTTTGATCCTGGATTTTCAACCAATTCAAAAGTTAAAGAAGACACAGCATCTAGGTCTACTGCTTCAATGGTGGCAACAACTGTCCCATTTGGTTGATTTTCTTTTACAACAGGACAATTATCAGGAAAAGATTCAGAACTTTTCAAACTTAATAAACTTAGGTTTGTCGGTGACTCATTAACATCCTGAACAACAATATTCATCAATTTTTGTATCTAGAATATGAAAATAAAAATATTGCAACAACAAATTGTATCCATTGTTGCATCATGTGATACAATAAAGAATAGAATCAACACATACTGTCATTGGTGGGAGTCCGTTGTCACTGGCAACAACCAAAATTTGATGGGATCTTTTGCTTTCATAATTTAGTTTTTTTGCTTTCACAAGAGAGTTGTTTGAATCAATATAAAACTTTCCACTATCATTGGTCACAAGTGTAAATGAATGTATTTGATTAAAATCTTCATCTTCAATTGTGAACTGTCCAATTATATATCCAGCTCTAGCATTTTCTGGGACAATGTTTGATGAAAGGCGCAGGCGACGTGGCTTATCATTAATGTTCAGCAATTTTATTGTAAAATCAACATCCACACTTTTAGGTGGAACACCATTATCAATTGCTCTTATAGTAACTTGCATGAAACCATTTCTTTCAAAATTTATTTGACAATGTCTCCCTCCTGCTTTTAAACAAATTGTATTATCTTCAGCTACTTGCAATTGATCATACACAATACGAAATACACCAAGTGAACTGTCAAGCAAACTATATGTATGGTTTTGTTGTGATCCAGTTGACAATCGGTCTTCATCAATAACTTTTATATACCCTATCACAGTCCCTTTTGCAGCATTTTCTTCAACAATGTGATTGGAGAGCAAAATTGCAGTTGGTGGTTCATTTACATCTGAATAGCAAAATAGAAACTTTTGTTAGGAAGATTCAAAATAGGAACATTTACTACACTTGTCGTAAACACACAGTAATGATAAAATTAGTGATCAATAAAGATGTAAAAAGTTACCAATAACAGTGATATGGATAACAGATTCAATTGATAAATTAGGAATTCCATTATCTGTAGACCGTACAAATATTTGAAACGATGATTCAATCTCGTAATCTAATTTTCTGGTTGTTTTTAACACATTATTATCAAGAATGAATGGAAAGGTAGTGTTCAATAATGTATACGTAAAGGACTGCCATTGAACCCCATCACTATTATCTTCATCATTTGTTGTTAAAATTCCTACATTAGAAATAGTAAACAATATTTATAAAAATGATGTCTAAGGTATCTTGAATTATGTGTACATTTTTATAACTAAAAAAGCAAATCATTTGTCAACAGTTGCATTGCTTGCAAGATTTGGATATAACAAAGTTATTTTTACTTTCATGTTTTACAGTAATGGTAATAAAAGACATATAATTTGTATTATCATACAGGGCCGGTAAAATAAATTCATTTTACGAATTTCTAATTTTTTAATTATCCTTTCAAAATATTTCTTCAATCACTCATTTATCTCTTAAAAATCAAACACCTTACCTACTATTCCTGGAGGAGAATTCTCAATAACATCTGTATTTGATATTTCAATGCTTGTTGGAATATCATTGGTGTTGATCACTTTAATAAGAACTTCTTTTTGTATTTTGAGTTTCGGATTTCCAGAGTCATAGCAAGCAATGGTAACAAATCCTTCTTTTGCCTATTGAGTATTGTAACATATTGTAATACCTAATCAAATATTGCGGAATGCAAAAATAATTAATACAATTGATACACACCATTTCATAATCAAATCTTTCACCAGCAGCAAGATAATTCTGTTGAGCAACACCCTCAACAAATGTTGTATTGATATAAAAATTGAATGGGTTTTCTTTAACGATACCACATGTATGAACTTGATTTTTAGTATCGTTACCATAATTGTCTGGATCAGTAATTTTGAGGTAACCAATAATATAGCCTACAGGAGAATTCTCCATGATTGTATTATTTGATAATATCAATGATAGAGGTTTTTCATTGACATCCATAACGAAGATAGTATGACTGGAAACAACTGATAAGCGAGGGAGTCCATTATCCATTGATTGAAGAGTAACAGTGTAGATTGATCTTGCTTCATAATCTGCTTGAATACTTTGGTTTAAATATAGTTTGTCATGAATAATTTTGAAAAAACTTTTGGAGTTCCCAATGAGATTGTATACAAAACTCTGTCCGAAATCCTCATCAACTGTAGATAAATCTGCTATGTATGATCCAATTACATTTTCTGACACTGATGCAAATTTCTTACCACTTAAAAGGATATTAGTTGGTTTATCATTAACATCAATGATGGTGATTCTAAATTTCTCTACATGATACAATCCGTATTGATCAGTTGCACGGATAATGATTGTATGGTAAGAGTTCTCTTCATAATTCAAAGTTTTGTTTGTTAACAACTTAACTTTGCATGCTGCTTTGATTTCTTCGGTTGAATTGAAACAAGCCACTTGCGAATGCAAAACAAAGTTATCATTACTGCTGTCATCTAAACGGAACGTTAACTGACTCGAAATATCTTCATCATAAGAGTATATAGTACCAACAATTGTTCCAGCAGGGAAATTTTCCATGACATGAGGATTACTTTGGTTAAACATTTGCTGAGCCCCTTCATCTGTAATTATTGTTTTGATAGGCGCTTCATTTACATCAAGTACTTCAATTACAATATCAGTTTGTGTCTAAAAGAAAATAATCGAAAAACCAATCAGCAAATTTGATCAGGTTTTAAGGGAAAACATTAAACAAATATTACATTAGACATAACTAAAAATTAAAATTTTACTTGATGGAGAAATATAGTGAAATCAAAAATGTTCAATTAGATATTCTGACAAAAAGAACATGGTAGTTTCAGAATATGGATAGTTGTTAAATTCTTAAGTTTTTGAAAAACGGTTAAGCTCTGATATTTCTCACCTTCATCTTTGGAGCTCCATTATCACTGACTTCTATACTCAATATATGAAGCTTCTGCGACTCAAAATTTGAAAAATTTGTTTTCTTTCGTAAATTTGCAGCATCATCCAGATAGAAATGATCTATAGGACCACCAACCAATGAAAATGAAAGTTTCTGATTAGAATCCTCATCAAAAGCTGACAATTTTCCAATTATATAGCCTACTGATGCATCTTCAGGGAGTTTATAGTTTGATATAGTTATATTGCTTGGTTTATCGTTCACATCCATCAAATATATTGAGATAAACTTATCAAATGACAACACTGGTACTCCATTATCAGTTGCTCTGACAGTAATATTATATACTGCTACTTTTTCAAAATTTAAAAGACATTGTAAACCATACAGCAAACATTGTGCATTGCTTTTCGCTATCTGAAATAAAAAATGATAGAAAACGTGACTATTCTTGCTTAGCATGGTTTCCTTCATTCAACAAATCCATAATGATACCACAAACAGTGGCAGATCTAGAAATTAGGAGACATTTTATGGAAGAGATCAAGATCATTTAGATTATAAAAGGATGATCTGCAATGACCTAATCAACCTTTAAGATTGAAAAGAAATTTCATGATACTGTACTCCTCCACTTTTTTCCTAATGCTAAACAAAAATAAAACAATTTAAACCAATTTAACATTATGGTACCATAATGGTACCAAAAAAAATCAGCAGAGACTTAAGTGCCGGAAACCTTTCAGTTATTCTACTTAGGTGATTTTATAAAAAACTGATTTATAAGATCTCAAGTACCTCTAGTTTATTTCCTGTCAGCTGAAATAATCCATTACTACTATCAATTAAAGTATATTTATGTTGCTGATTCGCATCTTCATCAACTGCTTGCAATATTCCAACCACATGATTTTGTGGACTGTTCTCCGCTACCATGTCATTAGAAAGCTTGAAAAAAAAAAAAAAAAAAAAAAAAGATGAAAAAATCTAAAGGACATCAATAAATCAATAAAAATTAATGTTTAACAGTGCAGAAGATTATTATACATACAATGATATCCAAAGGCTTGTCATTCACATCAGTGATTTGAACAGTTTTTAACTCTTTATGAGAAAGTGGTGGGTTACCAGAATCAATCACCATAAGCACCAAGTCAACTGATGCAGCCAATTCGTAATTAAACTTTGATACTGCATAAAGTTCTGTATCAGTTATATTAAACAGATTTTTCTTTGTTAAAAGGAAGTAAGAGAATGTTTGTATGACCAGCTTTTTATTATCAGGGTCTTGTGTGGATAGTGTTCCAATCAAGAAAGGTGTTAAACTATTTTCTGGAATTGTAGCATTAACAAGTGTTATAAATTCCGGGGCTTCATTTACATCTAAAACCGAGACTTGCAAGATCCAATGTGTAACAATAAATTTATCAATGCATGCAATTCTTATATCTGTAATGTTTTCAGTTTCATAATCCAAAGCCGCTCTAATCCTAAGTGTGTTATCTATTTTATGTATTTCAAAATTTGAAGTAGATGTAACAAAACACATATGAGGTTGATCCAAATCTTGATCGGTTATAATGAGTTTTCCAACAGTAAACCCTATTGTGGCATTCTCATAAACAGATGAATGTGATAATGTCAAATTAGATTGTGGATCATTAGAGTCTAGTATATTTATTTCCAACGTTGAAATCACCGACCTGGATGGTTTACCATTGTCAAAACTTTCAATTTGCAGAAAATATGATGATTTTTCTTCAAAGTCTGCAGATGCATTTTCATTTATCTTCAGTTGATTTTTTTGGACAAAAAATAAATTGAAATCATCAATGATAGTGTAGTGATGGGACTGCCCATTATCTTCATCATATGTAGATAGTAGACCGACATTAGCACCTTGAATATTTTCATACACACTTCCTTTATCTTTTCCATCGATAAGAATACCTCCAGGTTTGTCATTGCAATCTGAGACTAGGATTTGATATCTATACTGAGCTGTGTGATTGCGATCAATAACTTTTAGATTTATATCATATACTTTAACATGCTCAAAATTTAAAGGTTTCTCCAATACAAGTTCAACATTGCATTTTGACTTTGCACCGTGTGTGGCAGTTTTCTGACATGTGACGTTACCTTTGTTCAATGCGAATGTTTTAAAATTGTCTTCGATGATCATGGTGACAAATTCAACAAAATCTTCATCGAAAACCTCAACAAAACATATTTTACTATCAACTGATGTATTTTCTGGGACAATAATAGTATTATTGAGAACATGAATATAATCAGAAGCTGCAGAAACGTTAACAGCAACGGGTGGTTCATTTATATCCACTACATTAATGACGAAACCAGCAGTGCTCTAAAAGTAAGAAGTTCCAAAGGGTAAGGGTTATTATTAACTGTGTAAAATATTCCTAGATTACACCAGGATGATTTATAGAAAAAAATATAGTAGATAATGAAAATTATGGGGTACAAGGCTAAAGAGTTTTAGAGAATTTAAATACTAAGAAATCATAGCTTTTCAAAAGGACAAAAATAATAGACTATAAAGTGTTTTTTCAGTTTTGATGATCGAGTACAAAATCTTTTTAGTAAAATTAATTGTTTGATAAGTATAAGTCACAAGTATTTTTTGATTCAAGCTAAACTTTCCCTGAGTTACTAATTAGGTTTTTCCGATGGACTTACATTCATGCTTGGTGATCCATCATCGATGACTTGTACTTCAATTTGATGCGTTATCACTGTCTCATAATCTGATGGTTTTTCTTTATATAATTTTCCGTCCATAGACACAATGAAATTTCCATGATCATTATTAATCAACTTATAAGTTAACATTTGTGAACGGTCTTCTTCTGATGCAGATAAGGTACCGATTAAAGTAGCTTTTGGTGCATTTTCTTTCAC
Source organism: Turritopsis rubra (assembly GCA_039566895.2). NCBI lineage: Eukaryota > Metazoa > Cnidaria > Hydrozoa > Anthoathecata > Oceaniidae > Turritopsis > Turritopsis rubra. The sequence goes on along the minus strand of CM077631.1, from coordinate 15,438,161 downwards.
ATCATTACCTGTGAGTGTGATGTTATATGGTGGGTCATTAAGATCTTGAAGCTGAATGGTAAAATACTTAGCTATAGGTTTTGGTGGATTGCCATCATCCATTGCAGAAATATAGATCTGGTATGAAGGACTCGCTTCAAAATTTAATGGACATTTGTGAGGGTTACTATTAATGATACAACCAAGATTCTTCCTTGCAGTCTAAATGGGTTGCAGAAAAAGAACATAATGAATTCTAAATAATAACAGAATTATACAATAAATGAGTAATACAACAAACAATGAAATGAAATAAAAACAAACTGTGAAATAAAATGGGACTGGAATATATGTATTATCTCTAGTTTATCATTAAATTCATCATTGATTTTTAGATGACATAAATTGTCGAAATATATTGTATAGAATAAACATTAATTGTTGGTCAAAAAACCTTTCTTATGAATATTATTATTATTAATGTTTACCCAGGATAGCCTTTTCAGTTCTGATCAATGAGGGTCCTGCATAGGAGGTCCTACTTAGATGTCACAATGTTTTTATGTTTCAAAAATATGAGAAGGTTTAATTTGTTTCATTTTGTTATTAAAATTTCGCCATAACACATCATCAGTGTCTAATTATAATTCAAATTGATACAAAGAAACTGCTAAAGACTTATTTTTTTGTGAGAAATGTTTTCAAGGAGAATTTTTTGCAAATCACTCCATTTGTGAAATTTAGCAAGTTTTTTCTTATTGTGAATTGGTAGAAAGTGAAAATTTGATGTGAATTAGGCCAGAGTAAAATTTGTGAAATGACAAATTTAGAGGAATTTATTTTCACCATGAAAAAAGAAGAGTGTTTTCAATTTTTACTGTTGCTTATACGGGAGAAAAAGTTGATTTAATTTTTCAAATCAAGGAAAAAAGTTTTTCGAAAAGATTTCATTACTTAGAGAGTTATTTGCAAAATAATTCTTACAATAAATTATTTGACAGAAGCAACAGCAAAAAGATATTTTCTAAGAATTTAATATGATCATTTCCAAAGATTCAATTTTGTTATCCTTTTTGTAATGCACTAACCATAAGCTTGTTGTTTTCCACTTTGAACAAACCATTCGCACTATCTAACATTTGAAAAATATGAGATTGGTTGAAATCAGGATCAATCACTTCTAGTGAACCAATAACATTATTCTCATCAGAATTTTCGTTAATTACATTGTTCGAAAGCTATGGAATAAAAATAAAGAAATTTTGTTTAAAAGGCAAGACTAAAATAATTTCTAAAATTATTAACTAAAAATTAATGGTTGAAATTATGGAATAAAGAAATACCAAGATAGAAGTCGGAGCTTCATTAACGTCATTGATGATAATTTCAAAGGTTTTATTTAGAGATAGCGGCACTAATGCATTGTCGCTTGTTTGTATAATAATCAAATACCTACAGAATGAAAATAAGACTATCTGTTATTAAACCATTTATTATTCATCTAGTAATAGTTATAACCTAGCAACCCCAGTGAAATCCTTAGTGAATGTTATTTCACAAATAATTCAACCCCAGTGAAATCCTTAGTGAATGTTATTTCACAAATAATTCATCAGGTATTAAATTCAATTATCAAAATCAATTTGGGGTACCTTTTGTCCATATTTTCAAAGTCAAACATCTTAAGCGTTCTCAGTTGATTGTTTACAATAGCAAAACATTGACATGGATCATAAATGATTTGGTGAGTATGTATATCACCAACATTTGCATCTTTTATTGTCAGATTTCCAATTACAAATCCAGATGCAACATTTTCATTCACCATATTCTGCGACAACAAAATCTAAAATGATGGTGCAGAATATCAATGTCATCAACAAAAGGTTCATAAAGAAACAGCTTGCATGAGCAAAAGATATAGACAGATTAATCCAGACTGATACACAGTAGCAAATCAAGAACTGTCAAGGGAGGAAGGTGTCTTCCCTCGATACACAGAAAATGAGCAAATAAAAACAACCATTTACATCAGTTGGTGGTTTGTTGTCTCTATCACAATATGTTTTGTTTACAAATGACCATCTTCCAGAGGTTTCACAGGAAACAGATGTACTACCAGTTAAGGAGTATCCCATTGGACATGAAAATGTGCAAGTTATTGGATATAGCATATTCATAGTAGGACAGATAACAGTTACTTCTCTACAAGCATCGACTTGGTTTCTTTGAGGTACAGTAGCTTCAATGAAAGAAAGAAAACCGATCTGATTTTATATCATTGTGCAAAATATGTTTAGGTATCTACCAAAGCATGAAATTTAACCAGAGATAAAATGCTTGGGTGAAAGTTCTTATGAAAGTTCTTATTATTTCAGGAGATATTCATTCCTGAAATTATAACCTCTAAAAAAGGATGAACAATGCAGCAAGAATGAAACTCACAAGGACAAGACTTCATTATCAAATTTCCACAATCTTTGCCAATACAGCGCGTAGTGTTTCTCTTTATATAACCAGGAAAGCATTCACATACTCCAGCCAGGCAACGTTGATGGCAGCCTCCATTTGGTTTACCACATGCATCATACTCCTACAAAACTCAAGAAATTTTATCAGAATGAATGGGAAAGGATAATGAACTTTAAGCCCAAGACAACAATATTTAGATTTTCTTCAATACTTAATTTTGGGATTTCTAGGAACAAGAAATACAATTGAGTCATTTAACCTAGCATTATTTTGAAATATGTTGTTTAAAATGATGACTTTTAGCAATGTTTTCATATCAAAAAATGGTGCTTTATTTCCATGATCATTCTTTTTAGACTAGAATAAAAATATAAATAAAAAAATGCTAATTTCATTCAATCTTATTCATCAATATCATTTTGATATGCAATTTATTGTTTGCAGGAAATACTTTATAAATATTGTGTTAATTTCAACATTATCTAATAATAAAAACCTCTCGAGCCAGACAGGAAGCTCCAAAGCAAACAGGCTGTGTGATTATACTTCGAGTTCTTTTTCTTGTAGCTATAGAACATTTGTCACTACAACCACTCCATGTACTCCATGATCCAACCTGTAGAAAATGTTTGTAAACAATGAACACTTTGTAACATCAAGAAATGACACAACATCTTGTGAAAAGAATTAAACCTTGCAATCAATTTTATCACGATAACTGGAACAATTCAGAATTTCTGAAATCCTTCCACACTTGAGACCTTTGCATTGTGAACGTGTGTTTATATTTCGCGTTCTCGTTTTTTGTCCCATCCCACAACCATTACTACAGTGTGACCATAATGTCCATCCTGTCATGACACAATCCACATTAACAAATTTTGAGCATGAACGGGACTGTTTCATATGATCTTGTTTACATAAAGTCCCACCACACATTCCATTTATTTTGACATATCGTGTACGATGTTGCATTCCTAAGAAAGAAGTGCATGAGTACAATGACTATTTTTTGAAGAATTTTCTGTGCTGCATATATATGGATTATAGTTTAAGCTTTTATTAGACACGATTACACCTAAGCTTCAATTTAAGTTGAAATGATGATTTGATTATGTAAAAATTGATCCGAAAATGTTTAAAAATATGTGGCTGCAATGTTTTTTGTTTCTTCTTACATGAGTAAATTGTAGAGTTTCTGATCTCGAGTACTTAACTACAGTTTATCTTTGTTCAGTACATTCCAGCTAGGAAATGTGACTCTAACTCTAACTCTTACCTCTATCCCCATTTTTATTAGCTGATACGATTTGAGGGAATGGGAGATCCACATTCAACCCACAGTAACAGTTGACAACAGTTGAGGTTCAATTAAAAAAACAATTCAATGGGATTTAGTCTATTGTTTCTTAAATATTTTCACATATCAGTGTTTTATAAGAGTTTTCAGTGTAAAAGTGTCCTTTTTCAAAAAAAAGCTATTTTGGTGTGGAAGAGTTTTTTCATTTGCTATATTTTATGATAAAGCTAACTAACTTTCTAAGAAGATTTTCTTTTTAGGAGATTTTCTTATTTTGTTCCCATTTTTCGACTTAATTCTGAAAATTTTATTTTCACTACAGTCAAAGCTAGAGTGAATGTTTATGGTTACTTTGTCATAAAATGCGAAGCATTTGATGCATGTTTTATATATATAATAATATTATTTCAAGCTTGAAATCTAGGGAACAAAAGATATACAATAAAAATGTCACTATAAATATTCATGAGCTGTAATAGTTCTCTAGTGAAGAGGCATTTGGGGTAAAGTCAATAAAGATACTCCTTATAGTTATCAACTATCTAGGGAGGGACAATACTTTCTGCTTTTGATTTAATTAATTTGGATATCACAATAATAAGTTGAAAGCAAGAATCACCTGTTCCACATTGATTTGTGCAATCTGACCAGAGACTCCACGAAGAATAAACACAATTCACTGGACAGCAGCTATGAATACATGATTGTATATCTGTTAATTTACCACATTTTGCACTACAGTATGGTTTTTGCAGAATTTTACGTTGTCTTTTTTTCCTTCCATTTCCACATGTACCAATCAAAGGTTTGCACAAGCTCCATGATCCCCAACTTGAAAGCTTTATAAGAATGAAAACAATGGTGAAGAAAAAATTATTTAAATCCTAAGCACTTGCTTCATTCAAATTATCATACGCTTAATAAACACATGCAAGTGCAATATCCAGCTTTCCCAAATAAAGGGACACAATCGATAATTAGATAGTCAATTCATATGTATTTTTTGTGGCACAATGCTTTAATTTTCTCTGAATCTGCATATACCTGACATGATATTGGTATTGGTGTGCATCTTTCTGTATCTTCCGCACTTCCACATGAGCCACCACAGGAAGCATTCTTGGTTAGTACTCGACTTCGTTTCCTGGAACCACTGTTTACTGAACAACTACCTAAAAATTTCAGAAAAGGTTTCATATTCAACTTTATTGTTGATATAATTAAATTCTATATTAATATTATACATCAAAGTATATCAAATTTACATGGATCTTTTTAGGACCTTGGGGTGAGTACTGAAGCATATGTGATGGTCTTGGGGTGAGTACTGAGGCATATGTGATGGTCTTGGGGTGAGTACTGACATGTATGTGCTGGTCTTGGGGTGAGTACTGAGGCATATGTGATGATCTTGGGGTGAGTATTGACGTATATGTGATGGAGAGGAAATCAGTACATGTGGTGATAATGATAATTATCAATAATTATCAACAACAATGATTATTTTATTGTTACATATCAATAATAATGCTAAGCCATAGTGCTAAAAGTTTCCACTAACAAACCACATAAAAAACAAAAGATTTTTTTGAAAATAATAGGAAAATTTTTAAGGTTATTTACTACAGTATTGGAGACGAGCTAAATGTTTATAACACACAATTATGATGAAATATATAAATGCTAGGAACAAATTTGTATACAGAAACTGGCTTTTTAATTTTGAACAATAAAAGTAAAAATAATAATATTATACAGAAATAGAAATCTAGGGTAAATAGGAGAGAAGTGGGAGTCTGTGTTACCCAGGATGATTTTTCTCGTGTAAATACCGTGTCCTGGGACTATTTTTCTAAAAGCTGAAATACTTAATCATTTTAAAATGATCATTTTCAAATAATCATTTTTTCACATCATTTTTAAACATGATTAAGCCACATGTTTACACAATTATTTTTGAATGATAATAACATAGCTAGAAAGTTCAAAAACGAATTGTGTGACTGTAAAAAATTGAGTAGAACAAAAGATAAGAGAAAAGCTCTTCATTTGTAAATGATGAAAGTCAAAATGACGGGTATTTTTCCTATTTTTTTCGAGTTTACACGATCATTTTTAAATGAACCTTTAAAAATTATGATTTTAAAATGATTGTGTATTTCAACCTAAACATGCTAAACTTCAAACAATTAAAAGATTTTTTCCAGCACCAACTGCCTTTCTTTTCAAGTCAAACCGAAATAATAATCATCCCATTTTTCGTCCCATCCAGGCAAAGTCAAATCATGTCTTCCATTTAAACAGCTCCTTAATGTTTTTTGACTAGACCACATATGATTTTTATCATTAATGTATCAATATATCGGGTGTGCCAAAAAAACGCAACTAAATTTTGAATTTAAAAATCTATACCAGAAAACATAATGAAACTTTTGAATAACACATAATTAACCTATATCAAATATTTCTGTAAAGTTTTACTTTCTTTTTCTTTCTTTTGAGCAAAATATTGCATTTATTTAAGAATATGTTAAATTTGGCTTGTACAAAATTGACGTCAAACAAGATTTGAAAAACTTGAAGACCAACGTTAAAAAGTTTTAGATAAGTGTGCACAATATACAAATAAAGAAACAAAACTAAGAAAATATCATTTTAGTCGCTTGTCTCTTCTTTCCCTTTACTGCCCCTAACAAATTGTTTGATGAACTTTCTAATTTCGATGACATCAAATACTGCATCACATCATTCTAAACTTTTCAATTTTTTTCTTCTGCTTTTCCACATTTTCGAAGTTTATTTAAATCAAGTTCATAAACCTTTGCTTTAAATTTTTCCCCAAAACGATTAATCCAAAGTATTACAATCTGGAGAATATGGTGTCCATTCACTAGCTTTAGCAAATCGATTTTTCAAGCTTTTCTATCAAATGTTCTTCACAAGATTTGAACGATGAGAAGGGGTGTTGTACGGAATAAAATCCAATCATTACGTTTAACATTAAACAATTCTGACGTCAGTTTTCGTACAAGTAAAAAGGCCACTGTACAAAAACGTGAATTGTGAAGTAGAAATTAGTGAGGCATGTGTTAAACTCTCAGAAATAGATGGGAAATAGTTAGATTAATGTTAGTCATAAATTTCATATGGCTATGTCACATGAAAAGCAGGATATAAAGATTAAAATATAGTTGCGTTTTTTTTTTACACACCCGGTACTATTGAGTATAACTGTCAGTCTTCTCCGTTTGAGGAGAACAATCACTATCGCACACAGTGTCACTTGCTGTAAATAACTCAAGGTGAGTGATTGATCACTCATGCAGGTGGTCGATTTTCAAGTTTCTCAAAAATAATAATTGCTCAAGAAAGAAATATCTCAATACGAAACAAAGGTATCTAGGTTCAAATACCATGAATTTTCATGTTTTTTATCACAAAACTTTTTTATTCGCTCATGCAAGTTTAAAACTTATTGGTATCTTCACTAGTGCAGCATATTATTTTAAATGGAGAAGACTAAAAAGTTAAGAAGTTTGTTCTGAAGTGCCGGATTCCTAGTTGGTTGTGGTGGCTTTCCTACTCGATTCAGTGGGTTTCTTATCGGT
>CM077631.1:15025239-15430702 GCA_039566895.2 Turritopsis rubra | reverse complement strand
GCCTCCTACGTCGAAGTGCAATATATATTCTGAGCTTTCAGTTCAAAATTATAGATATTTATAAAAAGTTCAAACAGCGTGCTGCAATTTGGTTGACGGGGTATAATACGTTTGGAATCGTAACAATAACATAATCTCCTTCCAAATCATAATCTCATAAAACTCTGAACATTCTTTTCGAACATACGTTAGCAATTTATAACTGATGTTTGTATTGGCATGCAGCAATTCAATACGTACTAGCTTTTTAATGGTTTGACTTTATAGTGATTGTCAGTTAAATGTTATAAGCATATCTCGATGAGAGTGTCGGTTCATACAGAAAATGGAAATTTAAATATCTCGAATGTAATCTTTACATAAAATCTGAATATTTATATACGACATTGTGTTCACTTTCACAATTTCCATAACACAATCATTTGTAATTTTGTAAGTCATTCAATTGTTTAAGAAAAAGTCGTCCAACTCTGTTGCTTGGGTAACCGCAGGCCAACTATTCATATGCGCTATCCCATAACTGCATAGTGCGAGAACTTTTGCCTGCTGCGTTTCCGCCCTGGGCCGATACGTTCTTCATTGTCAAACCTGGCGCAGTGAGAACTCCTTCAAACTGTCCATGTTGACACTAAGCTTAATGCGGACGCCTAATCGACATAGTCAACCGAACGATAGTGGTCCCGAACTCAAGCCGTTCGAAATTTCATCCTCCTTGTAGCTGGATTACAGGTGCACGCCGCTACACCCAGATGGTATCCTTCAAGTGATTATAACTCATTATTATTACACTGAGAAATAAATCGCAAACGTTAATCAACTCTTATAAGGACTGCCTCCTACGGCGAAGCGCAATATATATTCTGAGCTTTCAGTTCCAAAATTATAGATATTTATAAAAAGTTCAAACAGCGTGCTGCAATTTGGTTGACGGGGTATAATACGTTTGGGAATCGTAACAATAACATAATCTCCTTCCAAATCATAATCTCATAAAACTCTGAACATTCTTTCGAACATACGTTAGCAATTTATAACTGATGTTTGTATTGGCATGCAGCAATTCAATACGTACTTGCTTTTTAATGGGTATAGACTTTATAGTGATTGTCAGTTAAATGTTATTAAGCATATCTCGATGAGAGTGTCGGTTCATACAGAAAATGGAAATTTAAATATCTCGAATGTAATCTTTACATAAAATCTGAATATTTATATACGACATTGTGTTCACTTTCACAATTTCCATAACACAATCATTTGTAATTTTGTAAGTCATCTCAATTGTTTAAGAAAAAGTCGTCCAACTCTGTTGCTTGGGTAACCGCAGGCCAACTATTCATATGCGCTATCCCATAACTGCATAGTGCGAGAACTTTTGCCTGCTGCGTTTCCGCCCTGGGCCGATACGTTCTTCATTGTCAAACCTGGCGCAGTGAGAACTCCTTCAAACTGTCCATGTTGACACTAAGCTTAATGCGGACGCCTAATCGACATAGTCAACCGAACGATAGTGGTCCCGAACTCAAGCCGTTCGAAATTTAGTCCTCCTTGTAGCTGGATTACAGGTGCACGCCGCTACACCCAGATGGTATCCTTCAAGTGATTATAACTCATTATTATTACACTGAGAAATAAATCGCAAACTTTAATCAACTCTTATAAGGACTGCCTCCTACGTCGAAGTGCAATATATATTCTGAGCTTTCAGTTCCAAAATTATAGATATTTATAAAAAGTTCAAACAGCGTGCTGCAATTTGGTTGACGGGGTATAATACGTTTGGAATCGTAACAATAACATAATCTCCTTCCAAATCATAATCTCATAAAACTCTGAACATTCTTTCGAACATACGTTAGCAATTTATAACTGATGTTTGTATTGGCATGCAGCAATTCAATACGTACTAGCTTTTTAATGGGTTTTGACTTTATAGTGATTGTCAGTTAAATGTTACTAAGCATATCTCAATGAGAGTGTCGGTTCATATAGAAAATGGAAATTTAAATATCTCGAATGTAATCTTTACATAAAATCTAAATATTTATATACGACATTGTGTTCACTTTCACAATTTCCATAACACAATCATTTGTAATTTTGTAAGTCATCTCAATTGTTTAAGAAAAAGTCGTCCAACTCTGTTGCTTGGGTAACCGCAGGCCAACTATTCATATGCGCTATCCCTCAACTGCATAGTGCGAGAACTTTTGCCTGCTGCGTTTCCGCCCTGGGCCGATACGTTCTTCATTGTCAAACCTGGCGCAGTGAGAACTCCTTCAAACTGTCCATGTTGACACTAAGCTTAATGCGGACGCCTAATCGACATAGTCAACCGAACGATAGTGGTCCCGAACTCAAGCCGTTCGAAATTTAGTCCTCCTTGTAGCTGGACTACAGGTGCACGCCGCTACACCCAGATGGTATCCTTCAAGTGATTATAACTCATTATTATTACACTGAGAAATAAATCGCAAACTTTAATCAACTCTTATAAGGACTGCCTCCTACGGCGAAGCGCAATATAAATTCTGAGCTTTCAGTTCCAAAATTATAGATATTTATAAAAAGTTCAAACAGCGTGCTGCAATTTGGTTGACGGGGTATAATACGTTTGGGAATCGTAACAATAACATAATCTCCTTCCAAATCATAATCTCATAAAACTCTGAACATTCTTTTCGAACATACGTTAGCAATTTATAACTGATGTTTGTATTGGCATGCAGCAATTCAATACGTACTTCCTTTTTAATGGGTATAGACTTTATAGTGATTGTCAGTTAAATGTTATTAAGCATATCTCGATGAGAGTGTCGGTTCATACAGAAAATGGAAATTTAAATATCTCGAATGTAATCTTTACATAAAATCTGAATATTTATATACGACATTGTGTTCACTTTCACAATTTCCATAACACAATCACTTGTAATTTTGTAAGTCATCTCAATTGTTTAAGAAAAAGTCGTCCAACTCTGTTGCTTGGGTAACCGCAGGCCAACTATTCATATGCGCTATCCCATAACTGCATAGTGCGAGAACTTTTGCCTGCTGCGTTTCCGCCCTGGGCCGATACGTTCTTCATTGTCAAACCTGGCGCAGTGAGAACTCCTTCAAACTGTCCATGTTGACACTAAGCTTAATGCGGACGCCTAATCGACATAGTCAACCGAACGATAGTGGTCCCGAACTCAAGCCGTTCGAAATTTATCCTCCTTGTAGCTGGATTACAGGTGCACGCCGCTACACCCAGATGGTATCCTTCAAGTGATTATAACTCATTATTATTACACTGAGAAATAAATCGCAAACGTTAATCAACTCTTATAAGGACTGCCTCCTACGGCGAAGTGCAATATATATTCTGAGCTTTCAGTTCCAAAATTATAGATATTTATAAAAAGTTCAAACAGCGTGCTGCAATTTGGTTGACGGGGTATAATACGTTTGGAATCGTAACAATAACATAATCTCCTTCCAAATCATAATCTCATAAAACTCTGAACATTCTTTTCGAACATACGTTAGCAATTTATAACTGATGTTTGTATTGGCATGCAGCAATTCAATACGTACTTGCTTTTTAATTGGTATAGACTTTATAATGATTGTCAGTTAAATGTTATTAAGCATATCTCGATGAGAGTGTCGGTTCATACAGAAAATGGAAATTTAAATATCTCGAATGTAATCTTTACATAAAATCTGAATATTTATATACGACATTGTGTTCACTTTCACAATTTCCATAACACAATCACTTGTAATTTTGTAAGTCATCTCAATTGTTTAAGAAAAAGTCGTCCAACTCTGTTGCTTGGGTAACCGCAGGCCAACTATTCATATGCGCTATCCCATAACTGCATAGTGCGAGAACTTTTGCCTGCTGCGTTTCCGCCCTGGGCCGATACGTTCTTCATTGTCAAACCTGGCGCAGTGAGAACTCCTTCAAACTGTCCATGTTGACACTAAGCTTAATGCGGACGCCTAATCGACATAGTCAACCGAACGATAGTGGTCCCGAACTCAAGCCGTTCGAAATTTCATCCTCCTTGTAGCTGGATTACAGGTGCACGCCGCTACACCCAGATGGTATCCTTCAAGTGATTATAACTCATTATTATTACACTGAGAAATAAATCGCAAACGTTAATCAACTCTTATAAGGACTGCCTCCTACGTCGAAGTGCAATATATATTCTGAGCTTTCAGTTCAAAAATTATAGATATTTATAAAAAGTTCAAACAGCGTGCTGCAATTTGGTTGACGGGGTATAATACGTTTGGGAATCGTAACAATAACATAATCTCCTTCCAAATCATAATCTCATAAAACTCTGAACATTCTTTTCGAACATACGTTAGCAATTTATAACTGATGTTTGTATTGGCATGCAGCAATTCAATACGTACTTGCTTTTTAATGGGTATAGACTTTATAGTGATTGTCAGTTAAATGTTATTAAGCATATCTCGATGAGAGTGTCGGTTCATACAGAAAATGGAAATTTAAATATCTCGAATGTAATCTTTACATAAAATCTGAATATTTATATACGACATTGTGTTCACTTTCACAATTTCCATAACACAATCACTTGTAATTTTGTAAGTCATCTCAATTGTTTAAGAAAAAGTCGTCCAACTCTGTTGCTTGGGTAACCGCAGGCCAACTATTCATATGCGCTATCCCACAACTGCATAGTGCGAGAACTTTTGCCTGCTGCGTTTCCGCCCTGGGCCGATACGTTCTTCATTGTCAAACCTGGCGCAGTGAGAACTCCTTCAAACTGTCCATGTTGACACTAAGCTTAATGCGGACGCCTAATCGACATAGTCAACCGAACGATAGTGGTCCCGAACTCTAGCCGTTCGAAATTTCACCCTCCTTGTAGCTGGATTACAGGTGCACGCCGCTACACCCAGATGGTATCCGTCAAGTGATTATAACTCATTATTATTACACTGAGAAATAAATCGCAAACGTTAATCAACTCTTATAAGGACTGCCTCCTACGGCGAAGTGCAATATATATTCTGAGCTTTCAGTTCAAAAATTATAGATATTTATAAAAAGTTCAAACAGCGTGCTGCAATTTGGTTGACGGGGTATAATACGTTTGGGAATCGTAACAATAACATAATCTCCTTCCAAATCATAATCTCATAAAACTCTGAACATTCCTTTCGAACATACGTTAGCAATTTATAACTGATGTTTGTATTGGCATGCAGCAATTCAATACGTACTAGCTTTTTAATGGGTTTTGACTTTATAGTGATTGTCAGTTAAATGTTACTAAGCATATCTCGATGAGAGTGTCGGTTCATACAGAAAATGGAAATTTAAATATCTCGAATGTAATCTTTACATAAAATCTGAATATTTATATACGACATTGTGTTCATTTTCACAATTTCCATAACACAATCATTTGTAATTTTGTAAGTCATTTCAATTGTTTAAGAAAAAGTCGTCCAACTCTGTTGCTTGGGTAACCGCAGGCCAACTATTCATATGCGCTATCCCTCAACTGCATAGTGCGAGAACTTTTGCCTGCTGCGTTTCCGCCCTGGGCCGATACGTTCTTCATTGTCAAACCTGGCGCAGTGAGAACTCCTTCAAACTGTCCATGTTGACACTAAGCTTAATGCGGACGCCTAATCGACATAGTCAACCGAACGATAGTGGTCCCGAACTCAAGCCGTTCGAAATTTAGTCCTCCTTGTAGCTGGATTACAGGTGCACGCCGCTACACCCAGATGGTATCCTTCAAGTGATTATAACTCATTATTATTACACTGAGAAATAAATCGAAACGTTAATCAACTCTTATAAGGACTGCTTACTACGGCGAAGCACAATATAAATTCTGAGCTTTCAGTTCCAAAATTATAGATATTTATAAAAAGTTCAAACAGCGTGCTGCAATTTGGTTGACGGGGTATAATACGTTTGGAAATCGTAACAATAACATAATCTCCTTCCAAATCATAATCTCATAAAACTCTGAACATTCTTTCGAACATACGTTAGCAATTTATAACTGATGTTTGTATTGGCATGCAGCAATTCAATACGTACTAGCTTTTTAATGGGTTTTGACTTTATAGTGATTGTCAGTTAAATGTTATTAAGCATATCTCGATGAGAGTGTCGGTTCATACAGAAAATGGAAATTTAAATATCTCGAATGTAATCTTTACATAAAATCTGAATATTTATATACGACATTGTGTTCACTTTCACAATTTCCATAACACAATCATTTGTAATTTTGTAAGTCATTTCAATTGTTTAAGAAAAAGTCGTCCAACTCTGTTGCTTGGGTAACCGCAGGCCAACTATTCATATGCGCTATCCCTCAACTGCATAGTGCGAGAACTTTTGCCTGCTGCGTTTCCGCCCTGGGCCGATACGTTCTTCATTGTCAAACCTGGCGCAGTGAGAACTCCTTCAAACTGTCCATGTTGACACTAAGCTTAATGCGGACGCCTAATCGACATAGTCAACCGAACGATAGTGGTCCCGAACTCAAGCCGTTCGAAGTTTTATCCTCCTTGTAGCTGGATTACAGGTGCACGCCGCTACACCCAGATGGTATCCGTCAAGTGATTATAACTCATTATTATTACACTGAGGAATAAATCGCAAACGTTAATCAACTCTTATAAGGACTGCCTCCTACGGCGAAGTGCAATATATATTCTGAGCTTTCAGTTCCAAAATTATAGATATTTATAAAAAGTTCAAACAGCGTGCTGCAATTTGGTTGACGGGGTATAATACGTTTGGAAATCGTAACAATAACATAATCTCCTTCCAAATCATAATCTCATAAAACTCTGAACATTCTTTTCGAACATACGTTAGCAATTTATAACTGATGTTTGTATTGGCATGCAGCAATTCAATACGTACTTGCTTTTTAATGGGTATAGACTTTATAGTGATTGTCAGTTAAATGTTATTAAGCATATCTCGATGAGAGTGTCGGTTCATACAGAAAATGGAAATTTAAATATCTCGAATGTAATCTTTACATAAAATCTGAATATTTATATACGACATTGTGTTCACTTTCACAATTTCCATAACACAATCATTTGTAATTTTGTAAGTCATCTCAATTGTTTAAGAAAAAGTCGTCCAACTCTGTTGCTTGGGTAACCGCAGGCCAACTATTCATATGCGCTATCCCACAACTGCATAGTGCGAGAACTTTTGCCTGCTGCGTTTCCGCCCTGGGCCGATACGTTCTTCATTGTCAAACCTGGCGCAGTGAGAACTCCTTCAAACTGTCCATATGTTGACACTAAGCTTAATGCGGACGCCTAATCGACATAGTCAACCGAACGATAGTGGTCCCGAACTCAAGCCGTTCGAAATTTCATCCTCCTTGTAGTTGGATTACAGGTGCACGCCGCTACACCCAGATGGGATCCTTCAAGTGATTATAACTCATTATTATTACACTGAGAAATAAATCGCAAACGTTAATCAACTCTTGTAAGGACTGCCTCCTACGGCGAAACGCAATATATATTCTGAGCTTTCAGTTCCAAAATTATAAATATTTACAAAAAGTCCAAACAGCATGCTGCAATTTGGTTGACGGGGTATAATACGTTTGGAATCGTAACAATAACATAATCTCCTTCCAAATCATAATCTCATAAAACTCTGAACATTCTTTTCGAACATACGTTAGCAATTTATAACTGATGTTTGTATTGGCATGCAGCAATTCAATACGTACTAGCTTTTTAATGGGTTTAGACTTTATAGTGATTGTCAGTTAAATGTTACTAAGCATATCTCGATGAGAGTGTCGGTTCATACAGAAAATGGAAATTTAAATATCTCGAATGTAATCTTTACATAAAATCTAAATATTTATATACGACATTGTGTTCATTTTCACAATTTCCATAACACAATCATTTGTAATTTTGTAAGTCATTTCAATTGTTTAAGAAAAAGTCGTCCAACTCTGTTGCTTGGGTAACCGCAGGCCAACTATTCATATGCGCTATCCCACAACTGCATAGTGCGAGAACTTTTGCCTGCTGCGTTTCCGCCCTGGGCCGATACGTTCTTCATTGTCAAACCTGGCGCAGTGAGAACTCCTTCAAACTGTCCATGTTGACACTAAGCTTAATGCGGACGCCTAATCGACATAGTCAACCGAACGATAGTGGTCCCGAACTCAAGCCGTTCGAAATTTCACCCTCCTTGTAGCTGGATTACAGGTGCACGCCGCTACACCCAGATGGTATCCTTCAAGTGATTATAACTCATTATTATTACACTGAGAAATAAATCGCAAACGTTAATCAACTCTTATAAGGACTGCCTCCTACGGCGAAGCGCAATATATATTCTGAGCTTTCCGTTCCAAAATTATAGATATTTATAAAAAGTTCAAACAGCGTGCTGCAATTTGGTTGACGGGGTATAATAAGTTTGGAAATCGTAACAATAACATAATCTCCTTCCAAATCATAATCTCATAAAACTCTGAACATTCTTTTCGAACATACGTTAGCAATTTATAACTGATGTTTGTATTGGCATGCAGCAATTCAATACGTACTTGCTTTTTAATGGGTTTAGACTTTATAGTGATTGTCAGTTAAATGTTACTAAGCATATCTCGATGAGAGTGTCGGTTCATACAGAAAATGGAAATTTAAATATCTCGAATGTAATCTTTACATAAAATCTGAATATTTATATACGACATTGTGTTCACTTTCACAATTTCCATAACACAATCACTTGTAATTTTGTAAGTCATCTCAATTGTTTAAGAAAAAGTCGTCCAACTCTGTTGCTTGGGTAACCGCAGGCCAACTATTCATATGCGCTATCCCATAACTGCATAGTGCGAGAACTTTTGCCTGCTGCGTTTCCGCCCTGGGCCGATACGTTCTTCATTGTCAAACCTGGCGCAGTGAGAACTCCTTCAAACTGTCCATGTTGACACTAAGCTTAATGCGGACGCCTAATCGACATAGTCAACCGAACGATAGTGGTCCCGAACTCAAGCCGTTCGAAATTTCATCCTCCTTGTAGCTGGATTACAGGTGCACGCCGCTACACCCAGATGGTATCCTTCAAGTGATTATAACTCATTATTATTACACTGAGAAATAAATCGCAAACGTTAATCAACTCTTATAAGGACTGCCTACTACGGCGAAGTGCAATATATATTCTGAGCTTTCAGTTCCAAAATTATAGATATTTATAAAAAGTTCAAACAGCGTGCTGCAATTTGGTTGACGGGGTATAATACGTTTGGGAATCGTAACAATAACATAATCTCCTTCCAAATCATAATCTCATAAAACTCTGAACATTCTTTTCGAACATACGTTAGCAATTTATAACTGATATTTGTAATGGCACGCAGCAATTCAATACGTACTAGCTTTTTAATGGGTTTTGACTTTATAGTGATTGTCAGTTAAATGTTACTAAGCATATCTCAATGAGAGTGTCGGTTCATACAGAAAATGGAAATTTAAATATCTCGAATGTAATCTTTACATAAAATCTAAATATTTATATACGACATTGTGTTCACTTTCACAATTTCCATAACACAATCATTTGTAATTTTGTAAGTCATTTCAATTGTTTAAGAAAAAGTCGTCCAACTCTGTTGCTTGGGTAACCGCAGGCCAACTATTCATATGCGCTATCCCTCAACTGCATAGTGCGAGAACTTTTGCCTGCTGCGTTTCCGCCCTGGGCCGATACGTTCTTCATTGTCAAACCTGGCGCAGTGAGAACTCCTTCAAACTGTCCATGTTGACACTAAGCTTAATGCGGACGCCTAATCGACATAGTCAACCGAACGATAGTGGTCCCGAACTCAAGCCGTTCGAAATTTTATCCTCCTTGTGGCTGGATTATAGGTGCACGCCGCTACACCCAGATGGTATCCTTCAAGTAATTATAACTCATTATTATTACACTGAGAAATAAATTGCAAACTTTAATCAACTCTTATAAGGACTGCTTACTACAGCGAAGCACAATATAAATTCTGAGCTTTCAGTTCCAAAATTATAGATATTTATGAAAAGTTCAAACAGCATGCTGCAATTTGGTTGACGGGGTATAATAAGTTTGGGAATCGTAACAATAACATAATCTCCTTCCAAATCATAATCTCATAAAACTCTGAACATTCTTTTCGAACATACGTTAGCAATTTATAACTGATGTTGGTATTGGCATGCAGCAATTCAATACGTACTTCCTTTTTAATGGGTATAGACTTTATAGTGATTGTCAGTTAAATGTTATTAAGCATATCTCAATGAGAGTGGCGGTTCATACAGAAAATGGAAATTTAAATATCTCGAATGTAATCTTTACATAAAATCTGAATATTTATATACGACATTGTGTTCACTTTCACAATTTCCATAACACAATCACTTGTAATTTTGTAAGTCATTTCAGTTGTTTAAGAAAAAGTCGTCCAACTCTGTTGCTTTGGTAACCGCAGGCCAACTATTCATATGCGCTATCCCATAACTGCATAGTGCGAGAACTTTTGCCTGCTGCGTTTCCGCCCTGGGCCGATACGTTCTTCATTGTCAAACCTGGCGCAGTGAGAAATCCTTCAAACTGTCCATGTTGACACTAAGCTTAATGCGGACGCCTAATCGACATAGTCAACCGAACGATAGTGGTCCCGAACTCTAGCCGTTCGAAATTTCACCCTCCTTGTAGCTGGATTACAGGTGCACGCCGCTACACCCAGATGGTATCGTTCAAGTAATTATAACTCATTATTATTACACTGAGAAATAAATTGCAAACTCTAATGAACTCTTATAAGGACTGCTTACTACGGCGAAGCACAATATAAATTCTGAGCTTTCAGTTCCAAAGTTATAGATATTTATAAAAAGTTCAAACAGCATGCTGCAATTTGGTTGACGGGGTATAATAAGTTTGGGAATCATAACAATAACATAATCTCCTTCCAAATCATAATCTCATAAAACTCTGAACATTCTTTTCGAACATATGTTAGCAATTTATAACTGATGTTTGTATTGGCATGCAGCAATTCAATACGTACTTCCTTTTTAAAGGGTATAGACTTTATAGTGATTGTCAGTTAAATGTTATTAAGCATATCTCGATGAGAGTGGCGGTTCATACAAAAAATGGAAATTTAAATATCTCGAATGTAATCTTTACATAAAATCTGAATATTTATATACGACATTGGGTTCACTTTCACAATTTCCATAACACAATCACTTGTAATTTTGTAAGTCATCTCAATTGTTTAAGAAAAAGTCGTCCAACTCTGTTGCTTGGGTAACCGCAGGCCAACTATTCATATGCGCTATCCCATAACTGCATAGTGCGAGAACTTTTGCCTGCTGCGTTTCCGCCCTGGGCCGATACGTTCTTCATTGTCAAAGCTGGCGCAGTGAGAACTCCTTCAAACTGTCCATGTTGACACTAAGCTTAATGCGGACGCCTAATCGACATAGTCAACCGAACGATAGTGGTCCCAAACTCTAGCCGTTCGAAATTTCACCCTCCTTGTAGCTGGATTACAGGTGCACGCCGCTACACCCAGATGGTATCCTTCAAGGGATTATAACTCATTAATATTACACTGAGAAATAAATCGCAAACGTTAATCAACTCTTATAAGGACTGCCTCCTACGGCGAAGGGCAATATATATTCTTAGCTTTCCGTTCCAAAATTATAGATATTTATAAAAAGTTCAAACAGCGTGCTGCAATTTGGTTGACGGGGTATAATACGTTTGGGAATCGTAACAATAACATAATCTCCTTCCAAATCATAATCTCATAAAACTCTGAACATTCCGTTCGAACATACGTTATCAATTTATAACTGATGTTTGTATTGGCATGCAGCAATTCAATACGTACTTCCTTTTTAATGGGTATAGACTTTATAGTGATTGTCAGTTAAATGTTATAAAAGCATATCTCGATGAGAGTGGCGGTTCATACAGAAAATGGAAATTTAAATATCTCGAATGTAATCTTTACATAAAATCTGAACATTTATATACGACATTGTGTTCACTTTCACAATTTCCATAACACAATCACTTGTAATTTTGTAAGTCATCTCAATTGCTTAAGAAAAAGTCGTCCAACTCTGTTGCTTGGGTAACCGCTGGCCAACTATTCGTATGCGCTATCCCATAACTGCATAGTGCGAGAACTTTTGCCTGCTGCGTTTCCGCCCTGGGCCGATACGTTCTTCATTGTCAAACCTGGTGCAGTGAGAACTCCCTCAAACTGTCCATATTGACACTAAGCTTAATGCGGACGCCTAATCGACATAGTCAACCGAACGATAGTGGTCCCGAACTCAAGCCGTTCGAAGTTTTATCCTCCTTGTAGCTGGATTACAGGTGCACGCTGCTACACCCAGATGGTATCCGTCAAGTGATTATAACTCATTATTATTACACTGAGGAATAAATCGCAAACGTTAATCAACTCTTATAAGGACTGCCTCCTACGGCGAAGGGCAATATATATTCTTAGCTTTCCGTTCCAAAATTATAGATATTTATAAAAAGTTCAAACAGCGTGCTGCAATTTGGTTGACGGGGTAAAATACGTTCGGGAATCGTAACAATAACATAATCTCCTTCCAAATCATAATCTCATAAAACTCTGAACATTCCTTTCGAACATACGTTAGCAATTTATAACTGATGTTTGTATTGGCATGCAAAAATTCAATACGTACTAGCTTTTTAATAGGTTTTGACTTTATAGTGATTGTCAGTTAAATGTTATTAAGCATATCTCGATAAGAGTGTCGGTTCATACAGAAAATGGAAATTTAAATATCTCGAATGTAATCTTTACATAAAATCTGAATATTTATATACGACATTGTGTTCACTTTCACAATTTCCATAACACAATCACTTGTAATTTTGTAAGTCATTTCAATTGTTTAAGAAAAAGTCGTCCAACTCTGTTGCTTGGGTAACCGCAGGCCAACTATTCATATGCGCTATCCCATAACTGCATAGTGCGAGAACTTTTCCCTGCTGTGTTTCCGCCCTGGGCCGATACGTTCTTCATTGTCAAACCTGGCGCAGTGAGAACTCCTTCAAACTGTCCATGTTGACACTAAGCTTAATGCGGACGCCTATTCGACATAGTCAACCGAACGATAGTGGTCCCGAACTGTAGCCGTTCGAAATTTCACCCTCCTTGTAGCTGGATTACAGGTGCACGCCGCTACACCCAGATGGTATCCTTCAAGTGATTATAACTCATTATTATTACACTGAGAAATAAATTGCAAACTTTAATCAACTCATATAAGGACTGCCTACTACGGCAAAGCGCAATATACATTCTGAGCTTTCAGTTCCAAAATTATAGATATTTATATAAAGTTTAAACAGCGTACTGCAATTTGGTTGACGGTGTATAGTACCTTTGGAGATGGTAATAATAGTATAATCTCCTTCCAAATCATAATCTTATAACACTCTTAACATTCTTTTTGTACAGACGTTATCAATTGATAACTGATATTTGTAATGGCACGCAGCAATTCAATACGTACTAGCTTTTTAATGGGTTTTGACTTTATAGTGATTGTCAGTTAAATGTTACTAAGCATATCTCAATGAGAGTGTCGGTTCATATAAAAAGTGGAAATTTAAATATCTCGAATGTAATCTTTACATAAAATCTAAATATTTATATACGACATTGTGTTCATTTTCACAATTTCCATAACACAATCATTTGTAATTTTGTAAGTCATTTCAATTGTTTAAGAAAAAGTCGTCCAACTCTATTGCTTGGGTAACCGCAGGCCAACTATTCATATACGCTATCCCTCAACTGCATAGTGCGAGAACTTTTGCCTGCTGCGTTTCCGCCCTGGGCCGATACGTTCTTCATTGTCAAACCTGGCGCAGTGATAACTCCTTCAAACTGTCCATGTTGACAATAAGCTTAATGCGGACGCCTAATCGACATAGTCAACCGAACGATCGTGGTCCCGAACTCAAGCCATTCGAAATTTCATCCTCCTTGTAGCTGGATTACAGGTGCACGCCGCTACACCCAGATGGTATCCTTCAAGTGATTATAACTCATTATTATTACACTGAGAAATAAATTGCAAACTTTAATCAACTCATATAAGGACTGCCTACTACGGCAAAGCGCAATATACATTCTGAGCTTTCAGTTCCAAAATTATAGATATTTATATAAAGTTTAAACAGCGTACTGCAATTTGGTTGACGGTGTATAGTACCTTTGGAGATGGTAATAATAGTATAATCTCCTTCCAAATCATAATCTTATAACACTCTTAACATTCTTTTCGTACAGACGTTATCAATTGATAACTGATATTTGTAATGGCACGCAGCAATTCAATACGTACTAGCTTTTTAATGGGTTTTGACTTTATAGTGATTGTCAGTTAAATGTTACTAAGCATATCTCAATGAGAGTGTCGGTTCATACAAAAAATGGAAATTTAAATATCTCCAATGTAATCTTTACATAAATCTGAATATTTATATACGACATTGTGTTCACTTTCACAATTTCCATAACACAATCACTTGTAATTTTGTAAGTCATTTCAGTTGTTTAAGAAAAAGTCGTCCAACTCTGTTGCTTGGGTAACCGCAGGCCAACTATTCATATGCGCTATCCCATAACTGCATAGTGCGAGAACTTTTGCCTGCTGCGTTTCCGCCCTGGGCCGATACGTTCTTCATTGTCAAACCTGGCGCAGTGAGAAATCCTTCAAACTGTCCATGTTGACACTAAGCTTAATGCGGACGCCTAATCGACATAGTCAACCGAACGATAGTGGTCCCGAACTCTAGCCGTTCGAAATTTCACCCTCCTTGTAGCTGGATTACAGGTGCACGCCGCTACACCCAGATGGTATCCTTCAAGTGATTATAACTCATTATTATTACACTGAGAAATAAATCGCAAACGTTAATCAACTCTTATAAGGACTGCCTCCTACGGCGAAGCGCAATATATCTTCTGAGCTTTCCGTTCCAAAATTATAGATATTTATAAAAAGTTCAAACAGCGTGCTGCAATTTGGTTGACGGGGTATAATAAGTTTGGAAATCGTAACAATAACATAACCTCCTTCCAAATCATAATCTCATAAAACTCTGAACATTCTTTTCGAACATACGTTAGCAATTTAAAACTGATGTTTGTATTGGCATGCAGCAATTCAATACGCACTTGCTTTTAAATGGGTATAGACTTTATGGTGATTGTCAGTTAAATGTTACTAAGCATATCTCGATGAGAGTGTCGGTTCATACAGAAAATGGAAATTTAAATATCTCGAATGTAATCTTTACATAAAATCTAAATATTTATATACGACGTTGTGTTCATTTTCACAATTTCCATAACACAATCACTTGTAATTTTGTAAGTCATCTAAATTGTTTAAGAAAAAGTCGTCCAACTCTGTTGCTTGGGTAACCGCAGGCCAACTATTCATATGCGCTATCCCACAACTGCATAGTGCGAGAACTTTTGCCTGCTGCGTTTCCGCCCTGGTCCGATACGTTCTTCATTGTCAAACCTGGCGCATTGAGAACTCCTTCAAACTGTCCATGTTGATACTAAGCTTAATGCGGACGCCTAATCGACATAGTCAACCGAACGATAGTGGTCCCGAACTCAAGCCGTTCGAAATTTCATCCTCCTTGTAGCTGGATTACAGGTGCACGCCGCTACATCCAGATGGTATCCTTCAAGTGATTATAACTCATTATTATTACACTGAGAAATAAATCGCAAACGTTAATCAACTCTTATAAGGACTGCCTCCTACGGCGAAACGCAATATATATTCTGAGCTTTCCGTTCCAAAATTATATATATTTATAAAAAGTTCAAGCAGCGTGCTGCAATTTGGTTGACGGGGTATAATACGTTTGGAAATCGTAACAATAACATAATCTCCTTCCAAATCATAATCTCATAAAACTCTGAACATTCTTTTCGAATATACGTTAGCAATTTAAAACTGATGTTTGTATTGGCATGCAGCAATTCAATACGTAGTAGCTTTTTAATGGGTATAGACTTTATAGTGATTGTCAGTTAAATGTTATTAAGCATATCTCGATGAGAGTGTCGGTTCATATAGAAAATGGAAATTTAAATATCTCGAATGTAATCTTTACATAAAATCTAAATATTTATATACGACATTGTGTTCATTTTCACAATTTCCATAACACAATCATTTGTAATTTTGTAAGTCATTTCAATTGTTTAAGAAAAAGTCGTCCAACTCTGTTGCTTGGGTAACCGCAGGCCAACTATTCATATGCGCTATCCCTCAACTGCATAGTGCGAGAACTTTTGCCTGCTGCGTTTCCGCCCTGGGCCGATACGTTCTTCATTGTCAAACCTGGCGCAGTGAGAACTCCTTCAAACTGTCCATGTTGACACTAAGCTTAATGCGGACGCCTAATCGACATAGTCAACCGAACGATAGTGGTCCCGAACTCAAGCCGTTCGAAATTTCACCCTCCTTGTAGCTGGATTACAGGTGCACGCCGCTACACCCAGATGGTATCCTTCAAGTGATTATAACTCATTATTATTACACTGAGAAATAAATTGCAAACTTTAATCAACTCATATAAGGACTGCCTACTACGGCGAAGTGCAATATATATTCTGAGCTTGTAGTTCCAAGATTATAGATATTTATAAAAAGTTTAAACAGCGTGCAGCAATTTGGTTGTCGGGGTATAATACGTTTGGAAATCGTAACAATAACATAATCTTCTTCCAAATCATAATCTTATAAAACTCTGAACATTCTTTTCGTACATACGTTATCAATTTATAACTGATGTTTGTATTGGCACGCAGCAATTCAATACGTACTTGCTTTTTAATGGGTTTTGACTTTATAGTGATTGTCAGTTAAATGTTATTAAGCATATCTCTCTGAGAGTGTCGGTTCATACAGAAAATTTAAATTTAAATATCTCGTATGTAATCTTTACATAAAATCTGAATATTTATATACGACATTGTGTTCACTTTCACAATTTCCATAACACAATCATTTGTTTATTGAATTTCCTACCTTGTAAGGTACTTGTATCAAAATCTCGGTTAACTGGGAAATCACATGTTGTTCTCTTTAACCACTTCTTTAAAGACATGGCCGTTTTCGACTTTCCTGCAGATAGTTTTGAAAATGATATAAATCCAACTTTCTGTGTGCACACAACATTTAGCATAACTGCTGGGGTATAATGTTATGTTTTGCGAGAACAAATTATACCTTCCATTAATTGTCATAGTTTGATGATGCCACAGTGACCGTTAAAACACGTTTTCAAACTTTTATCAGTCTAAAATATTATACATATCAACCTATCCCCCCATCTAAACGCTTATTTTGGAATATTATAGATGTGGTGACAAGTAAATCTAATATCTTTTTTTACCAAAATGGCACTTGAAATTATATTCAATTTCTAAGGTTTTGCACAGCAATTTGTATGATAATGTTGTTTTGTGATTTGTGGTGTTTTTTAAGTCATCTCAATTGTTTCAGAATAAGTCGTCCAACTCTGTTGTTTGGGTAACCGAAGGCCAACTATTCATATTCGCTGTCCCACAACTGCATAGTGCGAGAACTTTTGCCTGCTGCGTTTCCGCCTTGGGCTGATACGTTCCTCATTGTTAAGGGGTATAAAACACTTGGAAATCTTAACAATAACATAATCTTCTTCCAAGTCAATGTTTTATGAAATACTCAACATTGTTATGGCCATATGTTATCAATGGGCGGAGATAATGGCGACCATGACGGACGTAATTTTAGCCAAAGAAATAAAAATTGAAATAAAAATGCCATCAAAGAAATTAGAACAAAGAAAAGGAAGAAAGCTACGATAGAAAGCCTTTTTAACCACATAAAGGAAAGGAATATGGAATTGTACATAGGTGACTATAAAACTGTGTATGATTATATGCTTGAAAGTGGAACAATTTCAATAAAGAACAGCAAGTCTGTTTTTCTAAACAGTTCACACCCAGCAAAACTAGATTTGTCTTTAAAGAGCAATACAGGTGTAGTTGAATTGAACGAAAACCTTAACGAAACTTTTGCTGAGCTAGAAAGATTTATTGGCCGAACAGCAGACGACGTAAAAGAAAGCTCTAATTTGTCTTCTGGCAACGTAAATGTACTTGAACGAATGGTCATTTCGTTACAGTCGGAAATTTTATTTTCTGAGGCATCAACTAGATCAGAAAGATAGGCATCATAGGGAGGAGGTGACTTTCTTAAGGGAGCAAATTGTTAAACTTTTGCCTGTGGAAAAAAAGTTTCAACGGCGGAACTAATAGAGCGTGAAAATAAAAACATTCCCTCTTACTCAAATTTTAATTCTAATTTTATTTCACCATCAAACTTGGTTGCTATGGAAACTGTTAAATCTAATAATAAAACATCCAGTTGCAAATCTACCCCTCGGGATGACTTAGCTATTCAAACCTAATCTAATAAAAATCATCAACCGAGACAAAAGTCAATGCCTACCGACACAATCAATCAACGTGTTAATAGCCAAAATAGTACTAAAGAAAAACAAGTTAATGAAAGTTAATATTAAGGTTATTATTGCCCATTTAAACATAAACTCGATTAGAAACAAATTTGATTGCTTGACCGAGCTTATAAAGGATAATATTGATATCCTCATGGTTTCTGAAACAAAGCTTGATAATTCCTTTCCAAAGGGTCAATTCCCCAATGTTTTCAGGGTAGCTGTGTGGTGGAGACAGGACTTCCGATTTTCACAGAATGACTGTTGTTGTGAACAAATGTTCTTTTCAGAGACTTAAACCAAAGGTTATAAATTATCGCGACTATAAAAAATTTTCAAATGTTAACTTTTTGTCTGAACTTACCGAGAATCTTTCTTGTGAAACTTTCGATAATGATAATGATCCAAGCAATATTCTTAATGTCTTTCTAGAAACTCTAAATACCCATGCTCCTTGCAAGAAGAAATTTGTGAGAGGTAACCAATCGCCTTTTATGAACAAAGAGCTGTCTAAAGCTATTATGACTAGGTCATCATTAAGAAATTATTATTTGAAAAATAAAACGGAAGAAAACAGGCTAAAGTTTGCGAAGCAAAGGAATTACTGTGTTAGTCTCTTCCGAAAGACAATAAAATCATATTACAGTAACCTTAACATAAAGGATATTTGTGACAACAAAAAGTTCTGGAAAACTATTAAACCTTCTTTCTCTGACAAAATAAATAATAGTGAAAGAATTGTCTTATTAGAAAATGATCAACTAGTAAACAATGATACTGAAATTTGTGAAACCATGAACAACTTTTTCGCAAATATTGTTTCAAACCTAAATATATCTCCTTTTATTGGCAATGAAAAAGGTACTGAAAATTTATCAGATCCAGTTCTCATCGCTATTAATAAATACAAAAATCACCCAAGTATTGAAGCTATATATAAAAAATTCCAAGGATCACTCTCTTTTTGTTTTAATGAAATTGAAAAAGAAGAGCTCTACAAAGAAATTTTGAATTTAGATATTTCTAAGTCTTGTCAAGAAAATGATATTCCAACGAAAGTGATTAAGGAAAACGCAAACCTGTTTGCTGATTTTTTAACTCCAGAATATAATAACAGCACATTGCAGCACTACTTACAGATCTTTCAAAGGCGTTTGATTGTCTTTCACATGAATTAATTCTTGCAAAGCTGCATGCTTATGGTTTTGATGAAAAAGCTCACAAGTTATTTATCTGATAGAAAACAAAGAACTAAGATTAGAAATTTTGACAGCTCTTGGATAGAAATTTTGTTTGGTGTCCCACAGGGTTCAATACTAGGCCCACTATTATTCAACATATTTTTATGTGAGCTTTTCTTTATAATCGAAGATGTTAATTTTACGAGTTTTGCTGACGATACCACCCCCTATGTGACTGGAGATTGCATCATGAATGTTGTTTCCTTGTTAGAGAAATCAGCTTCAGATCTCTTAAAATGGTTTTCGAACAATCAATTGAAAGCTAACCCAGATAAATCTAATCTAATAGCGAGTTCCTCGGAACATATTTCGCTAACTTTAGCAAATTTTTGCATCACAAGTAATGATTCTGTGAAATTATTGGGCGTTGAGATCGACAACAAACTAACATTTAGGAATCACATAAACTCCATGTGTAAAAAAGCAAATCAAAAATTAATAGATCAGGTGACAAGTAAATCTAATATCTTATTTTACCCATATGGCACTTGGAATTATATTGAATTTCTAAGGTTTGGCACAGCAATTAGTATAATAATGTTGTTTTGTAATTTGTGGTGTTTTGTAAGTCATCTCAATTGTTTCAGAAAAAGTCGTTCGACACATATCGACCACTTCCACCATCTATACACTTATTTCTGAGGTGACATATAAATTTAATATCTTATTTTACCCAAATGGTTTGTAAGTCATCCCAACTGTTAGACGAAAATTTGTCCAATTCTGTTTCGCAGGTAACGGTACGCCAGCTATTCATAGTGCTATCCCACTACTGCTTAGTGCGAGAACTTTAATAAAACAAGTAAACTAACTTACGCCAACAAATTCAGGAACCTTGTATTATTTTCAAAACTGCAAGTTTTTAATTTCGGAATATTTTGCAACTACACTGCCTACTGAGATTCAAGTTTCCGATTGACGCACTACATATTTCCGATTGTTTCCGATTGACACTTAAGATGAATTTTACATTGTTCCCGGAATCTTTTACCCAATCCGATTTTATAGTTCTTGTTACAGGCAGTGCGAAAAGATCAACGGTACGAAGATCATACTTAACTTTAATTTGGGAATAAAGAATTCTTCATAAAGGCAGGGCCTACGTTGAATTTAATTAAGCCCTAACAGATCGTTTATGTATTGTAAAAATCTTACAGGAAGTGGTTTTATTACGTATACCATAATAAGATAGAATATACATCTATTTGTCCATTTCGATTAACATGGATTTGAGGTTGTGTTCTATAAAGAACTAGTGTTAAACACTTTTAAAGCGTTCCCGTAAGTTTTTTCAAAGATTGTGGTCGCCGCTCTCAGTTCTCCGACTATCACACTTTAAATATATATATTAAATATATAATATATAATATATAAATATATAATTATATAAAATACTTTTTTCCTGTTATAATCTTATAATCTGGTCATTTTGAGATGAATGAAGTTTGAATCTATTCTTAAATATCGTTTATTGTAAATACTGCTCTTTTAATCCTCCTCAAACAGTATTGAAAATATTTGAATATTTGAAAAAACCTTATCAAGTTTGAATGTCCGAATGCTTCGAAAGAACGATGTTGCGATCAACATGTAACTGTCATTTAAATATGGCGATTTATAAGCTTGGTTTTTCTCTTTACTATGAGGGCATAATAAGTTTTCTGACACTGGAAAAGCAATTAACACCTCGACTGGCCTTTTTACACGAACTCAGAATGTGTTAATAAAAAGTGAGTTTGTTATCAATAGAAATACCAAGTAACTTTACAGATTTCGAGGATAGAATTTTACAAATTTTCATTTCAATAAATACATTTTCAGTGTTATCATTACCAAGTAACATAATGTGAAATTTCGCAGAGTTTGCTATAAACCATCCGAGTATGATGGAAAGATCATTTTTAAGCGTCATGACGCTAGTGATAGTGTCATCGCATTTATAAATTGTGTTGTCATCAGCGAAATTACAGAGATCTGTGTATAATTAGTCCTAGTATCGACACTTGTGATACAAGTTCAATCGTAAGTTATTCACTAAGAACCTTTGATCATCAAATCAACAATTGCATGAACTACGGCGAGGAGCTGGAAATGCTAATATTTATTGGTATGTGTAATGATAATTATTAGGAAATTCCCTGCTGGTCTGGACACTTATAGAAAAAATTGGGAAAGCCCCCATTTGGGCTACGGAAGCTGCAAGTATGCTTCAACCGCCAAACAGACAACATCAATCTCCCTCTCAAGCTGAGTGCTAAGCTGAGTGGATCGAGTCACACTGTTATAGTCGCTGGCATGACTCGGCCAGGATTTGAACCCTGACCTCCCGCACTGAAGGCGAGCACCTAACTTGGGTATCAATAAATCATGAGGGATGCTGTCGAACGCCTTGGAAAGATCCATTAATATAGTACCAACGACTCCTCCTTTATCGAGACATTGTTTCCAATTTACTATAAGACGAAGGAGTGCATGTTGGGTACTATAGTTTGGTCTAAAGCCACACAGAAACGGTGAAAAAATATTTTTAAAATAATTTGATATATGTACAGATAAAATCTTTTCATAAATTTTAGAAAATAAAGGTAAAATACTAATTGGCCGATAATTTTCCATCAAAGTTTTGTCTCCCTTTTTGAAGACTGGTGTGATTACTGCTTTTTTTAATTCAGTAGGGAAAACGCCCTCACAAATTGCTGCAATGGTGCAATCAGTAAGGGGGATAGGATATCACATCAGAGACAGCTTTACGTTTATGATAACTATCATAAGGTCATCATTTAAACAGTTTTCTACGTCAGAAAAGCTAAAACACTCTAATTAAATGTCAGGAACACCCTTCCTTTGTTATATAATTTTTAAACTTCACCCACTATAAGTTGGTGGTGTGTACAATCACCAAATTCGCTTATTTGGACTATAAATATAGTCTCTCTAATGCGTTATCGTTGGGATGTCATGCTCTCTCTCTGCTGTCTGCAATTATGGTGAGCGAGACAAGAAAACCGTTGACTTGAATATTACTTAAAAACGGGAAAATTGTAGAGGTAGTTGAGTTGTAAGTGAAAGACAGTGACGTAGTCATCTGAGCTTCCTCTCGAAAGTAATTCCTGACTCTCCGGGACGCACCTCCGGAACTGATATTCTGATACATATACGATACATACCAATAAGGCCCTTCAAACTAGATCATGCCTTATAAAATAAGTGAATCGATTCACATTATCTATATATCTACTTCCTATATTTCAATTTAAAACTCTCTCTCTTTATGAACAGTCTACAACTATGTCATAAATTATGATTTTTAAAACGCGATTTTAAATTCAAATTGGAGTTTTTGCAAATTTAAAAATTGAATTCTTATCAAAAATTTGTTTAAGGGGACTGTATTGACGTGCTTTAATGAACATGTCTCGGTCAAATGTTATTGATGAAAGTAATGAACATGTCTCGGTCAAATGTTATTGATGAAAGTAAGAAAGTTGAAGCAGTTTGTTATCAAAATATAAAAACCATTTGAGTGTTAAAATCGTCAAAGCTTAATTCCATTTTGATGGAAAATCAAATGAACGAACAGGTGGAAATATATAACAAAAAAATCATATTTTTTAAAAGCGAAAAATGACACTTTTTACAAACAAAAATTGCTCACTTTTTCCAATCGAAAATGATCACTTTTCACAAGCGAAAAATGAGACTTTTTAGAAGCGAAATAAATCATATATTCATTTGATAGAAAAAATTATTTTTGCTACATATCGTACGTCATAATCACCTGAACATACAGGCTATAAAAAAGATTTTCGAGTTTTTTAAGTTTCGAGTTTTTTTGAGTTTTTATATTTTAGAATGATTATTCTTTAATTACTATTGTGAAAATACAAAAAACAATCCTCACGTGACCACTTTCTTTCTGTCAGTGACCATTACATGACCCCCTTATGCTTGGTTTCAACCAGTGAGAATTACAAATTGTTACCGAGAGAAAATTAGAGAGAATTTATTTTTTAGTAATTTTTATAAGAATTTCGGTTTGATTTCCACTTGTGAGAAATGTGAAGTGAGGACTATTTGCAGAATATCAAATCGGTAGAAAATATAGGGGAGAAGACATGAAAAGGCGTACGAAAATTATCATCGAACGTCGCCGTCTTTGATCGTGAGAATTTATGAGAATTTCATTGAGAAAAATATGAAAACGTCTTGTGAGTGAGAATTTGCAAGAAGTTGTTAAATTTCTGAAAACATTATACAGAAATTTTTCAGGTTTTATCTTCAACGTAGTTGCATCATAGAAACATTCGGAATATAATAAAAATTCTTATGAAGAAACATCTGTTGTTTAATCATATATTTCGGTTGTACAATCCTCTCCTTTTTGTGCTCGATATATAATAACAATACAATTCAATTTTGTTTGAATTTTTGAATTTTTGTTGGCGTTGTATCAGACGCAATAACTATGCGTATTTTTTATTTTTCTTTCTCAGCAGTGTCATACAGTTTTTGAAATTTGGCTTTGAAAATTTCTGCTTTTGCGCCCCAAACATCAATTTCTCCTATTTTCTTCTTTGCAGCTTGGAAGTATTCTTGATATTTCTTTACTTGGATCGTTTCGTCCCATTTTACTTTTGGATCCGCTAAAATGGCATTGTTGCAGAAATCACGAAGTAACCCGTCAACGTTATCCAGATAATCGGTTTTATGGTTTTTATAAACATCATTGGAAGCTGTTATCTCAAAATCACATGTGTCCAAATTTATTGGATTCATCTTGGTACGACACTTAACCAATACACTTTTATCACTTCTATCGCTCGTCCCTTTTTTTCCACCATATTCCAGTGTTTGGGCTGGTCTTCCGTTATATTCTCTATAAGCTTGTAACACCACTTCGTTTGCATTCATCATGTAGTTGTACACCATATCTCTCATGTTATCACCCTTTACACTCTTACCCAAATTTTTAAATTGATCTTTAATTAGTTTCGAACGCTCAGGTGTCAACGGCTCCGAATCACCACCTTTTAATGAAACAACTTTGTCGAAAACTCGAACAAATTCACATGGAAGAAGAAGCGACTCGACGTACGTCGCAAATATCGGAATCGTTGCTTGTACCCTTCGGACTTGCAGTGGTGATAAGGTCTGGTACATGTCTCCGTAATAACGAAGCCACGCCTGATATTGTTTTGCGTCTGCTTTTTCAACTTTGTTCAAAATCTTATAAAAGTTTTTCAAATCCACTTGGTTTATATCATTGATTTTGGTGGAGGCGGATTTCGACGGATCGGGCTTGTAATCACTCGACAACTCGTCATAAAATATCGCAAACTTGTTGAAACCAGCTCTGACATAACTACATCTATCAACAAGACAGCTTCGGCGGGATGGTTGATCGTCCGTTTCCATACAATCAGATACATAGGAAAACATCTGCTTGAGTTCACCACCAAGCGTAGTTGATTCAAAAGCGATAGTGTTGAAATCCACATATTCCTGCAGGTTATGAAGACGTAAATTCATTTGGTTAGAAATGGAGTTTAGAGAAGATTGTAAATTTGCCGTCCATTCTTTCTTTTCTTTGCTTTCTTTATATTTGATGACCATTCCAAAAACCCAAGATAAAAGTCCGACGCCAGGACTTGCAATGTTGGCGATCCCAGCAACACCTTGTGCCACAAACACCATGGCTGAAACCCAACTCGCAAATTCGCCACCTGATTGTCCAAATGTCAAAAATTTGTCGAGTTTGCTTGATTTTCCAGCCAGCTGTTGTATCTCTGTTGATAATTCTTGAGATGTTTTCGTTTTGACAGATTGAACACCTTCAAATCCAACCTGAGGCTCGCATTTCTTGGAGGGATCAAAGCCTTTGATATCCATGTTAAAGTTTCTAGCATCTACCTCCAGGACGCAAGAAAATAAGAACCATAGTAACCATAGTAACCATAGTATACAGGATGATTGCAGCTTCATCTTCATCTTTATCTTTCACTGAAAAGAAAAATCATTATAGGTTACTTGATTTTGATTGGCTGATAAATCAAACGCTCGTTGGGGTTGTTAAAGGTTGCAATGGTTTCGGCACAAACAAATCAGAAGTCTTCCTATTGTTCATACTAATATCTTGATCAGTTTTCAACGATTATGATTTGTCACTTTGCAAAAATTGCTTTGACCAAAACATTTAACCGAATGATAAACCTGTAGATGAATTTTATTTTCGTGAAGATAATGAACTGGTATAAATAGAACTGAGGGTTGCAGTATGCTGATGTCAGCAGTGAGAATCCCTCATTTGAACAATAAGAAATGAGTCTGGAAGGAGCTGCTGACTTATATCAAAATGACAAACAAACAAGGTAAACAAATCTCTCGTGGAAATCTCTTGTAGAAAACTGCCGACTCAGTTTTTTCACGACCTTTATAACAGTTCATTATCTTTAAGGTTTGCTCAGTCAAGAGGGATAAATTTCTGCTATTGAAATAATTTTATCCTCTTTGCAAACCTAAAAGAAACGAGAGTAAAGAATTTTTTTACATACCAATGCTTGAAAATCTTCTGGACGTTTTCTGAAAACCATTAATCGATTAGATTATACTAACAATAAAATTTTAGACTTTTGTTTATCATGCAGAGCAAATGCTCAATGAACAAGAATCAAAAAACCTGCTCAAGCAGAGACTTCTGTCATTATAATCATTGCAACGTGAAATTTTCAATATTATGATAAATATCAATATTCAAATAATTGCGTAAGAAAACATCAACTGGACTATGTTGTGTTTCTAAGATAATCACGGACCTCCCGCCGGGCCACTATATACAATCTCTCACACGTACATATATAACATCTCCGTTTTAAAATATAAAATTTTTACAGTGTCTTTTGTTTTATGTGCTGGTTCATAAGTCATTGTAATCGAGAGGGACTTTTACTCGAATTATTCTCCCCGATTTCGATCGAATCTCTTCTTCTACTTCTTCTTCATATGGAATCGTTGCACTAGAGTCTAGACTAGAGTCACCTTCGTACGGAATCGTGTCGTCAGATGTATCACTTTCAAGCGTAATATCGTGATCCCCAGCCTCGATGATTGTATCGTGATCCCCTGTCTCGACGATGTTCTCCCCTACTGGTTTGTTGCCCCTAAGACCGCTGGAGACTAGAATCGCGTGTAGGCCTCTAAGGAACCGCTGGTTGCGCCGCAAGACAGAGCCGGTTTTGTCCATACGCACCATAAATGATCGTGGATGTACATATGAGACGATTTTTCCTTTCCTGATCCATTCTCTTGTTCTTTCATCCTGGACTGCCACTGCCATTTCTTTGCACGGTCTCTCTCTTTCGATATGTCTCTTTTTTCTGTTTCAAACATTATTCGTTTTTCCATGTGTATTCTAGGTAGTTCCTCCCTCAGCGTTCTGCCTTTCGATAATTGGGCTGGTGAATATCCACAGTCTAACTGGGTGTTACGCATAGCTAAGAGGCCTTTGTATACTTCCGAATGTGAATCGTTAGCTTTTTTTAGAAGCTTTTTGACTTGCTTCACCATGACCTCTGCTAACCCATTAGACTGAGGGTAGTGTGGGCTGCTTGTTGTGTGTTTGATGTTTA
The DNA here is from genome assembly GCA_039566895.2 of Turritopsis rubra. Classification (NCBI taxonomy): domain Eukaryota; kingdom Metazoa; phylum Cnidaria; class Hydrozoa; order Anthoathecata; family Oceaniidae; genus Turritopsis; species Turritopsis rubra. Next base: position 15,403,187 of record CM077631.1, on the reverse strand, counting down.
GGTTCCTAATAAACTTCCTGAATTCCTTTGATGCATACTGCGGACCATTGTCCGAAACTATTTCTTCCGGTATTCCATGTCTGCCAATCGAATCCTTGAACGCAATAATTGTTGATGCAGTATTTGCTGGTTGTAGTAGATATACCTCTGGCCACAATGAGTACTGATCTACAAGTATTACATACTCTTTTTCTGCGAAGTGTAATAGGTCTGATGAGACTTTTTGCCATGGTCGTTTCGGGATCTCATGACTTAACATCGGCTCTTTTTGTTTTGACTGTGTATATTTTGCACATGTATCACATTTTCGTATAAACTGTTCAATCTGATTGTTTAATCCTGGCCAAAATACGCTGTCTCTGGCTCTCCTTTTGCATTTGTCCATCCCCATATGTCCGGTATGAATTTTATCTAATATGTCCTTTCGTAATTCGGAAGGTATAATTATCCGATCACGATATAGTAACAACCCATCTTTTTGGATGATGTCATGTCTAACATTCCAGTACATTTGTACTTCCGCAGGGTACTCCTGGATTCTCTTAGGCCATCCTTTCACAAATGTTTCTTTTAGTACTACTAATGTTTTATCTGTCGCTGATGACTCTCGTATCTGGTCTAATCGTTGTTGTGTTTCTGGTAGTTGTTTTATTACTGAGTTTATGTGACTAGTTATCTCTCGTTCTGCCATTTCATCTTCCTCGGTTGGTGCCGTTACTGGTGTTCTTGACAATGCATCTGCATCTACGTTGTCACAACCTCGTATGTATGTTGCTGTAAATCGAAATTGTAACAGTTTCATTCGCAGTCGTTGAATTCTTGGAGACATTTCAACTAATGCTCGATCGTTTAATATAGGTACCAAGGGTTTGTGGTCGGTTTCTACTGTGAATATGGGTAACCCATGTAAATACTTAGCCATTCGGTTACATCCCCATGTAATTGCCAACAATTCAAGCTCTATGGGGTAATAGTTCTTTTCTGTTGGTGTAATGAATCTTGATGCACAATCCACCGGTTTCCATTCATACTTGACCTGTTGGTATACGATGATACTCAATCCATTCAGCAAACTGCCATCGGTTCGGACTTTTGTTGGTCTCTTAACGTCGTAATGAGCGAGGATTGGAGGTTTGCATAATGTCTCTTTGACCTCGTTGAATGCCTTGGTATGACCTGCATGCCATAGCCAGGCTGACTTTGAACTGAGCAAGTCTCCCAACGGTTCGGCTGCTTGTGACAATGTGGGACTAAATTTGGATAATTGCTGGGTCATGCCTAAGAAACTCCTTAATTCTGTGATGTTAGTGGGTTGTCTGAAGTCTCTTATTGCTTCCAACTTCTTGCCAACTGGTTTAATCCCTTCTGGTGTAATTATCTGTCCTAGAAACTCTACTTCCTGAGTATTAAAAACACATTTTTCTGTATTCAAAGTCATTCCATGTTCTTGAAAACGGGTTGGAACTTGTCGTAAGTTTTCTCTGTATTCAACTTCTGTATTTCCGTATACTAAGAAATCGTCCATACTTTTTACGATACCGTTTAGTTTTTCGATAACCATGTCCATCCTCTTGCTAAATATTTCTGGTAATGATGTAAGCCCAAACGGTGCTCGGGTGGGGCAAAATCTCCCAAATGGTGTTGTAAAGGTGCATTTCAATTGACTTTTCTCCTCCAATGGTAGCTGCCAATATCCCGAATTTGCGTCTAGTTTCGCTATATAATTGCAGTTATTACCTAGTTTAGCTAATGTTTCGTCTACGCTTGGCAGTTCATAAAACTCACGTTTTGTATTCTTGTTTAGCTTGGTCAGATCAATGCATATACGTAAATCCCCATTTAGTTTAGTGACTAACACCACCGGATGACACCACTCGGTCGGTTCGTCCACTGGTCTAATGACGTTTAGTTGTTGCATTCTTTCTAATTCTCGCTTCAGCGGTTCTAACAATGGAATCGCTACCCGCCTTGGTGTTGCAATGTGGTATGGTACTGCATCTGATTCTACGTCAATGTGAATTGGATCTCCCTTGATTGTACCGACTCCATTAAAAACGGTTGCAAACTCCTTTTTGATATCACTGTGCTCAACAGAATCACATGATGTTGGTATATCAATCGAGACTAACTTAAATTTTGTTAGTTCTGGGCGTCCAAGTAATGCAGTTTTTAGGTTATTACACACATAAAGTTGAGCAACTCCTGATGTTTTCCCAATGGTAAACTTTTGATGGAACATTCCGTGGCACTTTAAGGGTTTCTGGTCTGGTCCTATCAATGTTTTTCTGGTAACCGATAACTCTCCGATACTTTTGTTAAACACTTTCAGTTGATTGGTTCCAATCACACTAACCTCAGCTCCTGTATCAAGTTTAAATTTTACATGTCCCTTTTTCCCTGGTAACATTATTTCCCAACTCTTATCCTGTTCGCCCCCTTGGACCTTATCGACCTGTGCTGCGCTCCCAGTCTCCAGACTCCCTAAGAACAACGCCCCTGTAAAGAAAGAATCCCCTTCTTCGTTCCCTTTATCTGATATTGAATCTGTAGCCTTCGTTTCTTTACGTGTGCATGCCGAAGCAAAATGATTTTTGCCACCACACTTTAAACACTTTCTTCCCCATGCTGGACATTGTCCCCTCCCAAATTTGTGTTTTCGGGAGCAGAATTTGCAAGTCAATAACAAATCTCTCTTACCACTATCTCCAGTTGTATACTCTTGACTGTTAAAATTTCCCTTGTTGGTATCTTTATTCCGTTGGTAATGTCTGTTGAATGATTTCTCGACTCTGCTTATTTCAGTTGTCTTCTTCAGCTCTACTATGCCTCCTTGTGCTGACTCTGAGGCTCTGCAGATTTCTGTTGCTCGGTCCAACGTTAACTCTTTCTCTGATAAAAGTTTTTCTCTGGTTTCGTCGTTTAAAATTACAGCTACAATTCTGTCTCGTAACAACCCTTCCCAACAATCTTTTGTATTGCAAAAATTGCAATTTTTACTCAGTAACTTTAGTTCTGTTAAAAAATCATCAAAGATTTCACCTTCTTCTTGATTTTTGGTTAAAAAATTTGTCTCTCAAGGGTTTCATTCACTATGCCCTTGGCAAATTTCTCCATTTCTGTAATAATCACTTCTGGATCTTTTTTCTGTTCTTCTGTTAGGTTGAATGATTCATATATACTCCTGGTTTCTGCAGAGAATGTATAACGCAGCATAGCAGCTTGATATTTTTTATCTTTTTCTTCAAGCCCAGATATCATGACATAATCGCTCCATTTTTCTTTCCATGAACGAAATGCTGCATATCTGTCCACTGACAAATCTAGCGTCGGTGGCGAGATTGATGTTTTTGGATTTTCAGCCATTTTTTTCTACTGATTGGCTCCGATTACCAAATCTTTAAACTTTCAGATCCAAAAACACATTAGCATCCTACTCGCAGCGCCATGTTGTGTTTCTAAGATAATCACGGACCCCCCGCCGGGCCACTATATACAATCTCTCACACGTACATATATAACAGACTACAATAGAATCTTAAAACTTAAAATTATTGGCCATAAGATCTGACGAAAGAAAACTTCTAAAACTGGTGTATGCCTTGTTTTTGATAAAATTCTGCAATATGTCTACAATCATTTCTAGAAATTATAAATCACGAATAGAAATTATAAATTATTTTGAATTATTTAATTTTCACTACAATGTACAATAAATTTGTGCAAAATGCAATTTGAATATCTATCTGCCGTATCTATTCGAATTTAAATATCTACCTACCATAACTATTCGAATTTAGTGCGCACAGAAAAAATTATTAATTAATATACAGTTGACTCTCGATATGTGGAACCATTTTCGTCGGTCCCCTTGGATTAAGAATTTTTTCAGAGAATAAGGAACTTATCACAAAAGAACTAACTTGGTGCGTTAAGTTTCGACACTAAACATCGTCGAAAAAAACCCTGTAAGTTATTCAGCATCTTCTATATTTTCTTTATCTTGACACAAACAGAACAACTGCGCATGCGTAAGGCTTTTTACATTGTTTTGTTCCAAATAAAGTGGGTTTTTATGTATGGCAGGACCAAACGAAACATTTATGGACTGGGTGGGATTGGGAATGGACCACCATGGTTAGTTCAGAAAATTAAGATGCAACCGCGAGTATCCTAAAAACAAAAACAAATTCACACTGAAGATTTTCTACTTTTGTATGGCCGTATATCTTTCTAACTCAAAACTTCATGGTCCGGCTTAATGATGAATAGGGAAATAATAGTAAAGTAGTTTGAAAAACAGAGGTATAAGCGTTAAAGTCTTAATAACACAATATGATTCCTACTGGTGCATGTGAACGCCATGGCAGTTTAGATTGGGATTATAATTACATATCGTTTCGAAAGAAAAATGTGACGAGGATTGGTTGAGCGGATGTTTATCTTAACCAAAATGTAAATACATCATTTCGAGAAATAAATACGAATAAGTTAAAATAGATAATAATAATAATAATAATAATAATAATAATAATAATAATAATAATAATAATAATAATAATAATAATAATAATAATAATAATAATAATAATAATAATAATAATAATAATAATAATAATAATAATAATAATAATAATAATATTTTGATAACGTGTGGAAAAAAATGATGTCGCAAAATGTGACTGACTGACTGCAACTGGCATACCTGGTCATTCCCCACATTCAGTATTCTACATAATCCTTCACCTCAAAGCAACATACTAATGGATTCAATTCTTATTTAAAAACTCCAAAAAATACAATAATTTCAAAAACTTCTACAAATTTTGTTCAACTAAAAAAATAACTGGCGCAGCTGTTTGATTGTATCTTGTGGGCTTGTTACAGTATGTCCTATTGTACGTGAATCGGTGAAAATCTCATAATCGTTTCCACCCTGTTATAAAAAAAGAAGATTCATAAAAAACTACGGAGATGAACTCCCAGTGGGCAAAATCTTCAAAAAGTCTCTGTGGAGGAGTGTTTTGATATTGAAACAGCAGGCGATATTGCTTGCCATTCCTACAGAAAACACTCCTCCTCAAAGACTTTTTGAAGATTTTGGCCACTGGGTATCTTCTCTGTTGGAGCATGAACTTTTAATTAGTTTGATTGATCCTTTATCTAGTTATTGTTGATCGATGTCAATTAGAAAAACGTTTTATCTCACCAATGTCATGTTAGACGGTAAACTTTTACATAAACTATGCTCAAAACTAAATTAAGTTTCATTCAAAAAATTAATCAATTGACAGCAATAAAGAAAAAAAATAGTTTAGTTTACCAAGGAATAAAATCAAGGTTTTTCAAAGATCAATTTCCTTTATGAAAAATGTTTTGAGCATAATTTATCTTATTTTTAAATGTGTCTAACACAAAAAATCCCAACAATACCTTCATTGTTTTATCACCAAAAAAATGAACAGTTTTAATGGAGCTGTCCAAATGCTGCAAACAGTATGTTTTATCCCATCCAATTGGGAAAACATCGAAACTGATCTGTCCACCAATAGAAAACTGTAAACCTTCATCAGGAAACCTTCCCCTTAAGACTTCAACAAATTCTTCTCTGATGTGATGAACCTAAACAATGATAAACGTGCCAGTTATCCGAAAGCTGTCAACGTTCATTTTTGACTGTTGACTTTTATTTTATTTTTATTTTAATTTTATTTAATTTTGTTGACTTTATGCAATTTCATACTTTATCATACTGATTGAATTCTTCCCTTTGCTGTTGAGTGCAACTTCGACCAACAGGACAAACATTGATTAAACCATTTCGAAATTCTATAAAGGTTCCCCTGTAAAAATGGAAAACTTGATCAACCAATTTTCGACATGTTGTCCACTAAGTTACTTACTTTGAATTCAAAGATATCACAAACAAAAATGCTTAGTTTACCTCTTGACAGGAAGAGTTAATTTTGACATATATTCCAAACAGAAATTAATGAATGTTTGTAATTTTTCTTCGCCAATGTGTTTCGAAATACTCTAAACGAAATAATTATTAAACATCAGAAGAAGTTATGCAGCCCCTGTTATGAGACTTTCTCCAGCAGCTGGTTCACTCACTTGGACACTTGTTAACTGACCAGCTTTGTAAGCAACTAAGCCATTTTCTGCAAAAACATAGTTATAAGATGATACAACTAAAAATGGAAAAATGATCGTCAAGTATGGTCAAAACTGGATGATTATGTTTTCTAGGTTACAGTGTGAATTGATCCACTCAGCTTAGCACTCAGCTTTAGAGCGGGATTGATGTCTAAAGCCGGTTTTCCATTAGATGGAATGTTCAGCGCAGAGCGGCTATTGTTTTCTCAACGTGATAACTAATTGAACCATTTGATTGGCTTGCGAAATATTCCGCAGTGGAAAAGTTGAACTTGATCATTAAAAAACAAAAGACACCCTGCAAGCAGAATATCCTGCCTAGTGGAAAATCAGCTTAAAGGGATTGTATGGTTGAGCGGTTGAAGCATACTTGCGGCTTCCGTAGCCCAAATGGGGGCTTTAAATGCTCTGGGACCTTAAGAATAAAAATAAGAATAAATAGGTAAACAGTCAGAAAATCAAATAGTCTGTAGAACCTGTGGTCCTGTTAAATGTGACAATTGTGTGGAGATAATGGGGGAGTGGGGGATGGGTTAAAGTGTATAAAATAATGTCTTCAACAACACAATTACCTTAATAAAGACTTACAATAATCTCCACCCATTTGCTCTTTAATTTTTACAAGATCTGAACCACCAACAACACCAACAAGAACCTTTGTCTTCAGCTCTTCCATGAATTCACGCATTTCTTGAGTTATAACCTACACAAATAAAAACAAGGCCCATGAAATCAAAAACATTCAAGACTTTCCGTTCTAACAGTGGAATTCATTTACCTTTCTTGGTTCAGTTAGTGTCCCATCAACATCAAACAAACATAATACATCTGATGGTGTCATCTTTATTTATAACTATGAAATAAAGTAAAAAAGAAAGTTCTACAAAGCGTCCAAGAATCTCTATTTTTTCTGGAGTTGCCTAAATTTTCAATAGTACTTCAAATATTTTTTAATAAGATGCTTTTGAGGAAATTAACAATGACAAAAACCTTCCCAAATGATCATGTCTCATCTTGATGTCCCAAATTTTCTTGTTTTGAATGTCATGAAAAGGTGAAACCAGGGCAAATGCAGTCAAGAACTCTCAAGAGTTTATTAGAACAGAGGGTATTAGCCGGAATAAAATGCAGTAGTGTTTCATATTTTACATAATTTTCATAATCACAAGCATGCAGTATGAGAGATGTAAAAAGTGTAGAACATTAAATGAATTGTGAGACGAGATGTTTTAGTTTAAGTTAAAACTTTATTTCACAATTACATAGTTGAAAACTAATTAAAACCAACATAAAACAGCATGTGTTGTTATTGGTTCGCATTTCCTCTTTTTATCATGAACACATTAAATAAAAGAATAAAATGCTTTCATACTGTTGAATTGTTTTGCATGTTTTTAATAAGTGTTTTACACTTTTCTTGGAAGAACACAAATAAGAATATTTGAGACTGAAAAAGTAAGCACATTCAGCCTCAGCTGAAATTTAGACGTTCTTATATAAAAAAACATGTACTAGATTTCCGTTTTCTTTCCTTGAAGCCTCTTAACCACCTTGTCACATTGCAGCACATGTTCAGTTATTTCTTCTTGCTGTTGGTTCGCACTTTCTATCCTTCCTTCCAAATTGTTTCAAATGTCCCACTTCTCAATTCAATTTTCAATTCTCCAGCCTGTCCTCATTATTTTAGCTACATCATTCACTTTCATTCTTTCAATGCATCCTTCACTCTTTGGTTGGAACTCTCCACTTATATAGCCTAACTCCCGTTCATTCAACCATCCATCAATCTATCTTTGTCTCTTCTACTCTTTGCTATTAAATCGATTTTTATAGTTTTAATATTATGTTTCTTTTGGTTCACTTCACAGTATATGTCATATTCCGGTCTGCATTCCTTTCGATGTGGCAGTATCATTGATAATCTTTCTTTGTAAAACATAAAATTGGATTCACCACATAAAAATTAGTCAAGAAAAACTATTCTTACTCTTCTAAAAATGTATTATTTTTTTTCGCAATTTTTTCCTTTGACTTAAATTTTGTAACAGCGTGACGTCACTGGCTGGAAACTGTGTTTTCATCAAAAAACTTATTATCATAAGTGGTACGAACTAAAATAATGATGTTGTGGAGTGCGAAATCAACACTCTGATGAGTGTAACATGAGTATCGATTAAATGTGAAAATTTCCATGCTAGTTTGAAATTTCAATGCTGAGCACCTGGTGTGTCTACACAGCAACAAAAAATATGGTGTTTACACTTAAGTCAATTAGAAGATTTTGTTTGTCGGACGAGTGTTGTTCATAATAAGCGAAGAGTTTATCATGTCATGGACCTGATGTTGGGCTACGTTTCGAGAGAACCTTTTCTCATCATCGGGCTAATAATTTATTTTTTGCTTCAATAAAATGTTTGAGCCAAAACTATAAAAATACAAGAATACACCAGTTCATAGTTCAGATTTTCAGCACACATTCAGTATTAGAAATGGGAAGAAAAACTGAACAAATTAAGAAGAGTTTGAAGAAAAAATAGAAATATTTTTTATTTCCCCTAAAATGTTCAATAATTTGTTAGATCTTTTTATATGTTATGGGAACTAAATATCTTCAAAGAATTGTAAAGGAATTGATAAACTTTCTTTTCAAAATTATTTTCATTGATTTCACAAATTATTTTCTGCTTCTGGTCAGAGCCTTGTTAATTTTTGAGATAACATCACGATACCGTTTGGAGATAATGATAACGTTTGGAGGAACACAGAACACTCACACCTGAAATTATATTCTCTGTGACTTTACATAGAAAAATGTTCTGAATGTTTTGAATTATTGTTACGAAAATGACTTTGCTTTTCTTTACTTCTACAGTGCACACACAACACATTTGTAGCCCACATACGGTTCCTTGCTTTACGATGTTTTCCAACTCATTTCTCTTATATGCCGTTCTTCAACTATATGATGATATGATTCTCACCAATTCAACTTCTCTCTCCCTCATCCCTGCCTTTAGGAGCCTTGCAAGGGGCAATTCTCCAACCCCTACCTATCAAAGCATCAACATCAAGTCACTTAATAATAACAGCCAACAACACCATCATCAATCATCAATCGTTTATCTTGTTGCTGGGATTAGCTACGTGGAAAAGCAAGTCATTGTTCCGCACAATATTGGGCATTTGCACAATGTCGGCACTGAACAGTGTTCGGCAGATTGCGCAATGTTGGGCAAGTAAATCATCAAGTAAATCTTCCTCATCCTTCTGCACCTCTTTTAAAATGTTAATGAAACCCAAAATACAACGTAACAACGCAACAAAGGAACCGTGGTCAAAATTGGCCGATAATATGTCTCCGACGCCCAACATTGTGCAATCCACGGAGCTGCTCAATATTGGGCGCCGTGTGCGTTACTTAACGAGATTTGAGATTTTTTTTTTTTTTTTTTTCAAAATAAAACGTACCGAAGGATCCCAAAGCAGCCAATTTAAATGTAGCCAGTTGGTGACTGGTTTTGCACTTAGAGCAATCATGTGCCAAGTGAAAGTAAGCCGTAACGAATACAGGTACGTAAAAGTAATCCAATAAGGACGAAAACAAAACTATTGAATACAAAGCTTCTGAAAAAAGAAAAAAAATCATCAGATAGGAAAACATTTTTCTGAACTAACATAATTTTATTTTTAATTTTAATTTTCATAATTTTCACATGAAAATATGCACATACTATCCATACAAATTTCAGATGAAGAGCCAATTTTGCCATTGGAAATGCTAAAATAAATCCATTATTATTATTATTATTATTATTATTATTATTATTATTATTAGTTCAGCTTGCACAATGTTAGACCAACTGCTCATTGTTGGGGTTCCCATGTTGATCGCCCAACATTGAGCAGTTTCTAACATTGCGTGGACATCATCACGGAATACTTTTCCACTAGCCTTTGTTCACTGTTCCTAGCTCACATGGTGGTTATAAATGTCAAGATGGCGAATGATGCTTCGGCTACAGTGAAAAAGATTCTTTCAGACAGTAATACTCGAACTAAATACAAAAGTATCGATGTATTTAAAGAGGTTGAACCAGTGGTTGATCTTGGAAATTTAGTACTTAATGATCGGCAGCCAATTGATTTAAAAACCTTCAAGTATGTTTTTTTTGAAAGAGAATAATGATAGATATTTTCTCTGCTGCGCTCTCTCTTCCTGGCCGATTGTTTAGCTTCTCAGAGACAGCGATGATGTTTCTGTAAATGGCTTAGAGTCTATGAAAAGTCTACAAGGTTCATTAAACTTTTTAGCATGTATCTATAACTAAGTTACATTGTTGCTTTCCCTTTATTTATAGGTTTAGAGTTGTTAATTTTCTGTGTGGATAGAGAGGAGAGAGTCGGTTGTTAAGTATATCAAATCTCTCAAATTTTCCAGGATTGAGTTTTTAACAGTGTTTCCTCCTTTCCTTCCTAGTCTCAGCGAAGCATGATTACTGAGTTCAGTGCTGTAATTAGAGGCCTATATAAAAAGACATCTTATACAAATTATTAAAAATCTAGCTAGCTATATAGTAAGAATAAGCTATGTAGTATTGAATTAAAATCGTTAGTGACTCTTGTTATAGACCGGTTTCAATGTTTATGTTTTAGATAGCGACGCGCGCATGCGCTAAAACTTGGCGGCAAAACATTGCGATTCAGTCGTAAAGAAAACAGTGAAGATAGAACATCATAGCTTTAGAAAAACAGATAAATTATAATGCCAAGTTCTTGTTGTGCTGTAAATTGTGCTAACAGAAGTTCCAAAAGACCAGAACTGACCTACCGAATTCCTTCTAAGAAGAAAAATGTTAAAAGAAGAGAAATGTGGATAGCTGCAATTCGAAGAAGGAGTAAGTGGTCTGAGGAGTTGATAAACAATGCAAGGGTTTGCAGCGAACACTTTATGTCTGGTAAGATTTTATGTATTCTAACTAATACTAACTTAGTTTAATTTTTTGTTGACAAAACAGTATGGGAGCATATTGAATGTTGATTTTTGGTTTTGGTTTTGTGTCAACAAGATGCAAAAAGGTTCTTCATGTTTCTATAGGTAAAAAGTCAGATGAACCCAGTAATCCAGACTACGTGCCTTCAATTTTTTCTTTCAACAAAATGTCAGCAAAAAGGACTAGTCATCAAAAGTTGGAACGATATAAAAGGCAAGAAAAAAGAAGACAGGAGACAAGAAGACAGGAGACATCAACCTCCACTGTATTTACATTACCTGACATAGAAGAAGTGGCTGAAGAAAAGCAATCACAAGATGTTACTGTCAGTATATTATATATTCAGTTTTTGTATTTTGATTTTACATATTAGTAACTTACCTTCCATAATTTGGATGTACTCTATTTTATGTCCAACATCAGCATTCCATAATGCATCATAACATAGAAAGGATTTCTTATATTACTTGTTTTATTCTTATATTACTTGTTTTATGTGTTTTTACATAGATTCTGCAAAAATGGAAAGACTTGTAAATGAGAATGCACATGTTACTAAAGAGATGTGTAAACTTAAAGATCAGTTGAAAGCAGCAAAAGAGTTATTGAGAAAAACTCAAAATGATTGCCTGCATTAAATGAACGAGACAATGGTGTTGAAGAATGAAATTTGTAATCTTAAAAGAATTCAATTTTGTTATAGTTACATTAAAAAAAGAAAAGACATGCATCTTTTCTACACTGTTTTTTTCCCGTTTTTTCCCATATTTTGTTTCCTTAGTATCAAAACTTTTGTTGTAATGCATGATAGATTTAATAGTTGACTCGGTAGGGTTGTCAATATTTAATATGAAAGCTTTTTTGCAATTTGATGCAGTGATTCTTCCTGCTCTATAAAGCATCCACTTGTCTGATAAACTTTGAGTTATTGTTAACTTAGTGAGATTTTCATATTGTGTCTTGGTAGACGATTTTAAATAGCGTTCATAAAGTGTAGTGCTGATATTTTGTACCTCTCTGTTTGTATTGTTTATTGCACTAGGATCAAAAAACGATGTTAATAGTTCTGGTATAGTGTTTGTGTCTGTTTTGTCTGCACTATCAGTGCTGCTACCTTCCGATTGCTCATCCCACAAACTTATGGTAGTGAATAAAACTGCTTCTGGTGCAACCTTTCTCAAGGATAACAGCATTCTTTTTTGTTTCTCTGTTGTGAATTTTATCGGATCAGGTATCGAGTATCCAGACAGTGAACCTGTAAATGGGGCATCTACTTTTGGAAGGTTATCATCCTTTTTTGGGCGTTTAAAACAAATATTTCTTAACGGAGCAGGATGTGCCCGTTTCCTTGATTTTTTCCACGCACACAGCTTGCTTGTACAAGCCACTTCGTTGAGTTCAAGTTGTGTACATGCTTGGAGTTTAAACAGCAATCCTGTCACGTGACTGCACACCGATCCAAGTCTAAAAAATAGGTGCATTTTGATAGGTAGGTTCTTGTTGCTTTTCTTACTAAATAATAATGTTGACAAAAACTTACCCTGCCATACAAGTGCAGTTACCACACAATATCCATCCCTCCATGTGTATTACGACCCAAACATCATAAAGTGACTGGGTTTGTCCTTGCCTTTGGCTCGGCAATACAGACGTTTTAACACAGCAGAATTTGCTTAGGTTTTGCTTAGGTTTAATCACATATATAAATATCTTGAACGTGACCAGATATAAAGAAGTTATAAGCCTCTAATGACTTTTATGCCTTTAATTTGTCTTTCGTAAACTCGCTGGGTGTTTCGATAAGGTAATTGTATATGTCTGGCCAAGTAACGTCCGGCAATCGAGCAACATCAGAAACCCAACCTTCTGAAATGTTGTATGGGTCTGGAAGTAGTTCATCATTGCTGAGGGTCAATTTCTTAACATACTGTGCTTTATCACCATTTTCCAAACTTTTATAATATGCATATTATGCAGTACGTTTCCCACACCATTTTAGTGAGTATTGAAAAAGAACGCACGTTTTTGGAAATGGAAGATTTTCAATTTTTTTAATCACGCTTTCAAAACATGATTGAAAAACATTGCAAAGCTTTTGTGATGTTCACGTGTTGTTTAGTTATACTTAAATCTGATTGGGAGAATTAAAATTGTCAATCAAACAATATTTTTTCTCGATCAACTATATTTTTATGAATGCCAAATTTTTTTCGTAGCAGAGTTTTTTTCGAGAGCAAGAAAAACAACATTTTACTTAACGCTTTGTTGCTCTTACAATTTCAAAAAACAAAGATGGCTGAGTTTTATGTGTATATTTAGAGGTTTATATGATTATATTTTAGTATTTCTCATACATTTTTCGTGTTTGTTAATGTTTTCTGCCTCCAGAACCGCGCATGAGACTGGGAACGACAACATGATACGTCATACGAAACCCGTCTATGACTTTTTCTTGCATAATTTTTTTTTAAATTTTAGTTTAATTTAATTTAGAAACGGCAAGGAAACATTTCTACATGCAATTGCTCGTGACAATACGCAGCTACTGTTTGCAAAAGTCTGGGAAGTAAGTGTTGTTTTAGTTATAATTGATCGATCTTTACCAATAGACAGAAAAAAATTGAAACATTATTCCTTCCTCTTAAATTAGTTGAAATATTACCACTTCTGTTTGTTGGGCTACAGAAATATTATTTTCTTTACTTTTTAGCTGTCAATTGAAAGAATTGAAAATATAGTTGTTGCTAAGGTCTGTAGGTTTTTATATCTAAGAGAAAATGAATATTAGAGATGTATCCAACATCAGATTTATCAGATTTTATATATAATTATTTTAAAATGATTTTCTAATTTTCCAGTTACCTCCACCAGTTACTATCCTTCCAAGAGAAAAAGCAGTAAGTTATAAATAATAATAAACCATTTTCAATTTTCTTTACCTTATTCAATTTATTAACTAATAAAACAAAGAGGAAATGATAATAATTATTATTAATGTTAATAATTATTAATCTTTCAGGTACCAAAACCAAAACAACTGACCAAATGGGAAGAATATGCAAAGAAAAAGGTAATAAGAATCCGCACATCTTTCTTCATTATTTTTTGAAAAGACAAACAATATAACAAAACCCTCAACTCAGCCAATGGTGAGTTAATTTTAAAATGTAATTTAAGGTACTTAGTATTCGTTACATTTTTTTGTTTGTCAGGGCATTGGAAATAAGAAGCGTACAAGAATGATTTGGGATGAAGAAGCAAAGGTATATATATGATCAAATGACTCATCTGAGTATGCATTTGAAAACAACTCCCTAAAGATCAGTTTAACATTTTAGAGACCATGTTTTTTCTTTTCTTTCCTTACTTATAGAATTGGAAACCAAGATACGGTTACAAACGAGCCAATGACGAAACTAATCAATGGTGCATGGAGGTGCCAGAAAATAAAGGTGTTTTTTGAAGTTTTGACTTGTTTTGTTATTATACTTTGTTATTATATTGCATGAATAATAATTCGTATACGTTTTTGTTTCTTGCAGATCCTTATGAAGATCAGTTTGAGAAAGTTGTAAAAGAAAAGAAAGAACGAGCTGCAAAAAATGAATTACAAAGATTACGAAATATTGCGCGAAATCAGAAGACAAAGAACGGTAACTTTTTTCTAGATCATTATGTAAGTTAAATCACCCTATGCATGCATGTATCATAAAAGTTCAAGATATAATATGACATTTATTGTAAACATTTTGTTTATATGCAGGAACCATTATGAATAGCCAATTTAAACCCAGTCAAACGAAAGATAAAGAAAGGGTGAGGACATTTTCACTCTCCTCCTGAGATAACCTAATGAACAATGATTGTTGTGCGATTTGTTTGTCTTCTTTCATTCCATATGTTCATAATATTCAGGTGATTCGTGAAATAGATGTTGCAAAGGTTTCTACCGCTTCCATGGGAAAATTTCAGGAGAAACTTGTAAGTTCTGTAATTAAGTAAAACTTTCAAAAACTGTTGGTTTTCTTTACCAATCACATGTTTTGTTTTATTTTTTAGCCTAAAGAAAAAGAGAACAGAAATAGTGGAATCAAAAGGAAGGTATCTCTTCAAAATTCTTTGCTTTAGCGGGGTAACAGAATCCTGATTTATAGCATGAATATTGACAATTTTTTCTGTTTATCTTTTGGATTATCGGATTATCTCTATAGTTTGAATCAGTTAGTGGGGATATTTCCAAAGAAAAACAAAATTCCATGCAGATTTGGCAGAAAATGAATAAACCAGTTACGTTAGATGTAACAAAGGTAAGACACCTAATAGAAAAAAAGAACAAATCTTTATGAACTAAACAACAATGTCATCTGGATGTTATAAACAATGTTTATTAATAACATTCTATAAGCAACAAGATCTGTTAAAAACCAAGCAACAGTTAAGCAACAGCCCGGTTTAAAGTGGATTTGCCCCAAAAACCCTGAAAAACTGTGTCTGTACTTGAAACCCATGCGAACAGGGTATTCTGGATTTCACATGCTTGTTTCTTGCTTTATAGGCTGTTAATAAACATATAGCTGCAGAACAAGTAAAGTGAGTCATGATTAATAATGTCGAAAGGATTAAAAAAATAAGAAAACATTTTGTTTATGACTCCTTTTTTTATTGCAATTTTAGTTCACAAAGGAAAAAATCGGGAAAAGTGAAAAATAAACGATTCAAGAAAGGGAAGCAATCTACAATGGATAAAATGAAAGGAAGAACACTTGGTAAAACGAAGAAGAAAAGATAACCCTCTATTGATGGTGAAAAGATGGTGAAGTGGCTACGAGACAACTACTATGGCAATTTTTACAAACATTCTATTTTCTGAAATATTTTGTTTGTGTACTATGAATAAAGATCCAAACAAATCATTGCTACATTACTACCATGCACCATTCTACACAGTGTTCTGTGCGGCAATTTCTACATAATTTACGGCAATTTTGTATTCAGAAGTGTGTGTGTGTGTGAGACAAGTGTGTGTGTGTGAGTGTGTGCTTTCAAGCAAATGCTTGAATGTGACAGGCTGATATGCAGCTTGTATGCTGAAGTGTAATATATTGTAGTGATGGTTTTAACCTTCAAACACGTTTGTTAGGCTTCGTGAAGTTGCATATAAAATGAAAATCGGTCAATTTTTATCCTACATACTGCATGGTGGGGACCAGGCTTTAGCATGCCAATTGCACAGGTTTGGTACAAGATTTTCAAAATAGAGTTTCCGAGTTTTCCCTGAATTGTCCCAAAAACACACTTCAAAAAGAGACGAGGTTCCTGTGATAGTGATATACATTAAGAATAAAAATTTCAGCCATTAAAGTTTTGGACGCAATTATTTCGGACGATTTCGGGGTTAAATTTCTGAAAAATTTTCCGACCTCTATCAAAAAGTGGTATTTGGAAAAAACAGCGAAACAAAAAGACGTTCTTTTTGTGAACTCTATTTTAAAACGTGCTAAAACAAGGTGTAAACGGGCCTTCTCGAAGACTACATCTACATTTGTTTCTTCCTCCTGTTTATTGACAATAAGGAGAAAGACGACGAAACATAAATTTTAAAGTTTTATTCGAAGGAAAAAAAATCACTTTTATGAATATTTGGAGAAAAATGTTCGAACGTTATAGGGGCTTACTACTTGAATCACGTAATTGTTTTTTTTTTAACTGTCAGCCATAATTATTATCATCGCATCTCTCCTCAGATTGATTTTTGGTGCTGCACATAAATCTTAAGATCGTGATTCGTGCTGTAGCCCCTTCAATATTTTCGTGCAGTCGAGCATCAGAAATTAAAACTGTCGGAAAAAATTTGTTTTTTCAATGTCTCTTAATCGTCTGCTGGCTAATAGGGTGTGGCCACTTAATTTACTGCAGAATATCCATTTTTAAGACTAAGTATTTTGCCAGTATTACTTTTAAACTCCATTTACAAATCAGAGTCCCAGTCGTCAGCTTCAAACTTTATGCAGAAATGTTATCCATTATTTTTCAAACTTGATTTTTTTTAGTAAACAACCATTTTCCAGGTTTTCCCAGCAGGTTCGTATGAATCCTGTGTTGCAGGATCAGTAGACTTTGCGTAAAGTGACTAGATTTTCTGGAATTGGTTAAAAGTTCTTTTTTTCCACCAAAACCTTCAAAAACTTTGTTTTTTATATTTTTTCCCCCTCAAAAATGCAAGTACAGCCTTTTTCTTCTTCTTTAAAAACATAATGGCGTCCTGTTAAAAAAAGGTTTAAAGCTCAAACAAATATCTAGTCAAGAAAAAGAGAGCAGAAACAAAGAACAAAACGGTGAATTCCCGATTAATCCCGATTAATCCCGTTGTGATCTTAGTTACGTCCTACTTGCGTTAATGATCCTAGTTACTAAGCTACCCAAACGCCTGTTTATAGTTCGCGCGAATAAGTCTCACCAACCGAGCGACTCATTTTTGCGAAGTACGAAATTTGCTTTGTCAGAGGAAACAAAAATTCCCTCCTGTGGCTGGAGAATGATGCTAGATAACATTTGCTCAATCGGACGAACTGTAATTAAATCTACAACCCTGGTAATCTGATACCGTGAAATCCCGGTTATAGTCCCCCGGTTATAACCCCACCTAATCTGTACTATAATTGGATCAAATTCGGGAACTTTAACCGGGATTTTACATTTGAAGACCGAAAGACAATAGCTATTAAAATATTTCTTTTCTTCCATAGTACTTACTTTTATGCAGCATAGTTAAGGAAGTTGAATTATGAACGACTCCAAATTCAAAACCTAATGATTGATAGGTTCAAAACACAACAGATTTTCCTTTTAACTCATGTGGTTTAAACTGCTTGATGAGAATTTCAGATGAAAGTTTTCATGCAAAGAAGTACTGACTAGTATTTCACACAAAATAGTCAAAATAAAGTCAGTCAAAATAAAGCATCGTTACTCCATCTCATCATCCTTTGGAAGAAAGGAAGAAAGGATGTTTATAAAAGCAATGTCATGGATAAAGTGAAGAATATTCTGATATCAATTCAGATTACAGATTTCGCTCACTATTTGTCATTTTAAATTCCTTCGGGGTTATCTGTTTACCCTTTCGGCGCACTTCCAATAATATCCCAAAATTGTTACTTCTCAATTAAAGCATAACAGAGATATTGCTAGCCGTAACAGGGGTGTGTAAGTGATTCGTGACTTCTTTAAAGAATATCGGATCACTGTGTCATGGCATGGTGGAAACATTTTGATTTTCTATCCAGTGTTGTTCATTAACTGTGGATAGACTACTTTGTGTTGTGTTGAGTTTGAAATACAAATACTATGTAACCAAAAGAAACGAATTTGTATGGATTATTGGTTTATCATGTTCGATTCCATTGTACTTTGCTGGAGTTGATTTGGCCATCAAGATATTGCACATATAAACTTATGTTTCACTAGACTGTTTGTATATTTTCGTAGCAGTGACAACATATAGTCCCATATTCATAATGTTGATGAAAGGTAAACAAAAACTTGGTGGTTTGAACAAAAAATCTTTCATCAGGTCCACCGTGTACCTTTTCTGATAATATTAACTTACATGATTTTTTTGCAATACCAGACATGGTGAATGTATTTACGAAACAAAATTAATGTCAGGCATTATGTGGCAATATCCTGGTCAATTGGATTTATAACCGATCCAATCATCTATATATTCTTGCAAAAGGAAACGAGACAAACAGCGAAGTCTTTACTTATTTGCAAACTCACTAAAATAAACGGTTTATATGATCATTCAACCAGCAATTCCTTTGCTGATAACAATCGAAAAGAGATTACCAAGAAAATCTCTGACTGGCCTAATAAGAACAATAATAACAACAGGACAACAAGTGACAAAATTGACAAAAGTTTCAAATTCTCGACAATATCAAACTGTTCAAATATTGCTGTCGTACTTTCATGGAAATTAGGATCAACTCAATATTGTTTCATATTTTAAGCATTTATTAGCCAGGAGACACATCAACTCTTTGTCTGGTTGCTTCCTCAAACGAGCCACAGGCGAGTAGCTGGATACAACCCATTAGAAAAGTGACAGTTGAAAAAATTAGTACGCAAATATTCGAATTCAAAATTTTTAAAAATACCGATTTTCCACATAATTATGACACTGTTGGCATTGACATTACAAAAAAATAGAATAAAACATCTCATAAATTATCTTATGCCCAGTGCAAACTAAGTGCTAACGTCTATTGTGAAAAAAGCCTATTTGATTACCAATAGGAAGCCTGCAGAGAACCAAATCAATGAAACCCTTGCAATGCTTGGAATCAAAGATCTTTTATTTCATTAGTCCCTACAAGCAAAATATTAGTGTCCAGGCCTCCCACATGAAACGACGCAATGCATGTTCTTTTCTAACGCAGTTAAATTACGGGGCAAATCAAAGCAAAACTATTTGGTAAGTGAGACCGGGACAGAAGATATTCATAGCAAGTTATCTAAAAACTTGTTAATTAAGCAGATAGCCAAAATCTGACAACCAGGTTGTACCCAGGCTACTCGCCTGCGGTTCTGAGTTGACGGGTCTCCTGGCTAAGCATTTATTTATTTTTTATTTCATTGGATTTCTGAGTAAGCATTAGCAACCGTCCGTGTTTTCTCAAACCTAGCATGAAACGCGGAACTGTCAATAATGCTTAGGTCAATATGGCACCTTGTCGTTATAATATTTGCCGTGAAAGAAAATGTGGACATGGCTATTTTGATTAGTTTGCGACTGTGCAAACTATTTGCTTTTCCAAGCTTCATACTTTATTAAGATTTTACTATAAAAAGCTTTTCGATGGGGACAAGTTCACTCTAAAAGTACCCTAACCCTAATGCAGTCCCCAAATTTCACTGATCGCTGTGAACAGAATAACGATCGAAAGGTTACAGGAGATGCGAAACCCGATTAGGAAAGCTGGATTTTGACATAAGCTTCTTCCTAAAATTTTCTTTTCTCTGTGAAATCTCCAATCCATTTCCTAAATTTTACCCTTTTGTCCAATGACTTTACAACGCGTGACAGATCTCTTCATATCTAGTTGAAAAAACTCCCCAGAACTCAATAGCTGTTTTTCTATACTTCAATTCATAAAGTAGTCTCAGCTAATCTCCCACAAAATGTGAAAACACAGGGCTGAAGACAAACAAAAAACACTGATTGGTTAATCTTGAAGACATTATATAGTATAAACATAGACATCTTCGAACAATTGTTCCTTGTTTAAAAAACTCTTAACCACCAACCATGGTTACCGAACATCTCCATGACAACAGTAGCAACATATTAGATACGTTAAATCGAATCATTCATGTTCACACGTACTACGCATGTTCTCTTTTTATTACAATTCAAGTATTGAAGGAGAATGAGATTCCTATAAAAAATATGTCATATGTTAAAAAACATCCTCAACAAAGGTCGAGGGGCCCAAGTGGAAGAGGTGACGCTTCAGCCATATTGCCATGATAAAAATGAAAACTACAGAAATTATTTCTTCCATCGAAACTGTTTCATAGGTCAAGGGACAACAAGCCGATGATGTAACAAAGTGATGATTTTGAAATGAATCGATTGAGTCATTAAAACGTTGCTGTTAAAGACATCTGCGCACACAAGAACTTTGGCACACTACTATGATGGGCCGACGTGAATACAGGCTAGTGACAAATCATTTAGACTAATTAAAAAATCACATCAAAGTTGTACCTTTGCATATGAGCGAACTATATCGTATTAGAACTACCAATTTACCATATATACCATCCATTGAACCATATCATTCACAACAGTTGATGTTCTCACAGGAAAAATGGTAGACAAAACAACAGCCTAAGGATGTCGATCATTTTTCCTGATATTTGGCCATACCTTGCCATATTTTTGTTACAAAAAAAACAGAAACGCTTCAAAAAGAGAACCTCGGTTTCATGTTTTTGATAACAAAATAACCTTGTGCACAAGGAGGAGTGCGCGAGACAATACGTGGGTACCTTTAGACTTGATTACCTTCGTTTGTTTCAAATTTTGCCTTGATAACTAAGTCGAATTCTTTTCTGTGAAATGAAAATTAAAGAACATTGTTTTCAAAATTTGTTTTCGTTTTCGAAATGTATTATGGGTACCTGTTGCTTTGGAATTCTTCTTTATCATCTTCATTCATGTCGGAAGGTAGTTTATGAAAAGTTTTTTTCTTATGCTCCTTCCATTTTATCTCGTCCATTTCTTAACAGCGAATTTATCAAACATAAAACAAAATATTTACCTAGTCGTTCTGTTTTTCACCTGATCATTGATTCTCGTCCTCATTCGTTTCCATTTCTTCGGATTTCGTATCTTCGGTCGGTTTTTCCTTTTCACTTCCAGATGCGGGCTCACTTCTTTCATCGATCATGTGACCACTTTCCCCGTTCGTCCTTCCACCATCTTTTTGAATATCATCACGTGTTGACTTATCTTTAGTCTCGGATACTTCCCTCGATTGCCGATCATCTTTCGCTTCTGAACGATCCCGAGAACGAAGTCCATCTTTACGATCCCGACTATCACGACGGCGTTTATCATCTCGGTCTTTACTGCGACTTCTTCTGCGAGATCGTTCTTTAGGACTGCGACTACGACTTCGATGACTTCTACGCGATTCACGTTCTCGACTACTGCGTCGTCTATCGCGATCTCGATCTCGTTTATCACTACGGTCACGATCACTTCGGTCCCGACTTCTCCGTCTTTCACGTCTCTTTTCCCGACTTCTTGAACGACTACGACGACGCCTATCACGTTCGGAGTCTCGATCACTTCTTCGATCACGTTCATCTTTCTTTTGTTCTCCTTTGTCTTGTTCAGTCGACTCTTTACGCTTTTTAAGCCACGATTTATTCTATGGTATAATAAAGCTGAAATGTTACCCCAAATCCTGTCAATGTGAGAAAATCGAAATTTTCTCTACACGACAATTACACGGACTTACCTTCATATCTTCTAACGTAGACTTGATTTTTGCATAGCCCACATGTTGTTTCCCTTGCAAATGATCATCAACACGTGACTGGGCGTCACCAACGATGAGAAACGCCCCACATACCTCACAAACCTCCATTTGTTTTTCTTGACCAGCCGTACCAGCATTCGCTTTACTCTAAAACAGACAGACGTACATCAGTATACATCATTCAGTGTTTTTCAGATCCAACTGTTACTGTATCAAATTTTGGGATTCAGTCCTTTGTTTAGTTAATTATATGGCTGAATTCTTTATTTCTTGTGACGTATACCGATATTAAAATTATGACGTATTTATTCTTATGTGCGTCCTTAACTGAAACTCTTGAAAATAAGTGATTGAGTTTTTTAAACTCTATGAGCTGTATTTACTCGAAAAAAACTTTTTAAAGGAAGTTGAGGTGGAAGTTGAGGATGTGGAATTTATTTTGCATAGGCGTATTCAGAGTCAATCGAAAAAGTAGAGGAGTCGAACGTTATGTTCCTTTTCAACCTTAAAGATGAATTGTTATAAATAGAACTGATGGTTACAGTGTGCTGATCTCAGCAGTTGGATTCCCTCATTTGAACAATAAGAAATGGGTCAGCTGCTCCTTCCAGACACACTGCAACCCTCAGTTCTACTTTATAACAGTTCATAATCTTTAAGTGTCGATTAGGTTACTCGCACGTTTTCCTTTTCTACTTTAAATGACTAAACTCTCCTCCACACAAATTTTGACTGAGCTGAAACATTTTAGTAATAAAATTTCCGAAAATACTTGGATAAACAACATTATTTTTATCAAACAAGATAAACCTCCTCACCTGTTCCCTTTCCTCTTTGAGCTGTTCAACAAGTTTGGCCACACCTTGTGCTTCTTCCACTTTCCCTTCTGACCCCAACTGCTCAATCTGAAAAAACAACAATGACATGAACCTCACTCGCCAAGACACTCACTACAACCACACCCTGCTGATGTTATTCTTTTCTTTATTTACTTACTTCATCTAAGAGTTGGTTGATATGGTCTGTTAACATCTTTGTTTTGTCATTATCGTCTTGAGATAATTCCTAAGAAACAACAAGAAATATTTCTTCTCATGTTTAAAAGACGACTACAAATAATTTTATCAGGTTGAAAAAGTTGAGGAAAACCCAAATAAAAAATGAGACAATATAACAACCTGCTCCCTTGCTTTATTCATAAGCAAACGTTCATGACCCCTTCTGATTTTTCGTTCAACATCAGATTGAATGGATGAAAGAAAATGAATGAAATCTTCTTCATAACCCACGCGACCATAACGACTACTTTTGTCATAACTGAAAAAAACAATGGAGCCCATGAATACATGCAGAGCTTCATAAGTACAATACAAATTCAACAAATCACATACTCAGCTTTTAACTGATCATCATGAACTTTTGCACAAGGTCCTAAACATAAACATATGACATCATCATTGTCATCATCACCCTTCCCTTAAAAATGCTTTCATGGTTGGATGGATTCTTAGCACTGACTTCATTCATGGTACCTCTAAATTGCTCAAAAGTGCCTCTTGATCTGGCTTTAACCTATGACATTTCCCTTTGTGTCACATATAATATTGTTTTTTATCAAATCCAGTCTTTCTAACTTACTGACACTGGTTGCAAATATGAAGTTTTGTTACCGGTTATCTCTTGCTGACTGACTGACACTGGTTGCAAATATGAAGTTTTGTTACCGGTTACCTCTTGCTGACTAACCGACACTGGTTGCAAATATGAAGTTTAGTTACCGGTTATCTCTTGCTGACTAACCGACACTGGTTGCAAATATGAAGTTTTGTTACTTTTGTTACTTTCATTAGTCCACTACTTCACTCCTAAACCACTATCAACATTAATATGAACGGACTTCCATTCCATCTACATGACCAAACCATTGCAGCCTCTTATTACTCTTTATACATTCCACATTCTGCTTCTTCTATATACACCAGATAAAGATAATTGAACTTAACACTTTAATTGGAGCTTACACATCAGGTTAATCTCAGGTTTATTGTGTTCCCACACAATGTATTGTTTTGTTTACATGTTCTTCTATATGTCTAACCTACTGAGTGCAACACTCTTTGCCTTGCCTTACTTACTTATTGTAATGTGGTCTGGAATCATGTCCTTATTTAGACTCTAGTAGTCAATAACTGTTCCTACAATACATTTGCTTATTTATATCTGTGTTTTGTTTCTCACTGGGAACCCAACAATTAAATTGTCAACTCTATAAAAAATCTACCTGTCTTGGCATTATACAATCATACAATTCCATTATGAAAATTGAAATCATGAAAAATATTCTCACCTAAGTCAGCTTTTGTGTTGACAAATAGATCATGAGGACAGAAACCACACAAAAAGTTTTTACAACACTAAAAAAAAAAAAAAAACATCTATTTTCCAAAGTATAGTAATATATGTGACATGGATAGTTTAATTTATAGAAATCACTTACGTCTGGATGAGACCAATGGACTTGAGCACTTTTTTCACCTGGAACAAGATTACGATCTTTTCCCATTAATTCATCAAGTAACTGTGCAGCTGTCAAAGCCATAATGTTTACTCTTTAGAAAAACAAAACATTATTACATAGCGGACGTTGAAGCATAATGGTAAAATATACCTTATTGTGTGAAATGAAAGTGTTAATTATTATTCAACACCCATCAAATAGGCATGTTCACTGATTAATGCAAATTGCGCTATAAATTTCTTAAAGTTTAAAGTACTTTTAAGTATGTGTGAATTTTTCAATATGCATAAATTAATGCACCACATGTCATGTAAGAATACACGAAACCTTAAGATCTATTAAGGCTACATCTATACTGCTTTTTTGAGCAGTCCCATAGGAGCAAGTGTAAACAAGCTCCGTAGGGACGTAGCTCATTTGGCACTAAATATATATATGGCTTTATGGAACACTTTTCATAGAACATTCTTAACTCAATTCACCAAATAAGTTGGTACATTTAGGCTATGAATACAATTATCATAATATTATGTAATGTGAAATTTCGACATAAGTCGTCATAACGAAGTGAAAACATTGCATTGGATACCCCAAAAGAATGTGACGTTTAGGGGCAAATATCTCAACAAAACGGCAATAGTTTGTTAACCGTTTCATTTTATTGCTCTCCATCATTTATTTTGACAGCAAAGTAGATGAAAAATATATGGAGTTTCATAGGAGTTTCATATAGCCATAATAGAATTTTCTATAAATCCATCTTTCCTAAAATCGACTATCTATCTTCGTCCTCCTATTGGAAACAAAATGCGGGCATATATTATAGTGTTGCTCCACCACTAGTACTCTAATTTAATTTTTTCCCAATACGCTCTTATAAAGTTTCACCCACAAAAATTAAGACACTACAATGGAGTTTCTATTGAATTTCATCATAGCAAATCGGAGAATAATATATATACACTATACACCCTTCCTGTAATTCACATTTTATGAGTAATTAACCATCAACACTCTGTCGTAGTTTTGGAGCTTGGAGGCAAAAAAGTATTTTTGCGAGAGCTTTGTTGACCGAGACAAAAATTTATTTTTTAGAATTACGTTGCAAAATGGAAACAAAATAAGAAAACCCTTTCAATCATACAGTATATAAATATAATAAGTAGAATGGAGAATGTTTTGCACATCATAACAGTTTTTTCTGAAAAATCCATTTTCACAGTGAAAATCTTTATAAAACATGCTTCTTTACATTGGAACACCGTGAGGAAGTGTGTGACTTTTCCGAATACGGGAAAGGAGGTGTATTATTAGAGAATGACTTTTGGCCAGCTAGCTATATAATTATAACCCTAACCCTTGAACATCAAACCATAAAAAACCTCTTATTTTGTAAGACATTTAAGAATAATGTTTGAAGCTGAATTCAGAGAAATTTCTAGAAAATTCCAGTCCTGACCCTAAAGACAAGTTGACCACCATGACCACCAAGGCTATTGAACAATGAAGTGTCTTTTCTCCCGCGTTTTCCTAGGTTTCTCATTCCCCGCGTTTTGCTAGTGGAACACGCGTGTCATTGTTTTGGAATGATAAAAATTCAAAATTGCCGACATATTTACGAATATTTTTGCTATTTTCATTCATACAAAATGATCTAATCACTTGGGTTGGCATGTATTGCAAAGTCGTGAAAACTTAATTTATCCTTTAGTGGGAGGAAAGTTATAATCGCTTTTATAGTTATGGACTCACTGTTTGTAGACTAAATCTGTGTCGCTGCGCCGCGAGTGTGTATTAATTCCATATGCTATACATAATAAATTTATAACACACCTATAGCTACCTCTCCTACCTAGCTACACAGAAGGTAATTTCGAAACAGGGAAATCTCCAGGATAGAAATTTATGGTCGTTCCTGAAAATGTTCAAAAACCTCGACATATGTATTAGATTATATACTCATTTTCACACTTTTTTGTTATCATGAATTTTTAATTTTTAGCAGAGAATTAAAAAGTGATAAAACCTTGAAATGAACTACTTGGAATTACTAAAGAAATGACTATTGATTGGTTGAAAAAATGGTCCAAGAATATACATCACCTGTCAGGGTGTACGAATATGCTTTTGAAATGGTTATGGCTGTAAGTTCTATGGTTATGATGGCTGTCTATTTTATTGTTACCTAATATAATTCTGAGAATTTACCTTATGATTAATCCCTAAAAAATTTCTTAAAACTGATGTTGCTTCTACAATTGTAGGCATACCAAAAGCGATTTCCTACATGCAAGATGATTCCAGCTTTTCTTGGTAGTGAAATCAGTTATGAATACAGAAGTGAGGATGGTGCAATTCATATAGTAGAAAGGAGATGTAAACTGCATGTGGATGCACCTTATTTAGTTAGAAAGGTTAGTGTTTTTTGTATTTTGCAATCATATTTAAGGACACATGGATATTTCTTTCCTCGTCAGTATACTGTCAATTCCGAATGCAAAAAAATACATTCTGTAAAATATATACAAACCACATCAATGATAATACATATTATGCCTTAAATTGGCTGTCCCCTTGAGACTCGCGTATAATTTTACGAGCTCTGTGTAATTCCTGCATGTCGACGAGTATATATTCAGAGATATGGAAATGGTATAGGCCATTATTACCGCATGAGTGATTCTTCACGCGGATAATTGGTGTTCAACGTCATTTCTGCTTCATAAACATTTTAGTATTTGTGATGATTTTGTTGAGTATGGATGTATATTTTGTTAACCAGAAAAATCTGTTTATTACTTGTGTTCAGAATTAGGCACATTGACAGTATACAACGGAATTAGTAGTTTCTCCTATTCCACTGTTTTGTTTTTTTCATTTTAAAAGTTGTTTTATTTGGCCTTATTTGATGATCAAACAACTTTTTTTCTCAAAAAATGCATTTTCACTATGGTCAGAGCTCTCTTGAATTAATTTTTTATCCCCTGAAACTCTACGATCAAGAATTTTTACGGTTACTTTCTCCTAAAATGCGAGATGATAAAGAGTGTTTAACCAAACATTTTACTGCACCGATTTGCCCGAGGTGTCACTTTCTCTAAACAGTATCAATTGTAGGATGTTTATCATGTTAGAAAAGGCTAGCATGAAGATGGTGACTTTACACATATTGCTAAGACTTAAAATCAAGGAAAAGAGAAGGGGAAATTTGGGTAAATCGCCAGGAAACTTTGGAAAAACAAAAACAAATTAAAGAAATCACAGGATCAAGTTACATCACAGCCCCCAAATTCATTCCCCTGCTGCTCGTTATATAGTTTACAGAATTTTAAAAAAATATTAAGACTTTCAGTTATAAATAAATTTGATTAAAATTTAATATGTATGAATGTTTCACGTATGGAATTCCTTCTGATAAAGGAAGTGTTTTTTAAATATTGATAGAATATTTAATAGGCTAAAAAATATGTTAAGAGAATTTTAAACTTTAATTCGAACTGCTGTTATAAAAAATATAAAAAACTGTTCACCGAAGTTAGTTATCAAACTTCCTAAATTTTATCTTAAATGAACATTCCAATTTTCTCTTAAAGAATTGTGTTTGAGAAATGTGTAAAACTTTTGATTTGAACAAATGCTAAATAGAATGCTAAATAGAAAGAAAAATAGTGGTCAGAAGGGTTTCTACATGCATAAGAACCTGTGTGCTGAACTGTATAAGTTAGTAAATATAAGAAAAAGACATTGAAACTGATTATGATAATAATAGATTATTAATAACAAATATTATCATTCAAACGATTAAGTGAATATTTTAAACCCCTGCTATATGGAGTCTTTTTATGGACTCAATATATGAAAGAAGGGTAACATTTTTGCATAAACATTATTTTTTTTCAAATATTAAGATAACTTCTTAAAAAGATATTGCCTGAAAGTAATTTTCTTTAGCTCTCCAATGATTATAATCATTTTGATGAAATGTGGAAAAAAGTGGAATTTTTTTGAGAGAAAAAACAATAAAAAAAAAGATGCCTTAAAACAATAATATAAGAAGTTGATAAATCAATAAACCACCACAAACCACGGAACGATTTAATTTTAAGTTAAAGGTTGAAATACATTTACCAATTCAAAAGAAACATATAAAACCACAAGAAATTATTGTGTCCCTCTTTTTTTTCACGATGCAGAGGTTTGGGGCCTTGGTGTGGCAGTTATTAGAGGTTCCACTGTAAAAACATTCAATCATTTGAAATTGCTAATCTCAACTCAAAGCTGCATTAAAACTTTCCGGATTAAATACCAGTATAAAATGAGCAAAAGAAAACAATAGCTTTAATGGATTTCTCTGATTTCTCAAATTGTATGAAATCTACTGAAATGTTTTATGTATCTATTTCAAAATAAATTCTGCAGCTTTGATGCTGGGATTCTCTTTGTGATTCTCTTTGTTCCACTCAGTTAAGCACTCTTAAGGATTGATATCTAAGGAAGAAGTACTTGCAGCTTCCATAGCTCAAATGGGGCCTTTAAATGCTGTAGGACCTCCTACGCAGAGTCCCCATTGATAACAGTTCTATCACAACTGAAGAGGCCACCCTGGGTAAACATTAATAATAATAAAAAAATTGCTGTTCTCTCTACTTGATTCAAAATTTTCAGATTGCTGGTGTAGATCATGCAATCTTCATTCAACGAAACAGCTTGAACTGGAAAGATCGCACATTGAAGATTGAAGCATGGAACGAGAGTTTCTCATCAAGGTTGATCATAAAAGAACAGTGTTATTATTCCGTAAGGACTTTTTTTCTAAATATCATATTTTTGAGTTAGGGAATGTGAAAATATGTAAATATCTAGAATCTCTAATTAATGTATTATTTTCTTCATGCTTTGAATATTCAATATTTCATTTCAGTTGCTTTCTATATTTCTTTTAAATCTATTATAATCTTGTCATAAATGATTCGATCGTTTTGAAAAAATTAGAACAATATAAATCAAGTACTTCAAAATAAAATTAAAAATGTTAAAAAAAAGTGGGTGGTTTGAACTTTTTTATAAATAAACATCCTTTTATCAAAAAATCAGTTCCTGCCTCCATCAAAATACCGAATAATTAATTGTTCTATTTAATTATCTAGGTTCACCCGGAAAATGCAAACTGGACTTTATTTGAACAAGATGCTAGCTTAGATGTTGTCAGTTTCTTTGGGTTTGAGGCAGCTATCGAAAAGTTGGCTATCAAGGCCTACACTAACAACTTAAAAAAGGTTTGTTCATTATGAACATAATTTGTCTTGTATTTTTAGATTTATTTTTTATTTTTTTGTCATTTTGATTTCATAGGGAAAAGAAATCATAATGTTCTATATTAAAGAATTGATTGCTGAAGGAAAAACGGAATTTCCACTTTTTGATGGATCGAAGGGAAGACCAAGGACTGTCAGTACTGGTGAAAAACTGAAATCTACTGATTCGGAGGATCGTACCGATTATGATCAATCCGAAGGTGGAATGAAGCGTTTTTTAATTATTTTAAATTAAAAGCTGTTGTCATGTTAATGAAACCGTTTCATCATTTCTTTAGAATCGTTGAATAATGAAGACATAAATCCGAATAAAGATACAGATCAACTCGATGGGCCAGACTATTCTGCTAATGATATTCATACACTGCCAACAAATGAAGAAGATATAATCAAGACTATAGAACCGCCGCCGGTGTTAGGTAAGTGCAAGTAATCTTCTTTTAACCTCTTATAAGAATAAAACACAAAAGAAAGGCTTTCTGAAACGTTGACTTGACTCCCACTCACTCAATATTTGGTATCTTGTTATAGAGTATAAGTTAGATGAAGCTTATATTGCAAGATATCTTGGCGAATTAACAGCGAAGGAGGGTGGACGATTAATGTTACTAAGGAGGAGATTCCAAGCTACACATTCTGGAAAAGTCAGTATTTTTTGTCTGTATATTGTTTTCGTTTCTTTTGAATAGTGATTTTTGTTCTTTCATTTTTTGTTCTGCTTTTTTGTTTAGATTATAAACGAATCCGTACTTCTGCGATTTTTACGTGCAAGAGATGCAAATGTGGATAAGGTACCTTGTATATTCTATTAAAAATCTGTCCAACGAGGACGGTGACGTCATCCAGAAATATTCAGGAAACAATGAAGAGAGGGGCAATGGAAGTTTGACTTGTGTGATAAGCTGATTGATAAACTAAGAAAGATTGAAATGTTATCGAAACAATGGAATTTACTACTGCTCTGGCATTAAGCTTTCATTAAGACTTCAAATCATAACTTTTCATGTTGTGTGTAGGAACATGCAAATCTGATAATGACCAATATGATTTTCCCAATGCTGAAGTATGAAATAAAAACACTTTCTTTAATGAAATCCACAAGAAAACAGCTGTTGTTTCACTTGCTGCGGCGTCCTCATTTGCGACCCTGTCACTTCTTAAGATGATACTTCATACCTAATTTAATTATTTTATACAGGCTTTTGAAATGTTGAAAAGTTCGTTACACTGGCGTCGTCAACATCACGTTGATAGTATTTTGACGACATGGAATCCACCTGCAACAATATTAGAATACTATCCAGGAGGATGGCATCACTTTGATCGAGGTACCTACAGCGACTGAATCTGTTATCATTTGTGAAGACTGAAAGAAACTACTACGTTTTTATTCTTTTATAGATGGACGCCCTGTTTACATTGTGCGATTGGGAAGCATGGATTTCAAAGGATTACTTAAAACCGTCGGAGAGGATGGATTTGTGAAACAGGTAAAGAATAACTTCCTAAAAGCAACTACGGCTTTTTGCACTGCCCCTTATAAATATTGTTGAAATTATCTCAGGTTGTCTCGATTAATGAAGAAGGCTTATTATAAATACTGTTGAAATTATCTCAGGTTGTCTCGATTAATGAAGAAGGCTTATTGAAATGCAAAGAAGCAACTGATATTTACGAGAAACCAGTGACGTAAGACCAGCATCCTTTTCGCACACTTCAGTTTTTTGGTGATTGTGTTTTTACAAATCTATTTTTTCTTTTTTCTTATATATTTAGAAATTGGATGTTAATAGTTGATTTAGAAGGATTGAGTATGAGGCATCTGTGGCGACCAGGAATTCGGGCTCTACTAAAAATTATTGAAGTAGTTGAAGCAAACTATCCAGAGACAATGGGAAGATTACTAATTGTACGTGCACCGAAAGTCTTTGGAGTCTTGTGGACGTTACTCTATCCGTTTATTGACGAAAACACGCGAAAAAAATTCATGATTTACACTGGAGATGATTATCAGGTATTTTTCGTCTACTGTGTGAATATCATCGGTCATTTTCACAAATGTTTTCATTACAGAAAAACATCAAGTTGATTCAAAACTGGTTGATTATTTTTTTCAGGGTGAAGGTGGCCTGATTGATTACATACCTAAAGAATATATTCCTGATTTTCTTGGAGGAACATGTGAGGTATACAACTAACTAATTAACTCTTTCTAAAAAATGTCCTTTCATCTACCTGGAAAATAGTAGATAAACAAGTTTGGGATTAACGGAAACTTTTCTTATGAAATGAAGTTTGGGATTAACGGGAACTTTTCTTACGAAATGAAGCGAAAGCGTTTAAAGGACCAAGACTCTTGTTTCAGATAATGAGCTGTTTGCTCATAACTTCTCGTATAACTGCTTGTCCAGCCTTCTGTAAAATGCAATTGAATCTTCAGTATTTCCATTGATTTCAGTCCATTATAAAGAAGCCCAATTTGGAACATTGTTTTTTTTTACTGTTTTCTAGTGTA
The DNA here is from genome assembly GCA_039566895.2 of Turritopsis rubra. NCBI lineage: Eukaryota > Metazoa > Cnidaria > Hydrozoa > Anthoathecata > Oceaniidae > Turritopsis > Turritopsis rubra. The sequence goes on along the minus strand of CM077631.1, from coordinate 15,370,635 downwards.
TCATACCGTCGGGGAAAATTGTTCCCAAAAGTTTTTATAAATATGATCAGATTGGTGAAGCCGTTACTTCGAGTTGGTTGGATTCCGATTTGTACCATATTGCTCATTTAACGAAAGGGACACCACATGATGTGTGTTTTTACCCTAGTACCTCATTTTAGATGCTATAAAACTGATGAGATTCGTTAGGAAATTCGAAAGGATTGGTTCAGATTTTCATTGTACCTAAGGGAGAAATATTAGAATTATAAATTGTCTCTTTTTCGAAATATTTATGAAGCCAGTATTTTATGAAGCCAGTATTCGGTTTTTGTGTTTTGATAGATTCTGATCTGGATCTTATTTTAAACAGGTCATTTTAACCGTAACCGAAGCAGAATGCGTGATTACATGGGATTATGATGTCATTGACGGTGATTGTGTTTTTCAAGTTTTACGTCATAAAAGACCACGTGATTTAAATATTACAAGCGCCACGTCATTGCAACGTGAATCGGCTGCCGTCACTAAAGTAAATGTCCGACCTGGTATCGATGCGCAAGTGGTTGAAAGACCAATAGTTTCCAAAGAAGGTGATTCTCTGCAGGTAATCTATGCTCTGCAATTTTGCGGTTCTCACAATGCCTATAAGTTGTTAGAAGTTGTTAGAAGTTGTTAGAAGTTGTTAGAAGTTGGGTCAATTTCAACAAAACTATTTAGTGTATTTTCTCAATTATTGTTAGGCTCTGTGTGTAAACCGGATTTCAACTTGCCCCACTGACATAATCGAAATCACAATAGAATCATAATGGCTGCAGGATCTCCGAAATCGTCTATTTTCAGATGTTAACTATTTTCAGAAAATTGCGGAACCGGCCTGAATTGAAATGTTTTTTCTCTTGGATTTTGACGTTATTAGAATAACCTGTACATAACTTTTTTTGTTGCCAGGGAACACACATATGTCAACAACCGGGTGTGTACATTCTGCGGTGGAAGTTCACAAATGCTGGCCATTCGAGACAAAGTTTAAAAACTCAACAAAAATGTAAAATTATGTACTATTACGAAATTTTACCATCCAAAGATTTCAAGTAAGTGTGTCCACTATGAATTCTCAATCAGCAATTTTTTTAAGATTCGATGGGGGATAGTTTACCATGGACGTATAATGAGAGAAAAAAATTAAAACTTCATGCTTCTATTGGCTTCTGAGATTTTTACAACCAACCAGAAATATTTTTCAAGATATGCTGTTCATTTTGTAGACAATTTTAAAACTTCCTACAGCTTAGGAACTCCTACAGCTTTGAAACTTTTCGAATTGAGGGACACGCTTTATATCAAAGGAATGCCGACAGATTTTAACGATAGAATTGAAAGGCTTTAGTTGTAAGTCCTTCTCTTCTTATACGTCCATGGTCAAACTGGGCAGGGTGGGAGTTCTGTAATTTCTTTCAAACACGATAAATAGCAATGACTGTTATGTTGATCTGAAAACAACATATAGTTCAATTTCGTTTCACATACTACTAAGTTAATTATGCAAGCCTTATAAATTGTGTCTGGGTAAGTGAGGTTTGAGTGAGCCTTACTCTTTGATACATAGTGAATGAAGAGAAATTGTCAGTGAAATCAAAAACTGAAGCTTCCTTGCCCTCGTCTAACTTGTTTCTTGTTCGTCTCATTTAGAGGTTCGATGTCCAGCATGAGTTCTAGTCAAAGCGGATTTTCAACGCTAAGTGGAACAGCTAACAATTCAATAAGCGTAGTTTTAAACTCCAGCTTTTCTAGTACGTCTAGGTAACATTTCAAAATTCCACAGTCTCCCTATCTAATGCAAAATCCAATCAAGATCAAATCAGTCAAAAGCCCTTCAATTGCCACACGATCAAGATTTAACAGAGCGTGTTTACCCGGCGGCATGCACTTCACCCACTCCTTAATACGACTTTACTCGTCTTGACTTTTTGGGCGTATATCTCCAAGTATAAACCATTTTCAAACCATTTTCATGGAAAGAACCTTCAAATTTGTAGATTTTGAGATGTCTGTAGTGGTGGACGTGTTACATTATTATTCAATGTTTCAAGTCTTTGTAGTCAATGTTCAAATTATTTTTATGAAACAGTTATCTTGTGTAAACGACAGACATTTTTAATAATTTTCTCATAGTTCGATGAAAAATTAAATTCTGGTAAAAGGTGGTGAACGTGTTTTTTGTTAATTTTTTTTCTGTTCAAATTTTTCTCATAATATAGCATCAATTTTTTAAAAACTTCGATGGTTCTAAATAATACACAACCTAATATTTCACAAATTATTGTATAGAGTTTAAAAATAATTGTTCATGATAATCTTAATTGTTCCACTGTTCACTTTTCTACTTTTTTTTTGACGTAAAATAAGGACGATATTACGTTTACCATTGAACTTCTCATCGCAGCGCGAACAGACCTTTCCCGAATTTCTGTCTAAACACTGATTATCAAGTTTCGCTTCGTTTCTATGCATTTTATTGTTTTACTGATTTCCAACTTTATTACTTACTAATAGTCACTTATTCTTCCAATTCCCCAGTTGAGTAGTAACAAGCAATTATGATATTGTAAACAAGGCGAAACTTGATGGCTAGGCCATATAACCGCGTTTAAACAGAAATTCGGGAAAGGCGTATTATGAGCATTAAAGTGAACAAGTTATTCTATTTTATAAAAAAATCCTATTTAAAATAAGTTGATCTCACAATTTCAGGCGAACTTTAGTTTTCAAACAATGTGTTCTGGACAGCACGAAGATTTGTCTGAAATTCTGTGGTAACTGAACGTTCTAGATGTTTTTATATTGTGCTTGGGTTAAAACTTCCGTTCTTTTATTATGACGTTGAAGGATGGTTTGTACAACCGTTAGAATAAAGTTTTCTACCTTATCGTTGTTATTATTCGTGCTTTTAACGCCCCCTGTTTTACGCCGGCGGGTATATTTGAAAGGTCCACCGTCAAATATCTAACATCGCCCCTTTTAACGCCAGTTCATGAAAATTAACGCCATTTTGAGGAGCTGCGTCATAAAAAGAACGAATATGAAGCCGTTTACATGAGACCCGAAGTGAAATCTCAAACCGGTTTGAGATTTCCATGTAAACACTGCTCCCCGATGTGAAAGTCTGTTTATCGATACAGCGGTCTGATATTTCTACACGGCACATGCGCAACTCTTGTTTTTTTGTTGTTGAGAGTTCGTGAGATGTTCCACTCTGAAAGGTTTCCCGCCATATAATGTTCATATTTTATGAGAAATAATCCGCTGATTCAGCAAAAAAGATCCGTACGCACCCAGTCTGCATGCCCGAAGTGAAATTTTTCATGTTAAAGTTTTTTGGGTACGCAAATACACATTGTGCAGGAAGTAGATTCATGGAAAATTCGGAAGGTTTATAATATACACATATGATACAAATGATATATTGAAATAAAAGTCCAGACAAGTGTATAAAGTCGTACGAACAATTTGTCATATGTCCCTTTTGACAACGATATATGCAGGTATCTTTATGGCCTGGCTTGAAAACTGATTATATGAAGCGGTGTAATGTGCACACGATTAACAAGTAATTAATAACTTCGTTAAAATGAATCATACAACTGTTCCCAATCTTCCTTCCTTCAAAAGCCTCCATCTTTTGCTTTTCATTTAACATGTTATTAAAGAATGAGCACAACTGTTCCATGGACGAGAGATTACTCCGCACACCGAGACGGAAGCCAATTTGGCAATCCACCTGTTTTAAAACATTGAATCAATCTGCTTTGAGAAATCGTCAATATCTGCCATGATATCTGCCATAATATCGTCGGTCTCGGCGAATCTGAAAAAAAATCCAAACAAGAACCACTTTTTAACTACTCTTGAGTGCCTAATAGAAGGGAAGGGGGTGGGGTGGGTGGGGGTAGAATAAACGGGAGGTAGGGGGGGGGGGGGAAGCATGGTAGCAAGGGCAGATTATTTTCGCTGGTAGGTAGAGCTTCGAGGGAACAGGGACTCCGGGGTGAATGATTATTATTGAGTGAAATATGCTGAAGGCCGTTAATATATCACTTCCAGACCAACTGTCTGGTGCTCCAGTGAAAACTCTTATAAAAGTGTTTGAAAGAGTGAGGCATACCGCCACCCTCACTATTGATCCAAACAAGTTTTACAAGATTTACACTATGAAGTTTCGATGATCTGAAAATCATGCATTATTGCATGCATATTCCTGAAATATCTGGTACTATGCTCCGTATTTTCCAAAATTGTGATAGTTCTGCCTAAAGAATGTAGTGTTAATAGTGGAAACTTTCTACAAACTTTGTAACTAACATTTGGTTACTTCCACTACTTGAAAGTATAAATATTAAAACCAATAAGAAAGTCAGCTCACCCATGGTCAACTTCACTGTTGTCTACATCACCTGGTAGATGGATCGGTAATACGGTTAGTGTAGGCGATTCCACATTTACAGTTGGTGGAGGTGGCAGTGGTACCTCCCCAGGAGGTTGTGGTAGCGTCTCTTCACTTGGAGGTTCTGGTAGCGTGAAAGCTGGAGATGGTGGAGAAACCTCGTCATTTGTTGCGGAAGGAGGAGAAGGTAAATGTTCATTGAGATGGGATGTTTGTTGTGGTTGCGTAGTGATAGTTTCTGCAGCCGGTGGTGGTGGTGGTTTAAATGATGGCATACGAGGTGAAGGTTCCGTTGCATTCAAATGTTCTTCTGGTATTAATTCTTCCGTTAAAGGACTGTCAGGAGTGGCTGGAGTGACTAAAAAAATCCCACTATGCTCATTTTGACATTAAAACTTAACACTTTAGCTGACCTTTAATATACTACCGAAATCTTCTCTGTAAGTTAAAACATTCATCGTTAATGGATTGGAAAGAACTAATTTTTTACCTGTCGAATTCTCAGACAAACTGCCTGATCTTTTGGGTGGGGCAGGTGGAGGAAGCCTTTTAGTCGCCACTGGAGGAGCCGCTTTATCTTGACCTTTATCACTTGAATTACTCATTGAGCGTGGTTTGGTAGCCGGTGGCGGTACTGGCGATTTTTTATGAGATGTATTGGTTGGTGACATTGTTTCGTTTTTACGTTCTGAAAATGAACTTTTTCGTTCTGAGTACGAACTTTTTCGTTCTATCGTGTTTGTAGGACTGTCTTCATCTTTTAATTTTTGTTCTTGCAGTTTGAAGAAATCTGAATGAACAACAACAATAAAAAAAATTGAAAGTGAGGTAAAGATTCAGTTCTCGTTCGTTATCCCTGACGCAGGAATGAAGCATTCCTTAAGAATAACTGTTCTCCAGAAAATTACTACCTCGCGATTTTGATGATTTCACAACTTCTTCTTGGCTTCCCTGTATTAAACCACTTTCATGTTGTAAAACATTAGAAACAGGTTTAGGTTTGGGTTTGGCAGCTGGTGGCGGTGCACTTTTGGGTGGTTTTGGTGGCACAGGAACTGGTTGTTTTTTCGGCTTACTTGATACAGGTGGTGGATTTTGTTTAGATACATCAGCATTTTCTTGCTCCGTACTGGAAGACATGGGTGTTGGAATACTGGGAAAAAATTCTTGTATCTCTCGAGTCTTATTATTAAAGCTGCTTGCTCTTTTTATTGGACTTTCTATTAAAAAAATATAATAAGAAAAATTATATAACACAGAAACCAAAAACAGAAAAGGACTGTCTGCTTCCTTAAAAGAACATCCAAGTATCAAAGTCTTCCCTTGAACTAAAACTTTTATTACAATATCATTTTGACAATTTCTTCAATGTAAACGTAACTTCAGAAACACTTAAGAATGCATAACAATCATGTATATTTAACATTGGAACTTTTCATGAACGACGATAATAGCCATTAATAACCACATCATGATCCTTATCTTGACATCATAATAATTAGGACATCAAACTTTTTCTGAAACTAACCCATAGAAAACAAGTATAAAAGAACTTGAATTTTAATATTTATTAAAAGCTCTCCTATTGTATATTTATTTTTGCCCTTTTTCTTGTTAGTGATTTAAAAACTTTTCAAAAATAAATTCATTTTAAGAATGGAAAAAGGAAGCAACCTTAGAAATTCATGAAATGTTTATATGGAATTCTTATGAATTCTTATGAAAAGGTTACAAATAAAAATAAGTGTCCAAAATAAAAAATTTGGAATGTGAATTATGTGATGCGATAGCCACCCGAAAATAAACAAAAACAAGCCAGAACAATTTAAGATTGTTTACTTACAAAAGGTCTTGAATATTACTCAACACGCTGTAGAAAGCTTCTTTATATATTTTCCTTACACAATTTGTAAAATAAAATTCGTACAAAAATATTTGGTGAGCTGTCACCTTGCTGTATCAATATAAAACAGTTATTTCCTGATTAAAAAACTAAAAACAATTTCAACCAATGAGAAAGAAAACATGAAACTTAAAAACTCTCCATCTATATATATTATTTTGGATTTCATCACTAAAACTGGAACTCCAATCAAAATCAATGTTATTTGAACACAATGGTCTCCCTTTCATTTAGCAGAACATAATTGAAACCTTTTCATTCTTCCATCTCCAAACTTTCCATCTTCCAACTTTCACTTCTTCTTAGAAGAACAGATTTTTTGCTTTTTGCACATTTTTAAATATTTATATTTTAATATTTTAAGCAGATGTACAAAAAAGAAAGCAAGCTGTTATATATATGGAACAGATCTATTTTTTCATAATTTCTTTTTCAATCATTGTTGCCATGGGTTTCTGTTATAGTTAAAAAAACAATCTCTCCTTTTTCACATTGGAGTTCTTCTCACCTCCATTAAACATTTGTGAAATTTTCTTCAAATAAAAAATTTCAACTTCAGCAACAAAAGATCAAGTTGAGTAAAATTTTATTTTCAGAAATTAGTGTGAAAGCACATGGATTTAATCAAAAAATATTGTTATAAATATATAATAAAAACATAAAAAGGAGGGTAGAAGTAAAAGGCTGGAAATAGAGAAACAACCGAAAAGGAGAATGAAAAGTTGAAAGTTGAAATTCAAAGTGATCCTATATTTACGTTTTAAAGCACCTCTTGTGTTAAGTTTATGTTTTAATCTGATTGGTATAGTTTGGAAAGATATGGTTGTCAAAATAAAAAATAATAAACATTATATATACAAAGCCAAGCCCCTCTCCACCATTTGTTTCAGGAAGTGTATACTAAGACATCAAGCATTCAAGATGTCGAAAATTGATTTTGATATATTTCAACATGTTATCCCTTTTAAAACACGTGAAAACACGTGACTCAAAATAATAAACCACCACCATTAAAACATCCTTTTTGGAAATTAAAATCCTAAACAACCTTGAAAACATTATTTTATATATTCATCTTAAAAAGTTGACCTAATCACAACATCCACACGACATTTATATATCCTATCCCATATCATAAACAATCGATTCTTTTTTCAGCTTATAAAAAAACGTCTTGGTTATTTTTTTTTTGCTTCAGTTTTCGATTTCAAATTTTCGACTTTCGAAATCTTTGAGTATAATGTTTGAATTTTTTTCAGCATAAAACTAACAACACACCCGTCGTAAGATCAAGTAATAACCACAAAAACTTCAACATCTTTCGTTCTAGTTCACACGTCATAACCGTGATAAAAGAATGCCTTATTAAATACAACTATAAAAGGTTAAACTAATTATTTTTTATGGCTATTAAGCTGATAGATTAACAAAGAATTCTCTTCTGCCCTCTTAAAACTTTTCTCAAATAAAAACAAGCATGGAAAATAAACACGTGCTCATCGACCAAACAATCTTGGTAAACTTCCTCTTTTGATGTTAGTAAACAAAAGCCATTTCTTTGCAAGCTTCTTGCTATTTCAACTATAACAGATATTTAAAGGGTGTAACTTTGAGCGGCATCAGGGCGTAAGGAGTGATATAGGTTGGTACACAGGCGTGTAAATATTCACGTGATTCGGTTTATTGATTTATTGGTTTGAGAAAAATGATTACAACCCCGTCACTGGTTCATTCATGAGTGACAGTCGAAAGATTTGCGGAGGAGAGTGAGGGTGAAGTGTGTCTTAGAGCTGATCAAACATGATGAACAGTTGCGGCCTCTCCATCTTTTTTATCTCTGCCACTCAGGAACTCAACAAACATATATATGCGCAAAGTTACATCTAGCAGATTAAAAAGCAAAATCTTCTTCCTTTCCACAGACATGCTTTGTGAGTGGGAAACCTATTTTGTACAGTTTTTGCCGATATTAAACATTAGTTTATCATTTGTCAAAACAAAAGGAACACTTTTTTCCTGTTGAATGTTTAGTAATAGTCATAGAAAATTCTTCTCGTGAAGTTATAGTCAGTTAAAGTATGTCTCAACTGAATTGACAAGGCAACGAGAAAAGAGTCATCATGGCGTACTGAAAAATTAAAACCAGATTGTCATGCAAACCTCGCATACTCCATCAATAATATATTTTGTCAATGATTGAAATTTCGACATACAGCTTAGGAAAAAAATAAGATTTCTTCCGCGTGCTTTCAAACAACATTTCTCCTGCTACATTTGCCAAAAAAAAACACAACTCTTCCTCGAAAAAATATTTCCGATTTCAGTTTAAAAACGACGTCTAGACGTCGAGTTTGTCATTCCAATTTCACAAGTGATTTCCGTCAAAACAAAATCATCGTATACATGCAATATATCTCCTCGCAAAACCACCATTTTTGTGGTGAGAAAATTAACGATCATTCTACAAAGATAGTATTTTCAGTATAGAATAGAATTTCATGTTGTTTCATATTATCTCCTGGGAGAACAAAATTAACACTTAAGCCTAATTTACACTGGCAACATAAGTATAGGTTTATGTTATCAGCGCGTTTATCAGGTGTGAAATACACAAGAAATATGTCGTAGTAAAAGTATCATTTCCAAACGGAACTATGGAAGGCGGGACGGGACCATTGAAACAGACCTCAACTTCTCAAGTGTAAATTCCACATAAAGAACGAGGCATAGGTTTCTGACCTCACTGCCTTAAACAAATTTTACAAGGTTTTCACCACGGAGTTAGTACATCTGGAAATGATACATTAATTATTAAAAACAACAGGTAGAAATGCTCATGTTAATGTTATCACTTCTATTACTTTGTAACACGCGTGCTTATGTGGATAGTGTGAAGCAGGTTTTAGATAAAACTTTCTAAAGAAAAACACAGATAATTCAAAGTCAATTTTCTGAGTGGACCGATAAGACGTCATAATTGTTTCCCGTCAAGTCATTGTTAATTGTCGGTATTTTCATGTCGTTAGTTAGTCTGAATGTTATGAAGAGAGTTTCTACCTGCGACGGCAATATCAAGGACGGCTGTTAGTTCCAATTCATTCAATCTTTGCACTGCTAACAACAACTTCTTTTGATGGCCTTTCTTTTTTATGTCAATCATTTCTAAATCATTCATGTCGAGATCTTTGATGAAGTCAATGTCGTCAAAACCCCCTTCGACGAAATTGGGTTCGTATTGACGGAGATTTAACTGACCCAACCAGGATCCAACGTCACGCTAGAAAAGAAACAGAGGTCATTTATTGTGCCGTGTCAGGAGAAAAATCAGTCGAATATATAGTGAAGATAAATATATCTATTCAGGAGAAAAATATCCATCAATTAAAACAGCGAGCTGAAAATAAGAAGAAATGATTCTTTTTTTTATACATTTTATTATTGGTCTCGCCGCGAGGCAGCTCATCTTTCATTTTCCCGTGTCTGTCAGTCAGTCAGTCAGTGTGTAATGTCGCAGTTAATTCCGCCCTTTCAAAACACCCTCCCGAGTATCAGAATCCGTTATTGCCCGTTTCTTCAACGCCTACTCATCAATTCGATCTCTAATTGGTTTGCTAAGAAAACGGGTTATAAAAATGGCGTAAAGTTCCGGGTTTGTTGATAACGATTCTCGAACGTGGGTGAAGAAACTTTACTTCAAAATAAGTAGGTCTTAGTGTATTTAATACAGTTTTTAATACATTACAGAACTAAGTTTTATGTGTATACTTTGTAATGATGATGGGGATAGATGTTTGAGAGTGAAAGTGTAGCACAGCTTCTTCACCACCAGCTCCAATTTTTAAAACTTTATTTTTATTCCAAATAGCTCAACAATTTTCTGGCTGCAGTTTCTGTTTGTTTTTAGGCTTCTGCATGGCTGGCAGATTTTTGTAGCTGACAGTACAGCCAAATGACATTCCAGTGTACACAATGTATATATAGATATGCAATCATTTTTATTATCCTTTACAATAGAAATAAAAAAGAGCAAGTTAACTGCCAGTCATTTAAGGCTAGGAAAACAAAAGAAACTGCCGGTCATGCAGACAGGCGTCTCATATATACTGCCTTCAGCGGCAGATCTAGAGGGTAGTCTCAATTTGTGGAGGAGCACATTAACATTATTTCTGTTTTCAGTCTGTAAATGGACTTTGCACGCTTTTCTTTTATACTTTAATAGCTAACACTCTTCTCCACAAATTTCAACTAACCTCTAGATCCGGGTATACATGCGTATAATAGCAGTACTACTATTATACTATATATAATTGATTCATGCATCAAAACTCTTAATCTTAAAAATTTGCATACTTTATACTTAAACTATATGTGAAATATTTGATATCACTTGCTATTAAAGTCCACCACTTGGTATTGGCGATGGTCTTAGTTACACTAGCTTCAATGATTCCATGATTTACTTTTTCTCATAATCACTCTTTGAAAGGTTTTACACTGTGCGTAAAATTTTCTAAAGTGCGCGAAAATTTATCCTGTGTGAATATATCAGTTTTTTATCTGTGCGAAATTTAATGGGATTAAATTTTACGTTTTTTGGGTAATTTTTTTGATTTTAACTATTTCAGAACCAATTTATAGAAAACGGAGTACTTAGTTGAAGTTAGGAAGTACAGAAGGTACAGTACAGAAGTAGTACAGAAGACACTGCTAAAATATGTGATATGATCACCTTACATTTTGTATAGCATATAGAAATTAAGTATATAAAGATAAGATAAGATTAGATAAGTATAAAAATAAATGTTTGACTTTCTAACCGGTTTGTGATTGGACAATTCTTCAGTAAATGGAAGCTTTGCTATTTCTCCCAACAGCTTTTTCCTGTGACCTGTTTTCGTTATCCCGAGTATGTTCAAATCCTATAAAAACGGATGAATAAACGGACACTTTATATTGCTTGGTGACGTGTCCTTCATCACTTCCACAAAAAAAGTTTGTGGGCGGAAAAAGTTATTCTAAATTTTGCTTAAATCATGCGAAAATAGATGCCCGACAAACATCAATCAGAATGCTTCATTTGTGCTGAGAAAAATATTGAAATCTGTGCCTCCCTAAGTTTCGTGGAGACAAAATCATATTTTACTTTCACTTTCGTAGAGTGGAAATCATCCTTAAAATTACAATTAATCTACCGATCTCTATCCAGCTAAGTTCATGGTGTAAATCTTGTTAAATTTGTCTGGGCAGTGAGGTAAGGATCAGTCCATGTCTTGTTCTTTCAGGTGATTTTAAGAAGGTTTACACCAAGAAGTTTAGCTGGTTAGACATCGGTAGATGTAAACACTCTAGAATAGTAGCTAGTAAATATTCACCTCTGGTGTGATAGCATGGACGCTGACCATATCGAAACCATGAGTGATAAAATTGTCATAGTAACAAGTTAATTTCATCTCTGTTAACCAGTTCAGCATCTCAGGATCTCGCTAAAAGAATAACAAATCACCCCCAGGTTTTAGAAAAGCAAGATGGAGGTTTAAAATCAGGAAAGAATATTTATGGACCAGAAGAAGAAAACCAACCTTGGATAATCTTGGAGAGGATTTCAAATGGAAATTTCCTTAAAATGAAAAAAAAGAAAAAACTTAAAAAATGGTAGATAAAGCTATGTTTATGTAATTTGACCATTCTTTGGCCATGTCAACCAATTTGAAGATTTGAAGATTTTCTTAAAATGATGAATTGAAACTTCATTTACCATTTGTATCATGGATACCATTTTGAAAAAGAAAGTTGGGTGATCGAGGTGAACCAGGTGATAAAGAACCTATAACAATTGAAGGTTACCATGACAACTAAGATGAATATCAAACAGGATCAACAAACAAACAATGTGTACCTTGATTCAAGACTCGAGTATTCTCATAAACAGTTCGATTGCTTTGCTTCCCATTGCTGAAATCATCAGAAGTGAAGCTCTCATTCGATTGACGGTTATATTGAACACTACTAGGCAGTGTTAGTGAACGTTTAATGGGCAACTGTGGAGGAGGGCTGTCTTGTGATACATTTTCATATTGTTGAGTATTCCCACGGCGCTGATCCATAACTTTGGAAAAATGGACCTGTGTATCAGAGCCATGACCCCTTGTATTCATAATGATACTTTCATCGTGGCTTTTACTTTTTGCTAAGGTTGGGTTTACACGATGACCATTGAAATATTTATTATTTGCTAAGGTTGGATTTACACTTTGGCCATCAGAATGTTTATGATTTACAGTATTCAGATTGAAATCTTCAATAGTTTGTTGGGAATGATTTGCCTCTGAGAAATAAACTGTTGAATAGTTTGTTGGATTGACTTCAATATTTTGTTTGCTTGACAACCCAGTCTCATACTGAAGTTCCGCATACTTGGAGGTTTTCACTGAATCATGTGAATTCAGCTTAATTCCCTGACAAAAAGCATAGAAGTAATGTTAGAACAAATAGCAGGCATGTTATAGAATTCTCTAATGATGCAATATTCTTACCTTTTTAAGGGCTTGTGATATCTCGTGCTGAACAGAACTCGTGCCAGTTCTTTGATTTTCATTATCTGATGATTGTTTTATAGATACAGAGCGAATAGGTGCTTTGGGAGGGGAAGATGACGGAAAGAGTTCTTTCATGACTGGATGAATTGAATGATTTTCTCGTAGAGCAGCGGCATTTTGTAATGGTGATGTGGTCTGTGGAGGTGAAGCTGGCTGTGAAGGTGGTGATTGAAAACGTTTTTGTGCGGATTTCTTTTGTTTGAAGCTACTCATACGTGGCGGTATGCTACCAGAAGCTGTTTGCGGAGGAGGTGCGTGAATTTCCGCATCATCTGAAACAATATGTATCATGAGGAAGACATAAAGAGAACAGGTGAATACAAGGTGAAGCTGTACATTACAATACATTTGGCTTGAATAAACACCTACATAAACTTTGTTCAAGCAACTCCAACAACTTCGCGCTTTGTTCATGCATAATAGACATACTGACCACAAGATTCAAACACCAAAAACAAAACAAAAATAAAGGAAACACCAAAGTTCAAATAGCAAACATAATATCCATATTGCTGTAAACCTCAATCACCACAAATAATTATAGAAATCAAGAAAGTGGCTGTCAAAACAAACAAAAAACTTTCCAATCTATACATGCAGCATTTTAAATAGCAACTAGATAGCCGTGAGCATTTCTTGACGTTGTTCTCATTTTTTGTTTTCAAGGTTACGACGAGGTTACGTTAAAAGAAAAGCAAGTTATTTACCAGCTAATATAACCAGCCACAAAAAAAAAGATAACACAGAAACCACTACAATGCAAAACAATGTTGACACATAAAAAAAACTGCACAAAAGAAAGAGCCAATTAAATCACAAAGCTTAATATAATATACTTTTTACACTAATATGGGAAACTATTCTCTCTCTGGCTGTGATTTCTCAAAGAATTAATAAGATTTCACAGAAAAATACAGAGAAGTTAATAATTGCTTTAATTACCAGAAAGGAGTGCATAATTTGAAAGGTTTGAAATAACACATCAAATCATAGATTTTATTCTTCCAGTGAATTATTGCAATGGATAAAGGAGACTCCACTCTCAATAAACTGTTATAATAAATCTACTCAAATGTTGTTTTGTTTCAAAATGCACAAACATTCATAATTTCTTGAAATTCTTTTTAGCTTTACTAGTAATCACATTATGAGTTCTGGAAATCTCATTTTAATATACCCACCTTGCCCACTTTATTATCAATCATTTTCCTGGTTTCTACTCTCGAAAAATAAAAATAACAAAAACTGCAAGGCTTTTGCCTTGAGTGTGATCAGATACTTACTCTGAGAAAGAGTAACAACTTCAAAGTTACCGATAGGCACAATTCCGACAGCTTGTGGAAGACTGGTACCTAATAATAAATTCATGAAAATATCGAATCATATCTTTAAATAATTGAGGATCATTTCTAAAGTCGCAAAGAAATTTCTACCTGAAAGAGTTCTCTTTTCATGCTTTGAGGTTTCAGTATTTCGTGCAGCTGAAATTGAACGTTTATGAAGTTCTCAGTGGGAAATTGATAATGGTGAAGCAACAACTGGCAAGAAAGTCACACTTACCACGACAGATAAACAACGAAAGCAAACAATCATTTTTCCACATGACAACAAAATTCAAAAATCAAACAGTTACATCCAATTTTATTTTGTTTTTCTATCAATCGTATAACAAACAAAAAATTTTAATTTATTCAGATTCTGTCAATACATTCTACATTAGATAGGAAGTTGTCATTAATTTTCATTAATTAGAGATTTGTTTGTTTAAGAGAAATGAGAAATATTCAGCATATATGACAGATAGTAGAGCACAAAGAAAATGTGTGTTTTAAAAATTTCCTCAATTCATGTGAAGATGTTTGATATGAAAACATTTGCGATGATCAGTACCTGATGACTCATTCGAAACAACGGATCCCACTGAGCACACAGACAATGTGTTTTCATTTTGATTGATAAGTTGAACTGCCATAGCTGGAAAGTACCCAAAATGTTCATGCTGCAAAAAATTGGTGATACTTTTGGTACTTTCGTCCGATACTTTTGGGGAAATTCCAAAAAAAAATTGACTTAAGAAAAAATGCAAGCGAATGATAAAAGTAGTGTACTTCAGAATTGACGACATATCCTTTCCAACGACCATTTTCATTTTGCTCAATGACCTAAATCATAACAGGACAAAAATTAAACATGAATTTTTCAAGAACCCTTCACACCAAATGTCTCAACTCAACTTACAGCAATACTATCTCCACTCTTGAATGACAAGCACGACTCGTCATATTGGTTATTGTAGTCAGACACTGCAACGGCATATTCAACTCTTTCACCGGATGCTTCTATTAACAGAAAGAGGATATTTCTAAAGATTTCTACAAAACAAACACTCTAAATAAAAATGAAAACAAATTATATTAATTTATAATATATAATAATAATAGTTTACTTCTTAGTAATTCTTTTATCTGTAAGCCAGCACGAGATGCTGTAAACTTATTTACAAGATCAAGTGGCATCAATCCATTCGAGTTGCTAATATTTACATCAGCCCCAGCCTAAAATTTAAAAAAGCCTTAAAGTTGAAACAGTTACCAATCAAAATATGGCAAAAAATCTTGTCATTTTGACACTAACATCTAAAAGCAGCCGCACAACATTGGTTTTGCCATACAATGCAGCAAGATGGAGGGGGGTACCATCAGACGTTTCTTCATTCACGTTTGCACCAGCTTGTAACAACAAATGCACAATATCATCATGTCCACATTTCGCTGACAGATGCAATGGTGACTTTCCATTCGTTGGTGGAGTGATCAGCATGAAGGTGACCTTTTCATCAGTCAGAAGTTCACGTACTGCCTAAAAAACAACCCAGGCTACCAATGATATCCCATCAAAATCCCAACAATTATAACTAGCAGTCAAATGAATACAAATGGTACAGCTTTCAAAAACTTACTGAAGTATGGCCAAATTGACAAGCTAAATCTAAAGGGGTTTCCATGTTGCTGTTACACAAAGATGCATCAGTGCGATAATCCAACAAAACTTTTATCTGTCATCAAAATCAGAAGAACTTTTGAAATCAAAACAGACATAATAATATTATTGTCATGAAAAGAAAGAAATAATGTCTTTCAAGTCAAAATAACACATACACAAGCAGCATAACCATGTTGAGCGGAGAGGTGCAATGCTGTGTCTCCACTCATTGATGAAAGGTTAGGTAAACCTCCATTGTCCAGCAAGGCCTTCACTGTGGTATCTTTTCCACCCCAAGATGCCAGATGGATAGGTGTCATCCCTGACAAGATAGTAAAAATTACTTGTGAGAATTATACACAATCTTATCCGCTAATGCTATATTGAAATCTGTTTCTTTCCAGGGGATAATACAGTGTGATTTGAACATCGGTAAACCAATGTTGGCACCCAAGTTAATATATAGTTTCTTTATGAAATTTCAGAACAGTTTCAGAAACTAAGTTATTCACAAACTAACCTTATATCAAGCACATTGTTGCTGAGAGAGCATTATTGCTGAGTGTTTATGATAGGGTCATATCATGTGTTTTTACAAACTTAGACATGGACCCCACTAGGGCTGCTCACAACACCCCACCAGATCCCCTACCTGCAAGGGGTTGCATTGCTTGCTCCACTTGCAACACCCAAATTAATTTTCTGTACTAGCCCCTCCTTTACACAGAAAAAAAAGAAATAGTTTAATACGTGGTTTACCTTTTGTATCCCTGCCGTTCGGGTCTCCCTCCATTTCAATGATAGCCATGACCATATCAACATCACCAGATAGTGCAGCATAGTGTAATGGTGCAAACCTAAATCATCAAGAATTGGGAAAACATATAATATAATTTTTTCATCAAAATTCTTAGAAAAAAAACATTACTGAAAACTACTTGCTGAGAATAAATCAATAGATAATTAACAATGAAACATTGTAATTTTTGTGAAAATGTCATCAATTGTTGATGCTTCTTACATGACACAACAGATACATGATTCCGTCAAATCCTTACCCTTCATGATCAGGAACATTTATGAAGGGCTTCTTGTTGTTATGTTTCTCTATAAGTAAAATGTACAGACATGATCAATAGGTAGTACTATCACACAGTAGACTCCTGCTCAAAGGGCATTCTCCTGTGACATAATGTAACTGGCTTTCCAGGATAACAACACACTATAGTGTATACAGTAAAGCCTGAATGAAACTTCACACCCTTCACGAAGGATTGAATCTTTACATGAAAAGACAAAAGATTTATGTACCCGCTTTATCATCATTTGTGTGATTTGTTTAGACACGCGGTTGATTGGAACATGACTACGTAAAGAGAAATTAACAAAAGACTGTTAACTTCTAAAGAAACCGTCTCTTTGTGAAAACTAATTATCTTACACAGACATGTAAAGTTTCATTCAGGCTGAGTACAGCAGTACGGAGCACATAGCTTGAAAATGATGCCAAATTAGTTGTTTTGATGAAATAACATTTACCATAACATACCATTAAATTATTAAATGTATTTTTGTGGTAACTTAATAAGGGTTATGAAAAGAAACATAGTCATTTTTGCATTCAGATTATTTTTAACCAAAAACTTGCATAATAAGCATTTTTATGATCGTCTTATGATTTACCAACAACTCTAACGTCAGATCTAATGGAATAGCATTATAGATTAATGTCAAGATCATAAAGGGATAAAGCACTTCCGTTCATTATCTGATTATCTCTTATATTTTTTTTTATAGTATTACAGCATAGAAAGATAACATGATCAAAATCTGTACCATCAGAGAAACCACATTCTTTAGTTAAAGAATAACGTATTTTAGAACAGGCAATCCTATAGGAGACAACAAAAATTTTATTTTAATGTATATGTACTGCCAGAAATCAACCATATGACCAAATAACAAATATTAAGTAAACAAAACTTACTGCTTTTTCGATACTTATAAAGTGTTTTTCGTACATACTGCCCATTGCCTTCCTTCACTGCATGCAGCAACTCATGTTCTTTGCCCATTATTTGACAAAACTTCACACATTCTAATCTAACTTGTCAATATCAGTTATTAAATAATATGTATTTAAAGTCACATCACGAACAATTAATCTAAAGATAAATTCAACAGGCATACATGAGAAAACAATTTCAAAATTTCAAAATATCAATATAAACATAGTAACACTGTTGCTTTTAAGCAAACATGATTAAATATAGTTATATATTATTCAATTTGCAAATAGAAACAACATCTTTTGAGTAAATTTTCCAATATTTTTTACATACATAGTTGTTGTCGGTCATTACAATGATAACCCATGCTATATATAATGGATTATTTATTTGACACTTTTTTCTGCCTAATATATACCTAGCCATTGCAACCAGCACCTAAAATTTTCACCTTGGAGGACTCTGGAAGGGGAGGGGGGGGGGGGGGGGGGGGGGGTTGGGGGGTAACACTTTTACCTTGCTAGTTATGGGTACCATAATGGCCCTGCTTTAGGAAAGAGGCATCTGGTTATCAGCCACTTCCTGTTGTTTGAGAATTATAAAAAAACGTAAATATAAATAATAAAACATAATAAAAAGAAGTTTTATCATTGCAATCAGCATATTTTTCAGCTTTTTTTGTTCAAAATTGGTGTATGTTACTTTAAAATTGCAATCTGCGAGCAACATTTTTATAGTTCGTAGTACATCCAAACCTGCCATATAACCTGCCATAACCTCCATAAAGCAGCCACTCTCCCTAAACAGCCACGTAATTTTGTCCATTAAAGGGGGTTAAGAAATCTGCTCAGTTGAAATTATTTCCCATCTTTTTCTCCTGTGTAAACATTTAATAAAGCAAAATTTCCTCAAGTTTGGAATATTGAAAGCGTGGAGCCTTTGTTGTGTTTTCTGATATGCAGACACTTTCTTTCTGTAAAAACAATATTTACATGTTCATTCTGAAAAAGAACAGGATTTTAGTCTATTGTTATTTTTACGACTAATTGCCTCAAAACAATGTTTTTGTGAGTGTTTTTTACATGTATTTCTTTTAAAATTCAAGAAAATTTAATAGCATTAACATCGTAAAATATATATTTTTTTATATATGAAAATGACTGTCATATACAGGTGTTCCATATTACAGCAACGTCCCTAAAACTGGGCAGAATATTTTGGTTATTATTTAGATAATCAGATCAAATCCTATAATTCTTCTCTATTGATGCCTTACGGAGAGTAATAAAGAATTTTGGAATTAAACTCAAGATTATCTTGCAAAAGTGTATATAAACTTCTGCTCTGCTGGTGTTTGCTGGCAAACATGCAAAACAAATTGGCCTTGATAAGGGGGCAACCCAATTATTGTATTTCCTACGATTAGAGTCAAAATGACGCTATTAGGTGGGTAAAACACATTGACACTAATTTTCGTAATGATTTCTATCGATTTTTTCCTTTCAAAAACAAAAAGAATGCACTGAAGCTCCAATAATATTTGAACCACCAAAACACTATACTTTATGCGCTACACTTACGACAACCAGAGAAGCCAAATGAGAAAAAGTGACCGTCTTTTGGTAGTCAAAAGAATAGAATTTGTTACTTTTGACTGCCAAATCGGGCAGCCACAGGAGAAGCAGAGAAGAGCCATATAACCTTCCCTCTCTAGCCCTAAAAGAGGAGGAAGGATGAGAGAAAAACCAATATTTGTAAAAACAATAGAAAAGTAAAGGAACGTAATTCAAAAGACAGTAAGGTTATTCTTCCATCAGTGATTTTGTAAAAACTGAATACAACCATTTCATAGTTTCAGATTTTCAGCACAAATTCGGTATTAGAAATGGGAATAAAAAACGAACAAATTAATAAGAGTTTGACCAGAAGAAAAAGTGAAAATATTTTTTATATCCTGAAATGTTAATTATTTTGTTTAGATCTTTTTATATGTTATGGGAAATAAGTATCTTCAAAGAATATGTAAAGGAATTATTGATAACTTTCTTTCCAAAATTTTTCTTAAAAAATTATTTTCACTTTTGCTTCTGGTTATTCTGGTAGAGCCTTCTTATTTTCTTCTATTTTACTTCCCAATCTACATGCTGAATAAGAGTTTAATTTCCCAAACTGTGAAATCGTGTATCCAGTGCCTTTCCATTGGCTTTGAAATATACTTGCAAAGAACACTCAGGGTTTGTTTGTGGTTTTCAAGCTATATCTTTTATCTTTATGATGTTATAACAGTTTAGAACCTGACTTCTACATTTCCGAGTATTGTCCATGTGAACATCGTGGTTAAGATATATCGTAATATGCGAATGGAAGATGGCGAGTTTATTTTCCAGTATCGGTCCTGGGGCATTTTCCTCGCAGGTCGGACAACGAATTGGTAAGGATATTTCTGTCTTCACTTAGTAGACACTGTATGGCATCTGTCATGAATGATAAAAGATTTGCGGAGTGGATTTTATTTTGAAGCAAATATCTTATTTCCTTTCGATTTCGATTTTCAATGACATTTTTTGTTTTCTTTTTGTTTTCTTTTGTTGTTTTCCATTTTTTGGGGTGGGTGGTGTTTTTTTCAGGGTCTTTAGTCTAGTCTTTGTTTCTTTTGTTTATTTCAAATGTGTGTGTGTGTTTTTGTTGTCGTTATTATAATTCTCCGATTTTCGCTGTGACGAAATTCAATAGAAACTCCCCATTGGGGGCCATTCGACAAATAACTTTTGTCACGGTTAACGGAAAATTTGCCACTAGTATCAATATGTATGACGTCTAAAAATTCTATACAATGAAAGTTCACATATTCATAAAATCTGTTTTTCTCCTAAATTTTGAGTTAGATATATCTCCAGTGTATTCAACAGAATGAAATTTAGGCAATGAGCCATAGGATACCGTGACCGAATCTTTGTAGCAACAAATTTTCCGACTGAACCTTCAAGATTTTTGCAGTCACCAACGAAAATTGGGAAAAAAATTGTGTCACAAAATGAGTCGATCGGATGACTCTAGCACCACTTATTTGTGAGTAGAGTAAAAAACAATTTTGCAGGACAGAAATTTGTGTGACTAGGCTTTTAGCCAATGAAATTGGTGTATTGTTGGGGGCCAAAAACAGCGTGATCAAACGCTCCAAGACAATTTTCTATGTAAGTCATAGAAAATAAATTCAGGTGAGAGTTTTTTTGTCCACAACCACCTCTAGGATCCATCAACAAAAATACAGTTTGTAGGGACTTTAGGTAGAAATTTTTCAACAATCAGATGAAAGACGGGCGTTTATTCTGACAAAAATTTGTATATTTAGGAGATCCTAACTGACTATAAGCTGTTGTATGGTACTAAAGTTGAATAACTAAAGTTCAAAACAGTCTTCTTCTTCTTAAACTATAATGTCTTCTTTTTTATTGATTGATTTGCCATAATTGTAATAATGTAAAATAATTACTGCGCAAGGAGTAACGTACACACATTTTAATTTTTGTCTAAATTTCACAAAGATTCATTAATTCTTAATGAAGCTAATTTTTCATACTTTTTCAAAAAGTGCTTCTAAAATATCTTGACCTAAACCCAAAGATTTAGCTCAAATTTGAATTTGAATTGAAGAGAATAGATATCTCATGGTTTCTCTGTAAAAAAAACCCAAAGTTTTTGACAGCAAATAAGTCTGCAAAATTAAGCGAAAATTTTTAAAGTGGTCGACAATACCTTTAATTTGATACCTCATTTGATCATGAAAAAGTTCTAGTTTAATTCATTAGGAAGGGTTGTATTTTTTCGTTTCTTTTTTAAAGTTGGCAGAACATGTAGTTTTAGCAATCACGATGACAACAAGAAAGCCAATGTTAGTGAAACAAAAGCTTTTTTTCCTATCAATAAAACATGGCAAAACAGTGAAATTTTGAAGAACTTTCTTGTCTCAATGAATTAAGAAAGATAAATCAAATGAAAGACAATCAAGAATTTATTATTATTCTCTTTTTATGTTGTGTGTAGAACATGCAAATCTGATTGACTGCCTTTCTCGAAAAAATCAACATGATAAAAAGCAAATTGAAAAGAAAATCCCTAGCAATAATTATCAACTTACCATTCATTCTCACAGTGAATTTTTCAGTGGATTTTGTTATCGTTTATTTTGATTTTTGTAATGTGGTAACTAAATATAAACTGAGTTATATCTCTTTTTCAGTAATATCAACATCCTTAAGTAGTATGTGAGGGAGGGAGGCTACCCTTGGAAAAGATAGCTTTCTGCGCACAGGAACAATTAGTCCAGCGAAATTTGGTTCCTTAAAAGTAGTCAAGATCAAGGTGCTATAATGCTATCAATATGTTGTCTTCATAGAGGGTGCTACTGATTCAAGTCTTTCATCAGAAGATTGGACCTTGATTCTTGAAACTTGTGATATCATCAATGAAACTGATGAAGGGTATGTAGACCCGATAGTTGTGTAAATCATCACACGTTCTATTTGACATCAATTGAATAACAAAATAATATAACATAACACTAATAATAATAGAAAAGAGAGTAAATTAAAAATCTGCTTTGCAGGCTATTTTGTACCCTCAGATATAAAATATTATTAGTTGAATGTTATGAAATCTTGTGTTTACAGACCAAAAGATGCCATCAAGGCCATTCGCAAAAGATTATCAAATCATAAACAATATAAAAGCATCTTATACACGTTAACGGTATCGTATATCTTTCTCTATCCATATCATCAGAATGTTATCAGTGTTCTTCAATTTTTTCTTCACAAAATTTTAATCTTCTCTTTTCAGTTGATTGAAGCATGCGTCAAAAATTGCGGACCTCGGTTTCATAAACAAATAGCAACTAAAGAATTTCTCAGCGACTTCACAAAACTACTCGGACAGAAGGTGCGTTTTTGTACACTATTATATTTACATCCTCAATTTCAAAACCATTGTTTATAGAAGAGTATCAATTAAGATTATATAGCACACTATCATTTTTTTGGGGGGAGGGGGTTGATATGAAAGAGAAGACTGTTAGCTAAATAACGGTTTCCAGTCCCAAGATTTCTGGAAAATAGGAATAAAAAGAAGGTTTTTTTCAAAATCTTTAAAAAGAATTTACCAGGGAACGTTTTGTAGTCAAAAGTGTGACGTTTTTGGTCAATTTTTCAAAATAAAATATCATACTCAAAGAATATCCTTGAATATCCTTAGGGGCTGTTCAGGACTGGGGGAGGGGGATTCCAGTGATACATCACTTCTTAACAAATTGAATGGAACGAAGCATTTTGTGTTGACCTCATCACTTTAGCAATGACATCATCGTAAATTAACTTTGTGAATAAACTGATTGTGTTTGATACATCATTTAATTGTCTCGTTTTCTTGAAAACAACTCAAATTGACTACCTGTCAATCTTTTGCTTGCACCAGAGTTACCTGATGCAAGGGAACTTTTTTTCACTATTTTCACCATTTTCTTAATACAAATGTTTACGACTTTCCTGCGTCTAGCCTTGTATTTAATCCTCAGACTTTGTGCTTCTTCATGTTTGTAAATGTTCTTTTTACAGGGTCAACCTAGTAATCTACCACAAGTTGTGCAAGAGAAAGTACTATCACTCATACAAGCCTGGTCAGATGCCTTTCGAAATGCTCCTGAACTTCAATCAATCTCTCAAACTTATAATTCATTAAAAGCTCACGGTAGGTTGGTAGTTTTGTGAGATAGGCGGTATATTCTTTTATCTTCATTTTTTGTCTATATGAACACCTGAGAGAATGAAGTGAATTGATCTTTTTTGAATCATAAAAAAACCTTTGTAATAAACTTCCCTCCACCAATACAGAGAAGTGTGTAGTGAGTCTGTTTACTTGATCTAACCATCAGTATTCAACCATGAAAATCTTCGAATCTACGTTCCTGTAGTTGTAAACTTACATTGTTGAAGGTTACGAATTTCCTGCTCAAGATTTGGATACACTATCACCTATATATACACCTGCAAGGTCCGAACTTGCTGGTCCACCTCCTGCAGAAGAACCCAGGGTAGGTCAAGAAAAGATCTTTCTCTATCTATATGTATTTTTTCGATGAAAGTAAATCTAGGCCTCATTTCGTTTGTATTCCATCATGGGAGATAAATACTATTATTTATGTATTTTGTATTTTGTTCATGCAGGTGGAACGAGCACGGGGTCCAGCTGTTCAGCACACAGGAGGAGTTTCTGCTGCACCACCATTGAGACATCAAAATGTGAGTGGGCCCATCAATCCCACACCAGAACAAATGGCGAAATTACGCAATGAGCTGGATATTGTTGAAGGCAATGTTCGTGTGTTGTCAGAAATGCTGCTAGAATTACAACCTGGTCAGGAACAACAAAACGATTACACATTATTAGTTGTGAGTGAATATTACATCTCCTGCATGATGGTAGGAAGGATGGTTAAGGTGGATTGGGAAAGATTGGAGAAAATAGTTTTCTTGGATTTGCATGAAAATAATTATTAATAATTGTTGAGTGGATACTCCTTTGCATTTTTAGATTATTAATATTGATTTATTTTCATATTATCTGTTCACATGAATCTCTCGGTTCAATGTGAACACTCAGCGTGAATCTCGATTGAAGGAAAGGAATTAAAACATTTTCCTTGATGACAAAACTTTCTCGTTCTTGTAGGAATTGAACAAAACGTGTCGGGAAATGCAAAAACGTATTGTGCAACTTGTCGATCGCATCGCTAACGAAGAAGTAACAGGTTATTATCGGAATGAATTCTGGATTCTTCGAATTTTTACAAATGAATTTTGAGTTGCATTTTGGGTATATTTTGTTTTAGGCGTGCTACTTCGTATAAACGATGATTTGAATAACGTTTTTATTCGATACGATCGATACGAACGAAATCGAAAACCAATCGTTGATGAATCGAATGGTTTGGATGTAAGAAATGATTTTTATTTTGTTCTGAAGAATTATTTTTCTTATCATTATTTTTCATATCATTTTCTTAAACTATTTGTTTCAGAATACTGTTGCTACGGAAATAAGTCACCAAGCAACAACCAGGTACAACTTAGTTATCTTTCTTCTATATTTTTATTATTTTGGATCCTGGTAACCAGTCTATTAAATTATAATTTTTTAGAGAACCTTCTCTAATTGATTTCGGCGATTTAACAACGTCATCTTCAACAACACGTCGGGCTGAAGACGCCGAATTTGACATGTTTGCTCAATCAAGAAGTAGCACTTTCGCCGACAGTCGAGCAACCGGTTCGACATACGATGATAACAGAGAAGATGTACCTAATGAAAGCATCGCGCAGATGATGGCTGCGAAAGGACCTTACCCTCAGCAGTTAACACCACAAGAGCCACAACAACAACAGGTACATTCGAATTGCTCGTATTTGAGATAGGTACATTCGAATTGCTCGTTGACGCTACAGATTGTAGAAAATGGTCACATGATCCTTAGATTAGATTACTGCATTCTTAAGGGGAGTTTACATGATACGGTTTGGAGTATACTACAAATCGTATACGATTGTATAAACTGCTTCTGTTCACACGAATGGTTAGAAAAAATTTCTGTTTACATGATGCCTCTAATGCACAGGATGCCTCTAATGCGGACAGCATTCTGATGCGGATAGATGGGATTCCTAATAACTATTTTTTTAATTCGTTTATTTTTAGGTCAAAACTGTCGAAGACGAGTAAGTAACCATTTGAAATGAAACTAATAATCGTTCGTATTTGCAAGCTCTAATTATTTGAAAACAAATACCCGCAAACCAGAAAGAGAAAATGTGTTGAACATAATAAAAATGTATTTACACCCTCCTACGCGGTTGCAAAACATTGTTTGATGATTGTGTTGTTGATGTCTTCGTTGTCTTTTCAGTATCGAAGATGTTGAAGAGTGGCTGAAAGGAACTGATTTGGTGAGTTTGAGACCTCTGAATTCCTCTGAAAGAAGTTCATATTAATACAGCGGTAGTAAGTTGCTAAGCATTCTCACCAATATTCATTTTCAGGCGAAACTCGAAGCTGAGGAAAGAGAAGCGAAAGAAGCAGCGTTGAGAGCCAATTTACCGAAATATACTGTCCAAACTAGTGAGCCGAATACTGAAACAATGACCAGCAGTGAATTTGATCAATTCTTATCAGACCGTGCTTCAGCCGGATCACAACGTTTAAGTCAACAAGTTGAACCACCGAGGCAAATGACCAACCTTGCTGGTGATAAAAGATCCGAAGACATGTATGGGTTATAGTGGCAAGTATGCTCAGTAGACATAAAGTTTGCGTAACGAACAGTTGGAACTTGAATAAGATGGGACATCCTTAGGGATGAAATGATTTGTGATTGGTTGATAAAGTTGATCACGTGATGCATCTTCTGCCATTCAACCTTTCAATATTTTTTATTTAAATTTTTTCAATAAAATGTAATAATCCGTGTTATTTGTAATTAAAACATTCTTAAAGTATAGAAATATCTCTTTGATGAATAAACGTTCGGTCTCGTTATTTTCTCCTTCGTTGGGAGCCATTCACTTATGTTTTTAAAATTTTTGTCTTGTTTACAGACAGCGGAACCTTTCAGCTTCAAATATCTTCCAACAAAATCAAACTGCACATTGTGTTACACGTGTTTCTTGATTTTGTCATTCATGGTGTTACCATAGAAGATGGTTTCCTTGGGGAGTGTAAGAAGCATGCAAGAGACTCCTTCCACATAAGGACACATCACGTCAGCGACTATAACAGTGTGGATCAATCCCCTCAGCTTGAAATCTAAGGGGGTTGTCTAATTGAGCGATTGAAGCACATGCGTAGTTTAGGACACTTGTTTGGTATCTCGACGTCAATAACAAGGATACCTCCTCAGGGCATCCAACACAATATTTCGCTGTCGGCATGTACAAATTATTCACAACCATACGGTTGGCTAGTATACTGTTGAACATTTAGACATCCCGGAATCGTTTCATCGTGAACCGGGTTGTTCACAATACGTTCTTTGTATTCGATTGTGCTGTTCACACCTATTCGAAATCTATCTCGCTAACCCAGCCAGAACATATAATCGTGGATATTGTAATGAAATTAAAGTCAAGAAGAATTTTCCGCAGTTCGCATTTTTGCACACTTCTTTTTAGATGGGGATCCATTTTGCGGATCATGTTTTTCGGATTTTTTACTTCTTTTTATATTTACTTTTTGCTCAGTTTTAATTTTGCACACCTCACTTTTCGAATAGGGCAACCTCGTCCCCAGGGCTACCGGAACGAAATTTCATATGGGAAAACTAACAACAACAACAAATATGTTCAAGGTATTTTAAAAATCTATATAAATATGAATCACACAAAAATCTATATAAATCCATGAATGTTTCATCTACTGCATCTAATAAACGGAAAAAAATTTATATAAATCCATGAATACAGTAGAATCCCGTTTAGTCGTACCCTGGGTAACTCGGACATTCGCTTAGTCGTACGGACTTCCCGTCCCCCTTGGATTTGACGACTTTAATCAAGCCAAAATACTCCGCTTAAGCCGTACCCCGGATAACTCGGACATTCGCTAAGTCGTACCATTTTTCTCGGTCCCTTTAGCGAAAAAAACTAATGTAACTCGGAGCTTCTGAAAACCGTATGTCAAATCATTCGAATTGGAAATCGAATTCTTGCAAATTTCATTAAAATCACACTATTTCCTGAGAGCGTTCATTCCTCAATTTCAACATGGCGTCACGCAGCGGAGAGAAACGTAAAATACAATCGCGTAAGATTGTTGAAAAGTATGAAATTTTAAAAGAAATCGAGAAAGGCGAAAGCTGTACTGCAGTTTCTCGTAAACACAGCATTCCTAAACAAACGCTTTCGGGATGGATGAAAGAAAAATCAAAGATCTATGATGCAGTGGAGAAAAACACAACGTCCACGAAAAAACAAAGGATGAGGGGTGCAAAATCAGATGACATTGACAAGGCATGTTACCAGTGGCTCATTAGTGCCCGACACAATAATCTGCCTGTGAATGGTACTATACTTAAACACAAGGCCTTATACTTAGTCTTAGTCGGTGGAAGTATTACAGTGTTCAGTGACCTTAATGCGTATGGGGTTTCTTTGTGTAAAAAGTAACCCCACATGAACCCAGGATTTAGTTTATTTAGACACTTGAAAACCTCCGTCATTAAGGTTTGGAGGTGTTTGGTATGAACTGTAAAACTTCCAGCCAACTTTAGCAGTTCGTGGAACTCAAGATCAAATCTAAAACACACTGCACAAAGTGTGGACTCTGTTAATCAGGTTGTGACTAGCCTTGCTACAAAACATCCAAATTAGTGGACAATAAAAGAAGTTTGAGAAAACATAAGCATAAAATAATAACAAGGCTTTTTCCAAAGAAAGGTATTCCCTGATTCGCAAAAGCGCTTTGGTTTTTTGAGACGCTTGCTTACAAATTGCCTCAACATGTAAGGAAAGGGAAAGCTTATGATCTATGGTGATACCAAGAAGTTTGACCGAGTTTGTCGCAAAGATACTAATACCATTAATCTCAAAAGTCAAGTTTAAATTATTTTCACACCTAAAAACATGATTTGAAATTTTTCTGGATTTGCAACCATTGAGTTTAAAGAGAACCAACGTAACACAATAGAAGTGTCATGTTTCAACTTTTCGGTTACAATGTCTAGAGACTCTCCAGAAGTATACAGACTGTCATCTGCAAAATTGCAAATCAGTGTTTTCTCTAAGAAATCAAACAAGTCGTTTATGAAGATATTAAATAGAAGGGGACCCAAGATAGATCCTTGGGGAACCCCAAGCAGTAGTTCCAGGAAGGTACTAAAAACATTTCAAATTTTTACTCGATGTTTCCGTCCCATTAGATAACTAGCAACAAATTTAAGGCTGTTTGTGCTAAACCCATACGCTTCAAGTTTTGCTATGAGCAAATCGTGCGGAATACAGTCATAAGCTTTTGACAGATCCATTATCAGAGTGCCTACGATCACAAGTCGTACGTTTCAAGAAAGTCCGAGTTATCGAGATTCTACTGTATTTCATCTACTGCATCTAACAAACGAAAAAAGAGACTCTTTGGAATAGACCATTCTCGAATTTCTGTTTAAATACCATTATGGCATACCATGTTCCGCCTCGTTTTCAATATCAAAACTTCTTTTCACCGAAAAAATAGAGATTATTACAAAATCAGTAAAACAATGAATTGCATCAAAACGAGGCGGAACATGTTAATTAGACAATAATACGTTGTTTAAACAGAAATTCAAAAAGGGGTTATTTGGGCATCCCAGGGGACCGCAAAATTGACTTAGGATGTATAAAAAACATAACCAACACATCATTCCAGAAGGAGAATGCATTGACGTCACACATCTTCTCCAAGTAGAAGTTTCGATAGTCTTTTCAAGTTTTCCATATGTTTCAATATATACTTTCGTACGTCACATAACATCAGTAATAAAGTCCGATCGTCCGTTTCGTTCAATTCGATATCTGATGATAAAGTAGGTTGGTAACGAAAGTATTCAATGTTGGTCATCTCACACCAACTTCGAGTTCGATCAACAACGTGGTCATCACTGGCTGAGACCTGAAATAATGATGACACGGCACTTACAATGTTCCGCTTATGGAAAGTTAAGACAAGCAATTTAACAAAACAACATACTTGATCAACCATCAAATCCACAAAACCCTTCAAATTATCCACGATCTCTGCGGTATCCCACACAGATGACGGGCGGTACAAATCGATAGGGCGCAACAATTGCAAAGGTGGACGCCCTGTGCCTGAATAAATGGACGTATCAAAAAAAATATTTTTGAATAGTTGATGTCAAGGTTTTGCTACACGTTAAACTATTAGATAAATTATGCTTACAGAGGAAAACTATTAGATAAATCTATGTTCACAGAAGAAACTTTTTTCAATTTTTTTAACCGTCGAAATTTCGCCAAATCATCATACGCGCGGGGTTTTGATGCTACAGTTTTATGCAAATTATCACAAATTGTCCCAATGCGATATAATCAACATATAATCAGGTAATTCTCGTGAAACGATACAATGCATCCTACCTCGAGTAGGATAGTTCGGCAAAATATTGCCGTTAAAACTGAAATTCGGGAAAGGTGATTGAATTTTTTTCTTCATAATTCTCATAATTTTTTAAACAATTTTTAAGTAAGATACACGATAAACTATTCCGTAAACTAATCTATTTAAAACAAGTTTTGAGTATAGTTTATCTAACGCAACACTCACCGATGGATAAGATGACTTTCAAATTTGTGACGTCATTATGACCGGTTTCTTTATCGGATTTCGGGACAGTGTTGAAGTATTTTTCGTGTTTATGAATTTCCGACAATGCATCTAGTGTCGGATTATTTGCAATCAAACCTCCGTCAAGATATCGGCCTGTCGAACGGAAATATGAAGGTGCAGAGCAGGAACTTCGTATAGCAAGCCACATCGTTTGATCTAGGAATAGAATATAAATAGAGTTAAAACTTCCTAACTTCCTATCGATCATCATTTAAAATTACAAAAACTTACCAGGAGGAAGCGGAGGTCTGGGAAATCTGGCATCTCTCATTGTATAATGTTCATCATATGGCGCGTTATAGTTGCGAAATAAATTCAACATGGCAGGACGTCTGTCTGCGACCACAGCTGGTATGATGACACTATAGAGGGAAATACTCCACAGAATAATAACATTCAAGTATAAAATAACACAAAAAAGTAGATATACTAACCTTGGGAATGCATACAAATCCATTTTTGTGTCTTTTCCAAATTCCTCTATCAAGAACTTATCAAGTTGTTCAGTAGGATACGGGCGGATGCCAACTAAGCAACTGCGCCCTAAGCGAAGATAAGCGAGTTGGCATGAACGCACTGAACGCCCTGAAAAAAAAACCCAACAGAGTAGCTGTAGCTGTGTGAGAAAAGGAAAGTGAAGTTGTACGAATATTTAACAGAAACAGGGAATGGAGTTCAAGAATCAGATCCACAGAAGACACAAGAAAGGGATTTACCTCTAGATCCCATGTCGTTTACAAATAAAGCGTGTGCATTACAAACAAACGAAGAATCGACCAATCAAATTTCGAAACGTCATACAAACAAAAAAAATGGAAGAATTACCATTGGCAATGGACATAGCAAGAAATGAACCAGTGCTGGTCCCACTGACCCAATCAAATAAATCGTATGTACAATGACCAGTAAGAGCTTCAAGTGCCAACAAGACTTCCGTGAGAACTAGACCACGAATTCCACCTCCGTCAAATGTTAAAAGTGATTCCTTCCCGGTTTTCTCTTTAAGTAGTGATTTTGTGCGACGCTCGGTAAGAACTTTTTCCGATTGATCTATTGATCACAAGAATATGGAAAAATTATCATTACGTAATAAAAACGGGATGAAGCATCAAATAACTTATATAAAAAATAAGTGAACAATAATTTATAAGAGTTGAGCCCTGCGATGGAGAGGCTACCACCTGCGATGGAGAGTAAACAATCATCAACTTACTGTAGGAGAACAATGAAAACAAATCACAAATATCTTGATAGTTATCAGTATCTTCATTCAAATAATCACGTGGTATTTTCTGATCATCATCTTTAACGGACAGATTAGCTCCAAGAAAAAGAAGTGCGCGAATGATATCGACGTCATCTTTCTGAAGATGAAGAATTTTCATAATTCACAAAAATAAACATCAATCAATGCGTAACCAGAAAATATCAAATATAGCAAAATATAATGTCAACAGATGTGTCAGTTTTGTTGGGAAGACACCATAAAGGTTTTCCGTGTGAAGGTTTTCAAACATTCTGTCAAACATCGGGAACAAACCTCTTAAGCTTCTTGTTCTTAACTTTTACAACACCCAAGCCTACTATGTTCTTATAAGAAAAGTAACCTAAAGAGTTTTGAACATAATAATTTTTTCGGTTTCTGTCGTTTGTTAGAAAGAATGACACCTGTGCTCGATGACACCTGCTTATAGTTTGAGAAATTTCAGCAGAAAAAAAATATCTTTTACTACCTAACATACCATGACTGCATAATGAAGAGGTGTTGTGCCATTTTTACCAACTGAATTGACATCTGCACCATGACAGATCAACGATATGCATGGTGCTAACCGCCTTCTTTGTATCATGATATGAAGTGGTGTTTCTCTCTCAAAGTTCCTTTCATTAAGATCCAAATCAGCAAGTTGAGTCAGCAAATCGATTTGCTAGGATGGAAAAATCAACACTCAGTATGACAGTTCACACAGTGAAGCACAACAAAGTAACAGACAGATAAAGGATTATATCAATATCATTTTATGTCGCTTTGTTTACATAGAAAAACAGACATTATCGTTTTGTGCAAAAGGTGTTATGATTTTCCTTACTTGCGAGTTTTTGACCCAATGCAAAACTGATGCATTATATTTTTTATCACGAAGTTGCAAGCATGACTTATCATGTTCAAGAAGAAGTCTTGTGCAACCTTTGCTTTCATGTTTCAGTGATAAGTGAATGGGATATGCATGACCACATGGAATTAATGGATTGGCACCTTTCTCTAAGAGTAACTTGAGCACACTTTCTTGTGATAGTCTAATGGCCACATGGATGGGTGACTCCGTATATTTTGAAATCGCATCGAATCCATCCTTAAGATCTTTTCCTATGATGGGAATAAACATTCTTCACATCGACAAAATAAAAATAGCAACATATCTTTGATTCAAAGCAATACCTGTTTGAGTAAGTGAGTCAATAGCAGAAACCAGGTTAGCAACTAACTCAGGATGTCGTTCAGTTAGAAACTGCAAAGGTGTACTTCCAAAAAAGTCCCTTGCAAAGCTAGGATGTTCTCGTTTGATCATTTCCAAAGCTTCTTGTTGATGTTGGCTCTGAAAAATTCCAAAAAAATAGTTTCTTACTAATGTGATGAAAGTTACATCAAGGTACCCAAATGCTGACTTGGGCACATAATGTACACATAACGATCAAACTTTTGCGAATGGAAATTTGGGAACAATCAAAATTTCATGTAAATGATGATTGCCACAAACAACTTTAATTTGAACTTTTTTACCTTCAAGAATATCTTGCTAAATTCTAAATAATACCTCCTGACGAGTATACATTCTATTCTTTGGAACTTTTGTCATCAACTCAGGCAATTTCAAATATTCAGCCACTTGAACAACACTCCAAGATGGATATGTTCTACGTAATTTAATTAATGAAGTCAGTGTTTCTTCTGTGTAAATACTTGGGAAGTCATCAATGTATGGGCTCAGGATATCAATAAATTCTCTAAACAGATCATTAAGTTGAAGAAGTTACCGATTGTGCATTTCATCATAATATAAATAAAATTTGGATAAGTGAGACAAGAGTTAAGCAACGATATTAAAGGTTCCATTCTCCACTAAAACAACATGGGCTCAAATGAAAGATTTAAGTTCACAAAATTATACAACTTAAAAGTCTTTTTTCCGAATTTTTACTGTAACTGTAAAAAATATTGATTCAGGCATGTTAGAAAAATGAATAATAAAAATAAAAATAAATGTTTTAACCAGTGTGGAAATAAAAGAAATTTTCTATATGAAGTTAACATACTTAGTCCGTCCGCTTAGTGCATAAGCATGACGTCACGATTCACATCTTCAAGTTAAGAATTTTCTCCAGATGGTGGAGTAGTAGATGGTGGAGTAGTAGTGAAGGTGAAAAATAAGGTATTATTTCTGTGAATATTTCATTCAATGCTCAATATTCGTAAATAATGTATATTGAATATTTTAAAGCATGGGTGTTGTAGTGCAGAATGGAAAATTGTGAAATTGCCAAAGATTCACAAAATCACTATAGAGTAATACCCTTATAGGCACATAACCAAATTTGGCAAAAAAAAATATTTTCTGAAACTTCAATACATATTGAGCATGATGAGATGTGAACAACTTCTGAAATTTTGAAGCATTCAGGATAACATCGTCATTGAAAAGTTTCTGGTTCAAATTTTAAAAATTTTCCCAACTTTACTCCCACCATCTTTTCTGTGATTCCCATTTTCATTTTCAGTTCACAAGTGTTGTTGACAATCTATGCGTTGTACGACCATCATTGAAGGAGATCAAGTAAGTGAACCAACGTGTGAACCATGTCTTATAATTAATTGCATTATTTCCTAGAGGGTTCACCCTCACGTTTATTTTGAATTATTTAAGTTGTTTTCATGCAAAATCTAAATATTTCAGCTGCAAAGGAGATGTTTATAAAATATTCTGAAGATCAAAGAGATTAAAGATCTTGCTGGTTTCGAAAGAATTTTTTTTAAGCGTGCGATCCAAAAGTAAACATGAATTTGATGCTAAAAAAAACATCGCAGAATATAAATTCCATGCCCGTATGAACGGTCTATCACGCGATCAGAAGATGAGAAGACAAAAAGAGCTAAAGAAACGGCTGAACAAATTAAAAACTACTAAATATTAGACTAGAAAATTATCTTTTAGTGAATTTTTATATTAAGCCTTTTTTACTACCCAATAGTAAGTGCAATTTAAAAGTAAGCGCAATCCGTTTGTAAGCGCCCCAAGAGGGTTCTAATTTCTAGAGTAAGTGCCCTGTTTGCTATCGGAGCTTTACGGTATGTTTCTCCGTGAAATACAGAATACTGTAAAATAAATAAATTAGTAGAGGCAAAAATGAAGGGAGACATTGGTTTGTAAAGTAAAAGAAAGGACTAATTTGGAAGAGGAACGCTTGTTTTGAACGACAAACCATAACTTCTGATTTACTTGGGGATATAAACACAAAGTTGATGTTCTTCTA
Organism: Turritopsis rubra; assembly: GCA_039566895.2. NCBI lineage: Eukaryota > Metazoa > Cnidaria > Hydrozoa > Anthoathecata > Oceaniidae > Turritopsis > Turritopsis rubra. The sequence goes on along the minus strand of CM077631.1, from coordinate 15,335,766 downwards.
AATCTTGATAATTGTTTTATAATTCTTAGGTGTTTGTGAAACTTCACCTCCTTCGATGTTATTGCAGATTCAGTGTTCACATGGAACTGCGCACCACCAAAGGTACAATTCGATGACTTTACTCCAGCGATACGTTGACACACTATTTCTTCAAACCATGTAAAAGAAAATTTAGGAATTCCTAGTGGTAAGGGCACAACAATTTTCAAGGTTTTTAATTTTGAAATTTCTCTAGTGATCTGTTTCCACTCAAATTCAAAAGGTAACAGATATTGGTACTGTGTACATGTACACAGATATCGGTAAGGTATCAGATATCAGTACTTTTAATGAAAAAAGAACAAACAAAACTTACTCAAATTTTTTTAATCCATTCTCTGTGTTTTCTAAGACAGATAGTTGGAAAACAACCTTGTCATTGTACTGATTCAGCAAAACAATCGGATAGACCCATACTTGTTCTATTACAAACGTCTGTGATGAAAATAAATTCTCCTCCATTTCCGTATTGACTTGATTTTCATCCTCTTCAGGACCATTCACCAGCTTATACAATCGAAGAACATCTTTGCAGTTTAATGATGAATACGTCTTCACAATATCCCATTCGTGAAGTTCATTCACATCTTGCTGACAAATAAGAACACTTTCAGTCGCACCCATCATCTACTGATTTTTTACATATTCTCAACAACAACAACAACAACAACAACAACAACAACAGCTGGAGATCTGAAATTGAAAATTTGAATTGTGACAGTTTCAGGGAAAATCAGTAGGAACCAGTAATTTCTGATAAATATTAGCGATAATAAAAGAACAATAAATCAGATTACTAATTTGTAGATTATCAATGAAGTATTTACTGTGAATTTAATTTTAACGCCGGTGCCAGAAAGTCTGTCGCAAAAAGATTCTTTTTTCACGCTAACATCCTACTTCACTATCACTATATGGTTTAAAATTAAACTTCGCAAACCAAATGCTTTACATTTTTAAAATGAAAATGAAATGTAAAATTTGTGAAATTCACGTATTCTTTGTCTCCGTATGTACTTTTGAATGTCGCCAGAAAGACTCTAACACTTACTGCAATTGACTGCCCATCCTATTACCAAACCAGACACTAATTTTCCTAATTTCTGCAAAAGAAAGTTTTGGAATTTTTAACATCAGGAGATTCACCAATGATGTTTTTTTTAATGATGATGTTTTTTAATAAATTTCTTTGAAAATGCTGATAGATCATTCAAGGTCACAAATCTTTCAATATGCTGCTAACGCATTATAATAAAGCATTAAGATATTAAAACTTTTTGATATTTAATCGCTTAATTTTTGGGTGCTTATTTAAGAGGCTAGACAGAATGCTTAGCGCAAAATCTTTCCTCACCAAATCATCACTTTTTTTTTATGGCACTAAGAATTTCACGGTATTTCTTAGCGCTTTGTGAGGAATACGCTTAGTTATCTCATTTTAATGATATTTCGACAGTGAAAAGGTTGAACATGTCCAAATTTGAAAATATTGATATTGACATGTCGATAAATTTAATTTAAATCTTGTCATACATGATCAAATATGTCGAATGTGAGAAATTTGATCTGACAAATTTGATATTGTATCACCCACTTAAGAACTTATTCCAATTATACGATATTAACATATAATAGTCTATAATATAATATAATAACAAAAATGAATGATAATTTATCATTATAATCATTACTTATTATTAACTTTTAACACTATGGCTTAGCGACATTAACGATATATAATAAGAAAGAAACTAAACTAACCATTACCTATTTGTTGATAATCATGATTTTATCACTTATACTGATATTCCTATATAATTAAGAATAAAGTGAAAAAAAATTCTCCATTCCATAGTCATTACAAAATTCCCTGGTCTGTTATAGTTGTAATATTATGTAATATAAAGAAAAAATAAAGAAAAGTGTCCAGAACAGGGACTTTTCTAATGAATACGGTTTCTCACAGAACGATCTCAGCAATCTTCATTAAGTATATATATATATACTTTATAACATTGACATAGTGACATATTTTTTATGTTGAAGTTGACGAATACTAGTAACGTCAGCGTACTTTGAATTATTTTCAGGCGTACATAAGACATACTCAAACTTTGTATATAACCAGTGAACAAGCAACATTGTAAATAGCAGTTGATATTTAAGAAACCTACATATATAAAGTATGGCACTCTAAAATGAAACAAACCGTTTCCTCTACCATGAAGTTCTCCGTAAACACCGCCAGACAATGAAGCTTGTAATAGGAACACAGGTGGAGCAACTCCATACTTTATATATATTATAAGAAAGATTTGATTTATGTTGCATCTGGTTTTGGTCAGAAAATAATGCATGTCACGTTCTGTTATTCGTCTCCCCTGCTGAGGAGTAAGTAAGTAAGTATCTTTTCTTTTTTTAAATGTACAGGAATGGTTTAAAATATATACACAAAAAAACTATATATGGCTTTCTAGTTGTGCACATAAATGTTGGGATTAACTAATGTAATAATAATATAGTATACTTAAAATGAACAATACATTACCTTACTAGGTAATAAAGGCAATATTATTTTGTTTTGAGTCATTGATAGGATAAAAGTCATCGATAGGATAAAACAAAACAGCAGAAGGGAACCAACCATTTTAAAGTATTAAAAATAGTAATATAACTAGTAGAAATATAAAATAAACCACAACTTGGAACAAAAAACAAACAAAAGTAAGAGGCTTTAAACGGCCAGGTTGCCAATTAGTTTATTCTTCAATTTCTTGAAAAACAAACCTTTGCTATTGATATCTAGAAGATCTGTACAATGATTATTAATATTACTAGATTTATTATTACAGTATGTCATTAGTTTTATGTATTTATTTACTGAGTTTATAACTTTGGTTTTTGCAGTTGATTTTTTTAAGTCCCAAAGGGTGACACCGTAAATAACATGAGACTGAATGGAGCTAAAATATGTATTACGGATAGATTTTAATGGAAGCATGAATCTCAACTTACAAATAATATATACCGATACCCTGGTTAATCTTAGAGTTGACATGAGATAGCTGATGTGACCATTTAGGCAATCATCTATTCTTAACCCAAGATATTTTACGAATGTTTTCTGTTTTATAGCTTCATTGGATATAGAAATTTTTGTATTTTTGTCTTGCATATTTTTATTACAAAAAAGAAGGCAATTGGATTTGTCTATATTTAAACTTAGTTTATTTGCAATTAACCAATCAGAAACATTGACTGAAGAAGTTCTTTGTTTTTAGAATTGCAAAACAGACTGGTGTCATCAGCAAACAATGTATATTTGAATGTATTAGAAGAGTTATACCGTTAATATATATTAAAAAAGTAATGGCGAAAGTACAGATCCCCGAGGCACCCCACAAGTAACAGATTTCATCTTGGACAGTGCTCCTGCAACAGATACACATTGGGTTCTATTTGAATAAGTACGAGGAAAACCAATTTATTGGAATTCCCTTACCCCTGTTTTAATTTTTTTAATAACATTTGATGGTCTACAGTATCAAATGCTTTTGCAAAATCAAGGAAAATTGCACATGAAACTTCATTATTTTCCATAGCATGATATATGTTTTGGTATATGTGTGGTGGAGGGGCGTTGTGGGGGTCAAATGAAAATAAAACAAGATTTTTTTCATTAGATATTGGGACGCTTTATCTGTATTTAAGTTTCCACAGGGTGTAAGCTTGAAATTAACCTGTGATGAAAACATTTGAAAGTCATCTCTACTATACATCGTCTTCCTCCTCCTCCTGAGAATTCAAAGACACTCTCCACACCGAGCAAAAAAATTCACACACACAAGACAAGTGGGACGCGGCTGCAATACCATTTTGTTTTCGAATTTTTAATGCTGTAATGCTGAATTAGCATATTCTGTGATCTCTCTCTCTCTCTCTCTCTCTCTCTCTCTCTCCCTCTCTGCACTTTTATTATCTTATAGAGATAATAAAAGGAAAGTTTCTGACATAATTTAGTCGTACAAACTTTCGCGAGCAGAAAGTTTCGCGAGTGTGAAGTATTTGGCAAACTTTCGCGAATGAGGCAGAAGAATTTATTTCGCGAGCATAAATTTTCGCAAATCGAACATTTTAGAAAATCTCGCGAGCATAAACTTTCGCGAATCAAGACCAAACTGAAATTTTAAATGCATGGATTTTGAAGAATAAAAAAATGTATATACAACAGTTGCGTGTTACACCACTGTTTTATAGGCATACAGAGACAGAATATCTTAAGCATATATTAAGGATATCTTGAGGCTAAGAAGTTTTAGCATAAAACAGTAAATTTTACCAACCGAAATAGTTGAGTAGTTAATGATATTTGAATAGTTAAATTTATAAGCATGTTTGAGGCTTGACTCTTAAGATTTTTTAGCATGGCCGAGGCTGAACTCAAAATACATGATGCTTTTAAAAAAGGTGTGTTTCTTGATATCGAGCAAGATGAAATTAGGAATCCTAAAAACAAAACAAGAATCCTCCAAAGAACAAGGTTCCTCCCAAAAAACGTGCTAAACAAACGGATATCAGAACTATGTTTGGTCCTGCTTTACCAAGACCCCGAAACCAAAATCGCGCGAACGATACAGAGAAAGTTACTGATGTTATTCAAATAGACTAGATTAGTGTAAATTTGTTTATATTGAGACGTTTCGTTTTGAAGAATACATACAGTATCTGAAAATTCTTCTCAAACCTTGAAAAAAATGAGCTTTTTTAATTTTTTTTCGCAAGCATAAACTTTCGCGAATCAAGCAAAAACATTTATTTCGCGAGCATAAACTTTCGTGAATCACTTAGTCGAGAATTTTTGAAGACATTAACTTTCGCGAATTGGGCCAAAATTCGCGAAAATCGCGAAAGTTTCTGCTCGCGAAAGTTTGTACGACTAAAGGAACTTAAGGAGAGAAATCCAAATAAATCCACCATCATAGGTTAACCTGTCTTTTCAAATGAAAAATCAAAATGGAGAAAATATTATATATAAAAAGTAAAAATTCGAGAAAATAAATCTTTACGAAAAATTCTCAGAGAAAAAATTCACAAAAATAAATCCACATAAAATGTAATTCTTATAAATTAATCAATGCGAATAACTACTTGCAGTGTAAATAGTTATAATAACAACACAATGTCACTTGTACTTAACCCTGATGAAAAGTGAAAAAATATGTTAGAAGAAGTAAGAACATTTCAGCCTGTACAAGTTTTTCTTACAAAAATTAAAAGATGATGGAGGATGATGGTGGGGGATGGAGGATGATGGTGGGGGATGGAGGATGATGGAGGATGATGGTGGGGGATGGAGGATATTGATATCTATATATATAGTTACATGTCGATAATATATTCTATCTTTTGTTTATTAGATCAATACATTCAATATAATTATACTACTAAATAATAATACAAGTTGAATGATCTTTATCCATGTATTGATCTTTTTACACTCTTGGGTTGAGTGTATTCTTCTGGTAGTCTGATTCAGCTACCCAGCCAACAACAAAATGGTTGTTTTATCGTGCCCGATGACTGGTTGTGGGTTCCAGACTGAGGATGTTGAAGGAGTCTGTGCTGCTGCACTGATTGGTGTGCATTCACATCTCCACGCTAATTCAAATCCTGTACACGCCCCTGCACCTACACGACGCCTGAATGAGCCAAAACTCATCCGTCCAAAAATCCAGCATGACTCTACTTCTGAGGATTGGAATACGTTCATCAGACGTTGGGATGCCTTCCGCATAGGCTCTGGCATTTCTGATGCCTCTGCTCCAGGACAACTGCTGGAATGTACCGGTGAACGACTTGGGAATGTCCTCCTACGTGCCCATCCAGACTTCACCTCGCAGACCTTGGTGGACGCACTTATTCTCCTCAAGTCAATTGCAGTCATCCCAGTTGCACTTGGGGTCATCCGTGGCGAACTTGCCTCAATGCGACAGGACCCTGACGAGTCGTTCCGCACCTTTGCTGCACGAGTGCAAGGTAAGGCTGAAACATGCGAGTTTAAGACACACTTCAGTAAACCATGCTCACATTGCACCACACGCGTCTCTGGAGAAGTTTATTACACGGACGAGGTGATCAGAAATGTACTCCTGAGCGGAATTGCTGACATGGATATCAGGAGAGAAGCCCTCAGTATGGAGCACATCATGGTGAAATCAATAACTGATGTCATTGCACTCATCGAGTCAAAGGAAACGGCAAGAAATGCCAACCCCACCACAACAGTCGTCTCATCACTCTCTGAGTATCGCAAATACAGCCGTGACACCGTAAAGCAGCCCAGGCAGCAACATGCTCAAACTCGTACCCCGTCACCTACCCAGTTCGATCAGTCGATGATGGCCAAGTGTCCAGACTGCTCAAGCACCTTCAACCTCTACACGAAGAAGGCCCGTGGCTGGAATCGCCGTCCACACACGCGATGTGAATCATGCTGGAAGAAGAGAGCTCCAAAGCAGACAGGCACCACAGGGTCAATCCAAAGCAATGATTCCCTGGGCCAGATTTCCACTGTCCACTTCAAACAATCTACACGCGAGGTCGCTTCCGAGACCCTCCACCACCAAATCTTCAGTAAAGGTCAATGGAGGCGAGCGAAACTAACACAGCATCCGACAGTCACCCTACAGATTAGTCCTCACATATCCTCATTCACACCTGCCAAAATTGATGCTGTCGCCGACACAGGCGCCCAATCTAACCTGTGGTCACTGGACGCTTACATCGGGGCTGGCTTCCAGACTTCTGACCTCTCTCCAGTGAACCTTTCCTTGAGCGCTGCAAACAAATCCCCCATTAAAATTGATGGTGCCTTCCTCGCAACATTTCAAGGAAGCTCCAAGGATGGTCGTACGGTCTCGTGCCACTCGATGGTGTATATCAGTCGAGATGCTACAACCATGTACCTGTCGTATGATACCATGTTGGACCTTGGAATCTTGGACCAGAACTTCCCTGCAGTTGGTCAATATCAGCCATCCAACCAGCCTTCAGACAGGCAAGCCGCTGCAAGTAACTTTTCAGGCAACATTTGTGGCGCCACAATGGACGATGGGACCATGTGTCGGTGCCCTAGAAGAACCAGTGTTCCACCTCGTCCAACCTCACTACCATTTCCCTGCATCAAGGAAAATAACAGCAAGATGCGCGAATGGCTTCTTGAATACTTCGGCAAATCAACCTTCAACGTGTGCAAGCACCAGGAACTACCCTCAATGACTGGGCCACCTGTTGAAATCCACCTGAAGGAGGATGCGAAACCTGTTCCTCGCCACAAAGCCATTCCAGTTCCAGTTCACTGGCAGGAGCAGGTGCACGATGATCTGCTTCGTGACGAGGCCATGGGGGTCATAGAACGAGTCCCATTCGGAGATCCTGTGGAATGGTGCCATAGGATGGTTGTCACCCGCAAACACGATGGATCACCAAGACGAACCGTCGACCTCCCCCCCCCCCCCCCCCCCCCTCAACAAGTTCTGTAAGAGGGAGACCCACAACTCTGAATCTCCATTCCACCTCTCGCCAGACGCATCCCGCGAAACACGTGGAAGACTGTTACGGACGCGTGGAACGGGTATCACAGCGTGCCGTTACGCGAATCCGACCGACACCTCACAACGTTTGTCACCCCATTTGGTCGATGGCGCTATCTGAGGCCACCTCAGGGCTTTTTATCTTCCGGTGATGGATACAACCGTCGATTTGACGCTATCCTTAGTGGTTTCGATCGGAAAGAGCGAATCGTAGACGACACAATCTTTCATGATGAGGACCTAGAAGAGCACTGGTGGAGAACGATCGACTTCCTCTCTACAGTTGGTCAAGCAGGTGTTGTCCTGAATCCAAAGAAATTTCAGTTTGCTTCACGGGAAGTTGACTTTGCCGGATTCCGTATCGCAGACGAGAGGATAGATCCGCTGCCAAAATTCTACAGTGCAATTGACAACTTTCCCACCCCTACCTCTACGACGGACATCCGCAGCTGGTTTGGGTTGGTCAATCAGGTCGCAAACTATGCTCAGCTACGTGAACACATGGAGCCGTTTCGCCCATTTCTCTCCCCGCGACATCCCTTTGAATGGACCCCAGCATTAAATGAAGCATTTGAGTCTTCCAAGGCAGCAATCGTTGAAGCGATCAAAGAGGGTTTGGAGATCTTCGACCTAGACAAGGTAACATGTCTTCGCACAGACTGGTCAAAGACAGGAATCGGCCACTTTCTCCTTCAGAAGCATTGCGACTGTATCAACCTGATTGCTGTGCGGACGGATGGCGTATCACACTTGCTGGATCCCGCTTCCTTACACCGGCAGAGCAACACTATGCACCAATTGAAGGGGAAGCTCTAGGTATTACCTGGGGACTGGAACAGACGAAATACTTTAGCCTTGGCTGCCAGGATCTGCTAGTTGCTACCGACCATAAACCCCTAGTCAAGATTTATGGCAACCGAACACTTGATGAAATCACAAATACCAGACTGTTTCGTCTCAAACAAAGGACACTGCCATGGTACTTCAACATCATCCACCTTCCTGGGAAAACAAACTTCGGCCCCGATGCAACATCCCGCCACCCTTCCCCATCTACGGGAAATGACGACCCGCCACGAGGCTGTCTTCTCGAGTCTACTGTCGCGGCTGCAATACGAAATGATGCCTGCAACCTTGTATCTATCACCTGGGATCGACTCTTCGAGGAAACAACTAAAGATGATCAGCTCCGAGCCCTTCAAGACGCTATCCACGATGGTTTCCCTGAAAAATGGCGTACATTACCCCTTACCGCACCATTTTGGCAGTACCGCCACAGTCTTCACATAACAGACGGCGTTATCATCTACAACGATCGAGTTGTAGTACCCTCCTCCCTGCGCCCGTCCGTTCTGGACATTCTTCACTCGGCACATCAAGGCACTTCCACGATGGGACTGCGTGCTCGATCGGTAGTCTTCTGGCCAGGCATCACAATGGACATCGAAAGACGGAGACAGTCCTGCTCAGATTGCGTTAAAAATGCACCCTCTCAGCCGTCCCTTCAGACACCTCCGTCGACGCCACCATCTACACCATTTGAGCAAACCTACGCCGATTTCTTCGACAGCGTTGGCCAACACTACCTGGTTGTCGGTGACAGATTATCCGGTTGGCCTGACGTGTTCCAGGCCCCAAAGGGATCCCCACAAGCTGGCTCCAATGGTCTCATCAGCTGCCTTCGCAATTACTTTTCACGCTTCGGTGAACCTGAGGAGCTGGCAAGTGATGGCGGACCTGAATTTGTCTCCAACGCAACAAAGGACTTCCTTTCTAAATGGGGGGTGCGTCACAGATTGTCATCTGCATACAATCCGCAATCGAATGGCCGAGCAGAGGTTGCTGTCAAATCTGCGAAACGTCTCTTGCGGTCGAATACGGACTCGTCGGGCACTCTGGATAATGATCGCTTCCTGAGAGCAATGATGCAACTACGCAATACCCCAGACCCTGACTGCAACACCTCTCCCGCAGAAATTGTCTTTGGTCGCCCCATTCGAGACGCGTTTGCCTTCATAAACCGTCTGGAGAAGTTTGGAAACACAAACGTTCATCCTGTCTGGCGTGATGCATGGCAGCAAAAGGAAGAAGCTCTTCGTCAACGCTTCCATCGAACTGCCGAAGATCGCAACAAGAACGCAAAATCCCTTCCGAAGCTCCACATCGGTAATCGTTGCTACGTCCAGAATCAAACAGGACCTCACCCGAAGCGTTGGGATCGATCTGGAACAGTTGTCGAGAGTCATGACCACGACAGCTATACGTTGAAAATCGATGGGACAGGTCGTGTCACACGTAGGAACAGGAAATTTTTACGCAAGTTCGAACCAGCCTCGCCGGAAATTGTCGGTCGTAGCGACTTCTCACGCATCCGACCTGTACCTACACTCCCGAGCGCAACTCCTCCCACTGCTTCTACGCCGACAAATTATCATACCCTACCAACCTCACCACTGCCCGTTCGACATGACGAGGATTACGGGAAAACTGATGGATCCAGCCAGGACGTTTGCGAGTCCCCAAGCACCGCCAACGTTCCTCCCGATAGAAACATTGCTACTGATGTTGAATCATCGGTCAGGCCACGACGTGCTATAAAGCCTCCGCGCAAATACGTTCCTGAGACTGGGACGTGGGACTAAATTGACTTCGTCAAACTGGTGGGGGATGGAGGATATTGATATCTATATATATAGTTACATGTCGATAATATATTCTATCTTTTGTTTATTAGATCAATACATTCAATATAATTATACTACTAAATAATAATACAAGTTGAATGATCTTTATCCAGATGATATTAAAATGATGACATAAAATTTACATGGAAATCTAATCTCTCTGAGGGTCTATTTCAAATACAGCCTTTGATATAAAACCAGACTTCAGAGATTCTAAAGCAGCAGGATAATCTTGAAGGCGGTATAATTTTACACCAATTTTATCATAGTCCAAGTATTTTTCCATATCACGCACCATTGCAAGAGCTTTTGGGAATGTGAAAGGGTTGATGAGGGAACCAAGAATTTTTAACTCTTTGTTATATATATCAAAAGGATTAAGTTCAATTTTTGACTCCTTAGGACAGCATCCAAAAATCAGGAATGTTGCACCTCTTCGCAACCAAGTGAATGCTTTCTGAATAGCTGGTGGAGCTCCAGTGCAATCAATAATAACATCAAAACCCCACTCATCATTTTTATTACGCACTGCTTCACGATGTTGAGCAGTCAAATGATCAGGATGCACTACCTTAAGTCCTAGGTTTAGATTGGCACCCATAACACGTCTTCGTTCTGCTATTTCTGAAACAGCAATATCCCGATAACCTTTAAAATGCAGAAGTGAAGACCACAGCAATCCAATGATTCCTCCACCACAAACTAAAATCTTCGCCTCTGGTTTAACATCACCAAGAACATGTAATCCTCGAGCTATGCAGGAAAATGGTTCCACAAAAACTGCCTTCCTGAATGACATTTCTTGTGGTATTTCATACACTAATGCAGCTGTAACTCGACAATAATTTGCCCATCCACCATTTTTCCATATGCCTACCGTTGATCGAATTCCACCTGTTTTGCAATGATGCAATTGTCCTTCAACACAATAAGAACAAATATGGCAGTGATCATTTGGATTGACCACAACACGATCACCTACTTTTACATTAGTAACATTTTGACCAATACTTTGTACAACACCGCAAAACTCATGGCCAAGTGTCACAGCTTTAGTAGATGCTGGAAATTCTCCAGATAAAATATGTAAATCTGTACCACAAACACCAGAATAAGTTACCTTGATTAGTACATCATCTGGGTGGTTTATTTTTGGTATGGGTTTTGTGACAATAGATAACTGTTTATCAAATAGTTGAACAGAATCATTCATCTTCTTTTCACTGAAATGGAAATTTTAAGAAAACATGGAAGTTATTCCCATTTAATGTTTATGCTCAGGTGTGTCCGGCAGTTTCTTTTGTTTTCTTAACATTATAAGTGTCGGGCAGTTGACTTGTTTACTCTATTACTTTTCTTTTTAAAGAGCAACAAAAAAATTTGGATGGTTTACACACTGCCGCTGGTGCCAACCGGGGACTCGAAAAAAACTGCGCCGTGTCGTATTATATGTCGCATATAAAATAAGATACTTGGAACTTTTTAATTATTTACACAAAAACACCTTACTACAGTACTACAGTAAGAAGGCTGCTCTTAAGTACCATGATGAATGAAGAACTTTATGAAAACTGATGAAAGAATACTTCCAGTAGCAAATCTAAAGAGTTCAGGTGTGCAGCAGAGCAGCGCTAGCAGTGTGGTAAGAGCATCCATATTTATAGCGCAGCTAGCTTGCTGACTTAGCTATAAATATATTCGTAATGTGAGGGTAATAACGGAAATTACTCATTTATTTGAGAACAGAAAGCAATAAGTAAGAGCACAAAAAGAAGTAAAAAAAGGAAAAAGCTGCATTTGCTCATTGTCTTGAGTATGTTTTTTCATGTTTCAACTTTTGTAGAAATCAGCAATCCAGTCTGCGTTCTCAGTCTTTGGAGAAGTATGGGAAAAGCTATCATCTCAAGTGAAGCATCGAACGAAAGCTATATCCATAACAAACGTGTTAGAAGAAAAGGAAATGGTAGCTATAGTATCGTGTGTCTCGCAACGTAACGGAAGCAATGGAGAGCGAGACTAAAAAAGAAAATATCGAACAATATGACGAAGGCAATGATTCCAAGGTTTTGAACGTTGAAAGTATCTTTTCTTGCCAGTATTTTATCTCATATATTGTTTTCCACTTTATGATTGGAATATTCCTGTTATTCCCCCCCCTCTCCCTCTAAAAAACACAACGACTTCTCTCTCTTTCGAACATTGTTGTTTTTATATATTATCAGCACGTTAATTACAAGCTTATAATCGATCCAAATTCATGAAAATACAGATAAAATGGTAATGTCTATTGAAAGATATCTAATTTTATTTTCATAATGACCCATCTCAGAAAAAACACGGTCAGAGGAGAGGAGGGACAGCTTTTTGAAGCCAAATACACGATTTCGGAGATAATACAGCCATTTTGGAGTCTATTGTAATTACGTTTTTCCCGGTAGGGCATGTTGCAATATGGCTTTGCCTGACAGTATATAGAAAAAATGATTAAAAAGTTCTGTTTTTCTTCCAAAAAGTCCCGATGAAGTGCAGAATGTTCTCCTAAATAATAAACAGTCCAGAATAAAAATAGGTACAAGAAGAAGAAGAAAATAAAAAATCAAGACGTTTTTGAACGACAGGTCTTACTTTTTCAATATAAACATAACGAAAAAAGCGCATATCCAGTGAAATATGCCCTACTAAGGTTATGAAAAACATCTCCAAATCCATAATGGCTGCATTATCTCCGAAATCGTGTATTATACTTGTGATGCCTAATTAAGCTTATTTTTACGCCAAGTTAGGTGTCCTCCCTCCCAATTAAGCTTCTATATTTTTAAAATCGGGATAAGGCACACTTTTTAACTCTCATTCTCAAATTGGCAACACTAGTTGACAAGGTAAGGCAGTTCCCAGCAGAAAAACCCTTTGGTTTGCGTCCTTTTCTGCTCCTCTAAATTGAGTTGGTCGGCTGGTCAGTATAAAAAATGGCCACTACAGAGGTCAAATTTAAGGTTTCAAACTCAACAGAGGTCAAATTTTTGTTAGCAGCGGTTCCACAGATGTCTAGCGGCAACTTTTTGAACAAGTGCACCTCACTTATTGATTTTTCCACGGTAAGCATCATTCCGAGGCTATTGGGTAGGAAGGTCAACTACAGTGACGTGATCAACTGCCGGGCAACTTCATATTGCTAATTCACTGGCGAAACTTCCAACTTTGTTACGTTTGTAAATATCTTAATATATCTAATCAGATCTTGAAAATGTTTGCAATATTTTTTTATAATCTCATCCACCATATTTTTTACATTTTCAATATCTCGCCGATCATACCACGGATTTGTGGCACTAGAGAAAAAAGGGGCTACTATTGATTTTTGCAGCTGATGCTAACTATAACTAGGTAGGTTACAAAATTAACGTCGGACTGTGAAAAAATCGATAAATTAGGTGGATATCACAAATAAGTGGTGTAAGAGTCATCTGACTGACCCATTTTCTGACACAATATTTTTTGCAATTTTTGTTGGTGACCGTAATTTTTTAATATTCAGTTTGAAAATTTGTTGCTGCAAAGATATGGCAACAGTATCCTAGCTATCAATGATGGTGCATTGGCATTGCTTAAATATAATTTGTTTAAATACACTGGAGATATTATCAAGATTTATGGGTTCTCTTTTGTCTTAAATGACTCTTTCACCAGATATTTGTGATAGCCACCATACCTTCGTTATCTTCATTCCCGAGCCCTATCTATGTGGAGTGAAAGGTAGACTATAATTGCAGCAAACTCTGGCAATATCAATTGCATATGGCTTCTTTTTCTAATATGGCAGACAATTCATGATTATTTCATGGTAGACTATATGTTCTGTTAATTATTCATGTAGTCATTTATTATTTTGTACATTTTGCTGACTCACCAACTGAACTTTATATAACACAATATAATTTTTGATGATGGCCTATATAAGATGTTAGAGTCATTTAAGGTCTCAAAATTTGGTCAGTTGGTGAAAAAAAATACCTTCCAACCCCAAGTGAAGATTGGAGATATGTCTTGAGCCCAGTATCTCCAGAAGGCGGCACAATGGTTACTGAGACTTGGAAGCCCATAAGCTTCATTTATTGGATGCACACCCAAAGTTTTAAAACTAAAGTTTGATCTTCTAAATTGCATTACAAAAAATATAGTAGCCGATTGTCGTTTGTGAACGAATCAAGAATAAGAGGTGACTGCTTTGCAAAAACCCTCTACATTAAGATTTTAAGTCACAAATGACACAAAACGGGAGAGTTCTGAAGGAAAAAGCCTCCTGTTCAAAATGGGAAAGTTGGAGGAACATATGGAGACTCCATAAATCTCTGGCGCAAACATGTAAATTTTATTTTGGGATGTACTGTAGGATGTGTACTGTATAAGGAATGGTTCATCTTTGTGAACTAAAGTTTGATGCCAAAAGTTTTGTATCATGTATCAATATCTTCATTAAGTAAAATTTGCAATGATTTCCCATCAAAATCCTTAAAATTATTGTCATCATCACCATACCTTAATTGACCATTAGAACTAAGGAAAGTAAAGTGACAGAGACGAGAGAAAGCGACTTATTATTTGTGTATTGTTACCTTCTTTTTCTCTTTTTGATGAGTAGTGAATAATGAGTTTATTTGTTTGGATTAAATTTGAATTGTTATCAAAATGAAATTCACTTATCAAGTAAAACAAATGGTTGATGTAGGTTGTTCCCTAAATAATATCTGCATGTGACATGTTTTTTCTGCCAAATATCCTTAACACAATTTCAGTTTTGCCATTAATTAAAGAAGCTCAACAGCACCATGGCTTGAGACATGGTGATTATCAACGATACAGGTTAGTCTTACTTTTCATACCCTGAATAAAAAGGGTTAATCTACAAGGTCTTATCCAAAACAACCGACCACCGGCCACCAACCAACCGACTAGTCTTGAACCAACCAATCGACCACCTGCAGACCAGAGAAAACTGAACAAATGTTTTTTCTTTGTGCCGTGACTTATTGAAATTTTGAAATAACAAAATTAATTTTGATTTTAAGCTGTTTTAAGCTGGGACTCAAATTTGTTCTATTGCGATTACTTTAAAAGAGCTTTACAAGCTATTG
Organism: Turritopsis rubra; assembly: GCA_039566895.2. Taxonomy (NCBI): domain Eukaryota; kingdom Metazoa; phylum Cnidaria; class Hydrozoa; order Anthoathecata; family Oceaniidae; genus Turritopsis; species Turritopsis rubra. The sequence goes on along the minus strand of CM077631.1, from coordinate 15,320,319 downwards.
CATAAGTTACGGAAACATTGAATATCTCTTCGACGATCGACTCTTATCTGTTTCATTTTTGCACTGTCTCTAAATTTGGTTATGTGCTAATACTCAATTATCGGGATTTGTAGCTTTCTTTTCTTTTCCATAAATTGTAAGTTCTTTAAACCAATACAATAATCTTCAACAACCGTTGTGTAATAAATAAAGTTTTGTAATCTTTTGATTTCAGAACAGTGAGGAAATGTTGAACAAGAAAATGCTATTGAAATTTGAGGGTTTTAGATTTCCTATCGACATTATCTACACTTTGTATAATTTCTTAATTTTATTTACTTATGAAAAAGATGCTGGTGTGAAAGCATAATAGTTTTCTTGCCTTTGGTCATATGATGAAAGCAACACTGGAAATGCTAACTTTTTCATCAGTCACATTTGTCTTGGCTTGTCCAAAAATACCCATCAAGAGATGTGCATAGCAAGCATGCTCTCTGCTGACTAACAACTGAGTTTCTATTGTTTATAGACAAACAAATTATCGTTGGTTTTTTTTGTGTGAAGAGAGCAGTATTTTTATGTTTGTTCGTTCTTTAACTTCAGGAAATGTAATGCTTGTCTGGGAATTTATAAAAAAATACGTAAAAAACGCAAGATTCAGTAATCGCAATAGATAGTAATAGTCCTAAACTCAAAGATTTTAATGGTCGGTTCTTTGGTCGTTTCAAGAAAGGTTGGTTGGTCTGGCAGTAGGTGGTTGGTTGTTTAGGAAAACGCCGATCTACAAAGTCCATCAAAGTATCATAGAGAGATACTGAATGTTGTTTCAGTAATGGTCTAACTTACTCTGTTTATATTCATTTTCAGGCAGTACTGTGCACGTCGGTTAAGCCGTATTCGTAGTTCCCTTCATTTCAAGCAAGGCAATCGTCATGGTTATAAAGGAAAAAAGATCACAGAAGATTTGGTAGTCGATTCAAGGTGAGAAAAAAAGTCAAAAAAGAAACTTCCATGAATCTAAGAGTTATTTAAAAATAGTTTTTTAAAGTTTAGAGATGAACATCATGATACGATTGTTTTAATAAGCAACTTATGGTATTGACTATAACCTCGAAATCAGAAAACAGTTTGCTTGAAAACATCTTTTCAATGTACTAAAACAAAAAATGTGTACAGAAAAAATATTTGTAAGATAATAAAATAGAATTAAGCTTAAAAGTACAGCAAATTTTTCTTCCGAATTCATTCGAATATTGTCATTTGTCAGAAGTGCACCACTATTGAAGTTACTAAATTTTTGAAAATCGAGTGCAGTTGTTTATGAACAATGTTTTTGAATATCCTTCATCTTTTCTAAGCTGTTTATTGATATTCCCATCCTGATCTTTATAGCTATTTTTATTTTTCGAGATCCTATTATTCTTTATCAGATATCTCACTATCTTGTTGATGGAGTCGGAGAGATGTTGGAGTTATGCAATGGAATTAAAACTTTATGCAAACACTGAACCACGCAAAAAATTTCATATGGTTCGAAAACTTTCCAAAGCCACGAAATATGCGGAAGAGTTACATAAACTGTGTGAAATTGATCATGTTGATGCAAGAACAAAATTAGAAGCACAGGTTGACATTACATTCTTCTCTTAGATTTTATTTTTAAAGAAAACATGTCAAAGTTAAGTGAAAATAAATTATGATCCTAATCCAAGGGAGAGCAGAAGCACAGCAGTAGAAGAGTTTTTCTACATTCATCTATCTGCATATTCTAGTCTCAACTTCGATTTCATGATTAGTTGTGTTTAGTCTGACAGATGTTCATTTTGTAGGCATATTGGAATTGGATGAATGCAAACATGAAATTTGAAGTGCAGGATTGGAAAACTGCCATCGACTTGTATACACAAGCTCGCTCAATTTATGAAAAGCTGGCTGGTGCTTTCATGGATGAAGGGTCAAAGGCGTTATACATGCAACGTGTTGATGAAATAGGACCAAATATTCGTTATTGTGCTTACAATCTTGGTCAAGGAGGAATGGATATTAATGAATTGATCAAAATGAGATCTAGCGCTGTTGGACAAGATATTTTAGCCGCTAAAATTGACGTATGTTTCATGTTCTATTATGTTTTAAGCGTTATCTGAGGTTAGCAGTTGATAAAGCGAAAGTTTTGTCCATTTTTGTTTATGTTGAGTGTGTTTTAATTTGAAATACTAGAACATGCATTTCATTTAAGGATTTCTAACCAGCTAAAAGTTCTTAGTGTGAACCTTGTTAAATTTGTCAGTCAGTGTATGGGTCAATCTATGCCTCGTTCTTTCAGACGATTTTAAGAAGCTGTTAACCAAGAAGTTTAGCTGGTAAGAGATAAAAGCCGGTTAGAAATCATTGGATGTATACACTGCTAATGTGAAAGATTTCTTTTAGGCTGCTATACAAGAAACGCGTGAGAAATTGGCAGCCTCTTTTGGTGAGATTACTTGGTGTGGCAAGTTGGTGCCGATCAGGAATGAAAAAGCTCGATTGTTCATAATGAGATATGAGGATCGGGACCGAGAGTTGGAGCGTCAATCGAGCTTTGAAGATAAAATGGAATTTTTCGACAATTTGATGATGGAATGTAAAGATGCTTTGCAAGCAATTAAGGATGAACTTGGTATAGAGATGGTATGTCTGCAGTTTTTAATACTCCAAAATGAGTTTTTGAAAACAAATTTCAGATAATGAATAAAATTACCAGAAGCTTACCCGAAAGAGTGACTAGGATATGTGTACTAAAAATGTTCTATATATTCGGCCATTGGTAGTTGATCAGCTCTAACTAACGTGTTGTAGGTTTGAACAAATTGTTGTTTTTTTCTTGCCTTAGTCATCCAAAAAACGTAATGAAATAAACATAGATCAGCTGCAATTCATCAAGTCCTATTTAAGTTACCTCCGTCAAATGTTGACAGTCTCTCGTAATCTGCTCATGATCGATTCAATGAAGGAGAAATTACCTGTGCTGATTGGTCAATCCAAACAAGCAATGAAAGGCAAAATGACAAAACCAGAGGATCTGGTCAGGTAAACTTCAGTTATATAGGAATACGAAGCCTCTTACAGAGCTGCCACATTTCATCCTAATCCCCTGATTCTCATAGATTGTATGATGGTGTTATTCAGTGCTTCATTGAGACAAATCAATTATCTGGTATCGAAGATGATGTATCTATGCAAAATGAGGTTCAGGCACAAATAACCGCTTATAAAGGTTTTAGGTTAGCTCCTCTACGTCCTCATATTTGTGATTTTTCTTTTGCCAAGCATAAAAATACGTTTCATGATTATTTTTTGTTTTGTTTTAGATGTTTTTACATAGCACAATCATATCAGTTTTCAAAGAAATGGGTGCAAGCAATTGCTTTGTATGATCGAGTCCTAGCTTACTTACTGGAAGCTGAAGAAAAACTGAAAAGCTGTGGAAATGCTCTGTTAAATGTAAGATCCTAATCTCCTTCACCTCCTATGTTTCTATTGAATGTAAGGCTTGAGAAGTTGTGATTCACGAGTAATCAAGTCCTCCGGTGTCTCAGCATTTTTTGACGTTCTTTTAACATTCCACGAACTCATTATTTTGCCCACTGAGGTGGAGTGCTATCATTATCATTATAGTCAGTAATTCTCCCCTTTTCCTGTTTTTGCAAAAATCGATTATCATGGCTTCCTAACGTAACTTTTAAGACAAGGATAATTTGTTTGTGAAGTTGCGGCTGGAGAAACATTGATCTTATAGAGTTGGTAGTATTTGTGTTCCTCTACTGAACTATCATCCATCAGATTTTCCTTTCTTCTTGGATCCTCTCACGCTTTATCTATTATAGCCATTGAGAACAGAAGCAGCTGGCATAGCAGGTAAAGCACGTGGACACAAATATGCAGCGCATGCGTCAAGTATACTTGGTAAGTATCAATAAACGTGAGTTCTTAAAAAACGCGAAATAAAAAACGCGAAATAAAAAACAAGTGAAACTCTTTTGCTCGATTTTAGAAACATCAGAAATGGAGGGTGGAGTGCAGAAAATTTCCATCGCAGAGAAAGTAAGTCGCGTTTCTTTCTCGTCGATCTCCTCCACTATTTTTATGGTGTATCTGTTTTCATTCGTCTCCTTGTAGATTTTGACGGAGCGATTAGATTCGTACCAAGAGTATCGTGTCATTCCAAAGAAACCAAATCTTGTCAATTTTCCTCCTCAACCGCAGCCCGTACCATGTAAACCATTATTCTTTGACCTCGCTTTGAATCATGTGGATTTACCAGATCTTGAACATCGTTTTGAGAAGAAGAAAGAAGCTGGTGGAATCAGTGGTTTCGTTAAGGGTTGGTTGTGGGGAAAGTGAATCCATGTATCATGTTATCTTACCAAAGAAAAATAATAACTTGCAACTTCCCTCTCCGTCTTTTGATATTAGCAGGGTTACGCTTCTCGCATCCATCCCTTTTTTGCAATGAGCTAGCAGCGTCCTACCACACGCAACTCTGGTCACAACACAAATCTAAAATTGCTGTGGCTTGCAACTATTTATTTCGTTTTTCCGAGAGGTTGTGTGTTGAATGTCTACGCAGAACGAAATCGCTTGAAAGCGCGAAAATAACCGAGATCAGTGGGTAAGAACATGTGAAGAATTAGGGGATGTCAGATCAGTGGTAAGAATGTGTGAAGAATTAGGGTGTGTCAGAGATTTTTTCATTTTCTAACGTATTTTCTTTTTTTGCAATGATTTTCAAACAGTTTAAAACCGAATATTCTGACTTATTTGTCATATGATCCTCAAATCGACAAAAAGTGACTAAATATTTTCCCGACAAAGTTTGTTTTCTAATTATTTACTTATATATAAGTTTATAAACAAAGGCGGTGGACTTCTAAGACATTGTTGACGTTCAAAACCTTGTATTTGTAACGTACAAAAATTGGCACAAGCTAAAAAATTATAGTGTTAAACCTCCGAGACCGGCTCTTCCGAACAGAACGGATAATTTCCTGTGCACCGTCAGAATTACGGTCAAAAAGTTTAATAAAAAACCCCGGAGATATGGACAACTTGTTTTTAACGGACACTCACGAAGAACTTCCTACTGTTTTTAAGGGACACTTACCACTCAGGTGGATCTTCAGTGCATGAGATGAGTAAAGCATGTTAATGTCACAGAAAACAGCACGATCAAGCGTTGTTTTTTTGAAAAATATGGCTTCTCCTCCAAAAGTCTCCACTAAAAAGAAGACTTTGCTGAAGAATTTGAAGACCTACTCTCAAATCCTTAAGCAGTGATGTTATCTCTGATAAGAAGTGACCTTTCGAGGTGATGATGACTAAGAAACAGTTGAAAAGTCTTTCGAAAAAGTTGGGAAGGAACTTGGAACCGGTCGTCCCCACGACGTTCGTCATGTAAAGGCGACAAGACGAAAAGATCTGGCGCCGAAATTGTCCACCTGTTGTTTAAGACAGAAAGTTTTCTTCAAAACGAGGTTCAAATAGAGATTTGACAGAATTGTTCTTGCTCCTGCAGGTAAAAGTCGTGTGACGTGTGACGTGTGACGTGTGACTTCTTGCTTATTGACAACTGAACTACTAACCGCGCAAAGATTTAAATACCGCGTTAATCAGGCTTCTGCAACTGCTATGGTGCAAATTAGTATGAAATATTTTTGTAGATAAATAGCATGCTCTGGGGTCATACACCCAGGTCTAAGGAGGTTAAAACTATTTTTATCTGGGGAAAAACTTTTTTAGTCGTCTTTTTTTAGTTCTAAACATTTCAAATCGCTTTTGACTTGAAAATATTGTATCCTTTGCTAAAAAGATTTCCAGAATAGCATAAACAAATATGGCAGCGCAGGAAGCACATGTAAAAGAAACCTCCACTTGGGTACAACTTGCAAATAGTGATTCAGAATTCAAATTAATTGAAAGTAATACAACAAATACAAGCACCCTAGGTAAACAATCAGTTACTTTGAAATCTAAAACCCTTTTGATTATCAGCTTCTGTGCAATAAAATCCTTTGTGTCAATTTTTGTTTTTACACGAAATAATGGTTCTCGTTTTTGTTTCCTTGATTTGAAGGCAATCACTGTATATACACTATTGATGAACTAAATGGTCGCATTGCTGATTTGACTGAATCCATCGAAAAATTTGGAAACGAGGAACGTGACGTTTTTGTTGATAATGAACTAGATACTGAGAACTGTTCAGTAGTGGATAGTCAATTATTATTTGGAAATGGTAGCTATGTTTTAAAATTATGCACTGTGTCTGCATGACCAATAGTTTCTTTTGTTTTCTTACATAATTAGACAGAAACAACTTACATTCTATATAAATACATTGAACTAGAACTATCTTTTAAAATAAAAAGGGACAAAATACAAAAATACAAGTGACTGATACATGATAAATGATAAGCAACATAACATAATACAAGTGTTAGTTGATAGGTTAGTGAAAAATAACATGCATCAAATTCAGAAATCGGAAAGCTTTTCCCCATACTTCTTTAACTACTACTATGGTTTAAATACTAATATGGTTACATGCACATGCATGCACACGAGATAAAAAATGAACAAAAATTCTAGTATACATTTTGTGGACACAACTGAAGAGGTAAATAATATTATCAGAGTCACTTGAGTTACAAAATAGGTTGAAACTTACTTTTCAAGTATTGATTTTGGAAATATAAGGTAAATTTAGTTTAATGATTTTTGAAAAGAAAATGGGATAAGGAAGACAAACTGCTAATTTCACTTCAAATTATTCTTTAAAAAAGGATGACAACTAATAAAGTTACAACAGAACCTTTATATTTTCAAATATTTAAATCTCTTCACTGCTATTTCTCTTCCTATACTTTACGAAAAAATATTATTTTCGTTCACAGGATGTTTTTTCCCCCCACTTTTTTCTTCATTTCACTACTTTGCTACATATATTTCAACTGACATTCTTAAAATGTAGCATGAAAATCAAATTGAAGGCAGTGTGAAAAATAAAAGTATTTTTAAAATAAAAATTCTTATGGTATGTTATTTAAAGTCATATTTTGCATTATATGCTATTCGTTAGGTTTGCCTTCATGCAACTAATTATTTTTCTATTTATGATAGAAAAAGAAAGGTATGATGTGAAACAATTTTCTGGAGTTTTCTCAGTTCATTCAGGTGAGTTGAATATATATTATATTATATATATTATATATTATCGATTTAACCATGCTGGTAAAATAACAGATTGATTGTTTTCTTTATTACCTGGTGTGAATTTGATTGGCTCAGTAACCAGTGATTATGAATCAATAATGCCCTTTAAAAATGGTAGCTTCAATGTAAATAGTGTTTGTTTGTCAAACTTTTCCAAGCAATGTGATGTTCCAACTTCAAACTAAAAAAACCTAGTTATTATAATCCTTTAACTAAAACGATTGAACATCTATTTTTTGTATAATTTTTCAATTGAATATAGAATTCTTCACACCTTGTTTTCACTATTTTAAATTAAAATTATGTATGAACATTTTTTGAGCCACTCAGAAGAACATGTTTTGATTAGGTAATAAACAAGATACTAACTACTTTGTATATCTGTACTGAGAAAATAAAGCCCTCGGTCGATAAAATTTTTGTGAAGGTCTTGCTTACTTGAGCTCTACTATCAACCTTGGAATTTATTTCTCAATACAGATGCACGAAACAGTCAGCATTTCATTCCAATAAGCATGCTTATTTTTGCCATTATTTTTGAAAAGTCCATAATTAAACTTTCACAGACAAACATCTAATGTTGACCCTTTAAAACCAAAGTCATTAAGGGCTAGCATAAAATGCCAATGAGGCCAATGTTCTTTCATTTGTGATCTGATGTTCATTGTTTTGACTTTACTTTTAGTATTAAGCAATAATAAAAAGACAAAAAAAGCATTACAAAAGGTTTGATTATTACTTTTGTTTTTTTATGGTTTTCTTCACGGCAATGATGAAAATGAAAAGATGAAAATAATACGCATGTGAACAAATGTCAAACAAGTTCTGAAATTGTCAAGAAATAGGTGAAAGAAAAATATATATAGAAATATGTTCTAGCCACTTAACCATTTGCCTACAAAATATTGCAGCTCTGGAGTGCGTCTATCTAATGGATTGGTATCTTAAAACTTTTCGGTTGATAGTCTTTTTTTTATTAGCTTGAAAGAACTTCTGAGCCATTTTTGATTTTTTTGTTTATTATAGAAAACAAAAGAAAATAATGGTAATGATGTGAGTAAATGATTTGATGATTACGAATGTTTCAGTTATGTCGCAGATGTAATTATATATTTCCAAATCGAAGGCTGATCGTATGGTTGGAATGAAACCCATGCTGGTGGAGTTACATGTATTTCCAGGTTTTCACGAGAAACACGCAACACCACTGCCTGTATCTTATGATACTTTGTTCATCTTTGAGATAGTTATGAAAGCACAGACTGAGTTGAAAAACAAGGTTTCCTACTTTATTAATTGTCTTTATCTTCTAATCATAAGTATGGATAGGCTTTATTATCATTATTATTAATGTTTACCCAGGATAGCCTCTTCAGTTCTGATAGAACTGTTATCAATGAGGGTCCTGTGACGGAGGTCCCAGAGCATTTAAAGCCCCCATTTGAGATACGGAAGCCGCAAGTATGCTTCAACCACTCAACCAGACAACCCTCTTAGATGTCAATCCCGCTCTCAAGCTGAGTGCTAAAGCTGAGTGGATCGATTCACACTGTTATAGTCCCTGGCATGATTCGGCCAGGATTTGAACCCTGACCTTGCGCACTGAAGGCGAGCACTCTACCACAAGGCCACCAGTCGGTTGTGTGATGGGTGGATGGATAGGCTTGTGTGATGGATGGTTTTATTTATTTTAGCTAGCTTATCAAATGGCACTCAAAGAATTTCTAATGTCCAATCAATCTCACTCAATACTTCAAGTAAGTCAGAAAAATTTTAGTCCAATTACTCCAAATAATCATTGATTCAAATATATATTTTTTGATAATTTGATTTTCATATTGATAAAATTTTTACATAGGATTCATTTTGGTGGTTCTTCTGCAGTAAATATCAAGTAAGCCTCGTATAACTTGAGTTCATCCTGAGTTTTACGTGAATACCAAAAGCCTTGCAATTATTTATTTAATTATTTATATTTAAAAAATTCATTAATCACGAACGGTGTTATACCTTATGAAAGATAAGGAAAGAAATGTTGATTCTTTTAATGAAATAAACACAATATTTTTAATGTAAGCACAATGGACAATAAGAATTGCAGTGCGTAAAGAAAAAAATGGTTTCAGAGAACGTCCTGAGGTTGGTCAGAGGTTGTCTTCCCCTTGACTTACTTGGAAATTTATTTTATGTGAAAGAGATTTGTATGGAAATTTATCATGCACCCGCTTTGTTTTGTTTTTCAATTTATTTTACCAAGGCTAATTGCTCATAGAGCTTTGCAGTGATACACTGATGTGGGCAACCATCCGGAATGCGTACCCACGGTTTTAAGGTGACAACCTGCACGTACTAGACTGATGAAAGATGATTGTCACTTCCTCCACTTCGTTATATCACTTCATTATATGTTTCACTTAGTAATGTTTTTCAACTTTTCAATTATAATGCGTTCCAGCCTACATCAGAAGATCAAGGGAGACTATTTGATCGTATTTCTAAAGATTATACACATCTTCTTGTGGCATGGACTGGTTTGAAATATCAAGATAAAATTCTTAAGGTAAATCTGTTGGTGAGAGTGCTTTTGTAAGTACGTTTCAATGGATGGGTTTTAATTTATTGGAATTTAGAAATGTTAAAAATGTTAAATTTATAAACATTTTTGCATTGCATGCACGTGATGACGATGTTGTGGAGCTTTGTTGTGTGAAGCATTTTGTTGTGTAGCATAGTCTGGTCATGGTCTGAAAGTTAAGAACATGCTAAGAACATTCGAGGCTTAGGAACTTTTGTTCTTAAGAAATCTTTTTTACATTTTACAAGAAAATGCCATTAAAGGTTGAAGACAAGAATATTCTCATCTTGTTGCTTACAACAGTATCAACTCAATTCCATTAGAAGATGAAATTTTGAATTTTAGATATTCAATAGTATATAACATATATATATATATATATAACTTCACAACATAATTAAGAACGTGGCTTCATCAGAGTTTTCTGATCAAAAAAAACGAACGAATCGAATCATCGAATGATAAATATTAACCAGAATATGTTATTTTTTACACTCTAAACACGCTCTCTGATGGAGTAATATTTGTTTCACGAAATTGTTTTATGCAGTGAATCCACGCTACAACAGCGTAAAACTATTTCTTGCGGCACTCAATATAGTATATAACAATAGTATATGCGGCACCCAATATTTTTCGGATCGTTTTTGTTGCATTGCAGCACCCGGCTCCACGGTGAAATTTTAAAGGCACATGCAATGCTATTATGTTGCAATTATTTTGGCTCCAAATGTTTTGTTGGTTCTTCTGGTCATTTGATCTTGAACTTTTCTTCTAGAATTACGCTAACTTGGTATCACAAGCTATATATACAATATTCTGTCACGTGTTTCCTACTTCATATCGTCAATTTAATGGCGACTTTCGTGATGAGATAGTGGCTTTAATGACGCTTTGGTTTATGGGTAGGAATAAGATGCTGACTAATCATTTTATAAATGTGATTTCAAGCCACTAGCTTGTGTATTTGTTTTTAAGGTGCAAAACCAGCGCCTAGATCCTGGGCAAATTGGAATTTTCATGTATTGGAACCATCAGGCCTAAGAAAGGGAGAAAAATTAAAAGATGACGTCATCAGAGGTATCCACTTTGGTTGCCATTGCTGTTGTTATTGTTGTCGATATTGTTGTTGTTGTTGTTGTTGTTGTTGTTGTTGTTGTTGTTGTTGTTGTTGTTGTTGTTAATTTCAAGAACATCGGTTTTTTTGTTATTTCGTTTTAGCGAGAAGTTTAGAAATGGACTTAAAAAAACTCGAGGACAATAAACTTCCTCATGAAACTTCATCAACTGAGCAAGCAATATGTGGTCAACCAAACGATAAAAAAGAGCACGATATTCAAGAAGATAAAATTAGGATTAGTGAGTCCAAGGACAACATAATCAAACATATTTGTTCTGTGGTTAGAATGAATGAAAAAAAACAGGTTTGTGAATATTTTTTACTCTCAACTGTCATGGTCACGTGAAGAAATTCAAAATGGCAGAAGCAGAAATAAGTGTTACAAGGGGTTAGTGACAAGGGTTCGATTCTTTGTCGATGAAAATGGCCTATCAGCACGGCTGCGTGTATTAAAAGTATCATTTTTGGACAAGATATCAACTGACCGAATACTCGAGTAATGCGAACTGAATGAGTGAATAAGTGTTCCATTGGTCACCGTGAAACTCTCCTCCCTCGTCATGTTTGTGAAACTGAGCATGATATGGAGAGTTCTTGTTTTTCTTGTAGTCTTGTGCTGCTGGTGAAGGAGCGTTGTTTACTCGTGTTGTCTTCGATGTGTATGGCAGGAGTCCTTTGGTTGAGCACTTCTTACAAACTCGAAACTTATTAAAAAATGCTGGCACATCTGTACTCGTTCAGAGAACAGAAATCCTCTCTCTCCCCTCATATCCTTTTCATGTATTGTTTGTAGTCAATAAGGTCATTTTCAAGTTTTGACTTTTCTTTCAGTTTCCATTTCACGTTTTATAATAAAGATAACTATCGTGTCATGTTTTAAATGATACTATAGGCACTAAACTATGTTCATCAACACCTTGTGAAACATCGTGAAACTATTTCTACAATACCTTTCGATTGTGTGACCATTTCAACAAATTGAAAATGCAATTTTTTTAAAGGATGATGATTACCTTATGCCGGCCCAAATTTAACGATCCACGGTCAAACTGTCACAGACAAGTTGATTAGCCAGTTGATTAGGTAGTTGATCGGGTACATTTTCATTCCTTGACATTTCTTGTGAACATTATGCGCAACCACGTATGAAGATATTGTCACAAGCACAAAACGATCATCAAAAGAAGCCAGAGAAAAATATCAGAGGTATTTGGTGACAACAATCTATATCATTTGGTGTAACTTTCACATGGAATGTTTGTTTTATTGTGTTTAGAAGCACAGAGAATATTAATCAAGAAAAACAACGTTGTTTACAAAAACAAAGAGTAGATGATTTGAAATTTAAAAGGTAATACATCTCCTCATCTTCGTATCATGAATCCACATTTTCAAAATACTCCAACGTCCATTATGAACGCTCATTACACCCGTGAAGTCATGGCAGCATATTTGTCATGAACCTGTATTTACTGTATATTTTCGAATAAACACCCCTTTCGAATCTCTTAGATAAATGCCACCTGGGAAAAGTCCTAAAGTCAAAACAGAATTTCTATCTCACTGGTTCTTTTGAATATGTTGTGTTTGTAGATGCTCGCGTAGATTATTGTCCAACCCTAGACAAGTGAAAAAAATCAGTGAATTGTTACGATCACCGGATGGGGTAAGTATCACGTGACTACCATTTCACATGATTATGATTATGATTAAATAAGGAAAATCCATAGAAATTCCCGCCACAAAAATCTATCACTAAAATACTTATATCTTTTTACCAACAATTACGGTGTCAAAACACAATTATAATGAGGAAAAAAAAAAAAGGAAAAAAAAATATGAGGCCCGGAAAACCCGAGTTTAAAAATCGAGTTATAAAGTCGAGTTATGGATTATGACGTCATAATTCGAGTTATTAACTTGAAATTTATGATTTTCGATATCACTTCGAATTACTAACTCGAAAATATATTTCTCGCTTCTACAACTTGAGTTACTAACTCGAAATTAAAAAAGCCAAATTTTGACTTCGAGTTACTAACTCGAAATTCCTTTTTCAAATAAATCAAGTCGAGTTACTAACTCAGGAATATTATATTGCTTTAAAAGATTCGAGTTACTAACTCGGAAATAAAGTTTTAAATTATTTTTTTCGAGTTATCGTGTCTGCTTCATTTTCAAAATATTTCGGATAGCAAAAACAAGTATTTTTGAAATATTTTAAGCATTATTTTAAAAATGGTCAGGTCGAGTCATCGTCGAAATCCAATCATCTCCACCACCAATCTCCCGCCCGAAACCCCCTTACCTTTCCATTTTTAATCCCAAATTGGTCCCGAGAATCAAAGAAAAATATGTCATCATAGAAAGTGTCATGGTACAGCTGTTGTTAAAAATGTTTGAACGATACATAATTTAAGGATTGCTTATCATTAGAACTGCCAAATTACCTATCTACTTCCTTAACTGATTAATTTTGATCCCATTTTTACATTGATAAATGTAAATCAAAATTAGCACTATCAAATTGTTCCACGAGCAAATTTTCATTAGAATTGAACAATTAAGCAGACACGATAACTCGAAAAAAATAATTTAAAACTTTATTTCCGAGTTAGTAACTCGAATCTTTTAAAACAATATAATATTCTCGAGTTAGTAACTCGACTTGATTTATTTGAAAAAGGAATTTCGAGTTAGTAACTCAAGTTTTAGAAGCGAGAATATATTATCGAGTTAGTAACTTGCAGTGATATAGCAAATTAAAAATTTCAAGTTAATAACTCGAATTATCACGTCATAATCCATAACTCAACTTTATAACTCGATTTTTAAACTCTGGTTTTCCGGGCATCAATTATAATCACCAGAACATTATTATGGGAGAATGTCATGTGTCGTGTCGTTTTTAAAAATAATGTTTTGGGTTCCACCATCTTTAATCAGCCATTTTAATTTTAAAGCAAGACTAGCTTAATACTGTCTTCATTCTATATGACAAAACTTCCCTGGTCTGGAATCCTGTTGTCAAGTTCTATTGTCGGTAATTTTAACTTGAACGGTCTTACAGTCGTTTGTTGCGTACTCACTTTGATCACGTGATGGTAAAATAACTAAACTATTGGTTATAATTTGTCATGTGATCAAAAATAGCCTATTGTAAGAAAATATGACAATAAGTTGGTTTCCAGGAAATTTTCTAATGTCTCCAAGAACATAAAATCTAACTTAACACTTCCCTAATCATTTGAAGAAGATCTAACTGAACACAAATCTAACAACTCAGAAAATCCCTTTACTTTACTTTATCTCCAAATATCCATAAAAGCAATAAGTAATAATTTGAGTTACCTAGATGTTCATCTACACACAAATAAAAACTATACAATACTCAAGATATGAGGGTTACCAAAACACTTTGAAAATATCTTTGTGGGAAAATAACTTCTGAATGTTCTGTTATCTTCGAAATTAACAAAAGTAATATAATTATATAAACTTATAAGCACTTGATAAAACTAAAGAGCTAAATACATTTCCTAGCCTAATTTAAAAAATAGTTCATTTCCCTGCTTTTTCAGCTTTTCCGACCTCTCTGGGCACCCTACCCATTTGGCAGATAGAAATTTCCATACGCTATATATGGCTATAATACTGACATTTTGTGCCTGCTTTTTAATTTTTAACTCGATTTACCAAATCAGTTGGGACATTTGGACAATGGCTTTGGATATAAATATCATGAAAACCTGACGTGAGCCGCCACCGCAAAGTGAAAACATTGCTTTGCATACCCAAAAGAACGTTTAGGGCAAATATCTCGATAACCAATGACAATAACTAACGTAATTTGCCAACTGAAGGTGGCATGAGGCATGTTGCAAAAGTTTGGGGACTTTTGAAACTGTGACGTCACATCATGACGTCAGTAAACGATATCTCGGTAACGGTTCATCGTAAACATGTGGGATCCCATTACTTTTTTTGAGCGGCTTTTCGATCTCTGTAACATGGTACCATTCTCAGTTCTCGTTATTCTATAATTTTAATTTTCATGAGTAATAAGCACTGCTATGTTTTTAAAACTTTCGCTTGTCAACATGGTGGATGTTTTTAAAACTTTCGCTTGTCAACATGGTGGATTTTTGCTCACGGGTGCGCAACCCTAATATTGATATATAAATGTGTGCGTACTTGTCTAACAAAAGGCGATCATAAAACCTTTGGGAAATTTCGTTTATTTTCGTTCGAAAGAACGAGGCATTACGCAAAAAATCTTCTCGTTAATCCAGACAAAAATAACGAAGTTTTGACCGCAAACTAATGATGGTCGAGTGATGATCGCATCTTGTTAGACAAACCTATAGATTTTTATATTTATGTTTTTAGAAAGAAGAACCAGATGATAGGGATATACGAACAGGCAAATTGAGAAGTTTGTTATCACGAGCTCTGGAACAGAACGATGAGTAGCAAAGATTTTTAGATGGATGCCTCTCAGAAGTTCAGCTGATATGATGCCACATCTTTATACAGAGAACTATTCTACTTTTCAACTGAAAATATGTTTCCTTGTTTGTTCATCATGGTAGTTATTTTAAAGGCTTTTGGACCATGCACGTGTTTTATCACAATCAACCCCCAACCTTGTCCCCCGGGTTGTATCAACCTAAAATATGGTATTCGAAGTTAGGTTATTATTCGAGGATTATTTCAAAATATACAAAGAATTGGAGTCATGCAAAAGACATGAAAACAATTGAAAACATCAAGAATAAAAATGGTAAACCGGCCGTCCTGGCCATTCCATCATATCCCGCAGGTAAATATTTCCTTTTTCATCGTCGTCATTGAAACGTACTACTAATACGATTTCCGCTTCAGCTGTTTCCTTTTTCTGTTTGCGATGTACTTTATCTTTTTTCTTCTTTTTTAGCCTCTTTTTCAATTTTAATTTTTTCAACTTTATATTTTTCTTTCGACCTGTGCTTTTGAAGAGCTCACCACGCCTGTATTGCATTAACGGTTCACCTTCAGAAGTCATTTTTTTATGGTTTGATGTAACAGAGACATAGAATTTACTCATTGGTTTGTCGTACCAATAACCCCACCATTTATATGCGAAATATCTCTCGTTGTCCACGGCAACCATTGTGTTATTCTTAAGATGATAAGGATAGGTGGCTCGTTTCAGCAAGTTAACCAACCGTCCAATATTCGATGTATACGTGCAAACTGTGTAATTTGAAAATACCAAGAAGTAAATATCCATTAAAATGGAGCTGATAACTGGTGGAGGGAAGAGGGTATGGTTCAAATACATCTTTGAACCTTTTAAACGAAAACCTGTTGGTAATGTAAGAAGTTCATAGGAATCTGGCAGAAGTTTTTGAATTTTATCTTCGATTTCTTGATCGTCGCTAGCAATATAAATCTTTTTGGTTTTTAAATTAGGATAATTTTCTCTGTAATATTGGACGGCTTTTTCAACGAATATTTTCTCGTCGATGTACTTGGCCTCGCGTATTAATTTGTCGCCATGTCGAATATGCATAGATACGATCGGAAAATCTCGATGAAGCTTTTTCGCAATATTTTCGTAACGACTTTTAAATTTTTGATTAGGTCTCAATAACAAGTACCCAAGGAATTGCGAAGCGAACCACATTTTTGGATCGTCAATATTCAATGCATACAATTCATCTTCGATGAGTTTCGGAATAGTTCCCGGAATATGTCTCGGTGCCGGGAATTTGGGACTCGGCGAATAATCGATGACATGAAACGTGTTATTGACGTCATATCCATTTTCCAAATAACAGTCGGTGTTGTGAGCGTTACATCGGTTCGTAATTTTTTCCAGCTTATTCCTCATATATCCACATCGTTTTGATTCGGGCAATAACCAACGAGCTATGCCTCCAAAACGTTCGTATTCCGGCTGTTTTATAAAGAACATCCTACCTAATCCATATGCCACTTGTACACAAACACCATATCTATGTACCATGGAACCAAATCCTGCAAAATTTTTGTTTGGTCCACAATGCAGGATTTTTTTGGTTTCACAATTTCCTTCTTCTTGCAAGTCATTGATCTGCCGCCATATTTTCTCTTGTATTCGACGTAAAGATTCTTCTCTTGAAAATATTTTTTGTTGTTTAGTTGCTTCACTTCTTAGCAATTCCTTCCTGAACGTTGGCAAGTAAATCATTAAATAAGAAAAGCACAAAAGAACGAGGATAAGAACAACTGCTGTGTGCTTCATATAAGATGTCATTCTCTTCATAAAATTTTTCTTTCCGTCATTCTGCCTGCTGTGTTCTGTAAAGCAACTCTATCACTAATAATAATCTATAAAAACCTTTTAAAAAACGATCTTTTTATTTTTCTGTCATCAACGTAACTTTTTCTTCTCAAGTTTCTTAGAAAATAACGTAAATTTAAAATTTGAAAACTAATGTGGTAATGGGCACTCCTTCGTAGATATTATTAACATTATGGTTTTACTATCACAACTTCAAAAACTCTGACTGCAAAAAAATTGAACAATTATTAGTGCAAGCTAATCTCAGTAATTTTGCCACAACTCTTCGGAAAAATGTCTGTCATTAACAAGCATGTCTTGGCTTTCATTGGGAAATTTGGAAATTCAACCCCTACGGACGAGTGCAGCTGCAAAGTATTAATGAGTATAGTGATTTTAATGAATGGAAGCAACTTTTTTTCTTTCTTTGATCCAAAAACAAAATAAAAGTACATTTAATAATAATAATGATTTATATTTTTTTTTTCCCTCAATATCTTCTTATACTAATACTAAATCTTGCTTTTTTCTTACCTAACTTTGAAAGAAAGAACTTTAGGAAAAATATCTCGGGAAGTTCGTCAATGGATGTTTATGTTTATGTAAAAACAATTTATGGAGAAAAACTGTACAATGTTTTTACACGCTACACTATACTAATATAATGATATACCATCTATCATCTGATAGCGCGTTGTCTCCCTGAAGAGGTATAATGAACCTACGTCACAACAGCATTCATCGCCTCGTTTCCAATTTTTTATAATCATTACATAGTTAAGTGTTATAAAATAATAACAATGATGTCATCAATAATAATGACGTATCGTTCATTTGTACCCAAGAACAAAAGAAAGAAATCAATCAAAATTAAAACGATGGTTAAGTAATATAAGGCTTTAAAAATATCATGTAAACCTTTCTTTAGATTATGAAATTCATCCAGTTTGCAAGGCAGAAGGGATTGAAGTTACCAGGCTATCCAGATAAACTGACGATTGTCTAGTTTTTACCGCTTCACCCCCTTCGACTAAAACAAGGTCGAAAATTCCATTCAGACATTGAGGGGGCTAAATTCAACTCTAGAAGCTGACTGGTTTTATAGCCTCAAACACCTGACACCTGAAGTTACGGTCCGGTAAAATTATCTGAAGCGGGTCTGATAAAACATTTGCTCGTGTGATTTCAAACTTTTTTATTAAAGTTTTTCCATCAATTTAGGTCGTGTATTTAAGCCTTTAAAAAACCCGTTAAAAATCGCTTCAAAAATTTATTTCGTTACAATCAAAACAATGATGACGCTTTTATTATGTTCGATACCAGATAATACCAGATAATGTTCTCGAACGTCAACATGACTGTTTCAGACGTCAGTCTCGAGAACGACAATCTTTACACAACCACATTCCTCTTATCTGTCTTTTCCGGCAAAAATATACCCATTACGTCATTTCACTTTACCCAAGATGGAGTTGATGATTTGTTTACAATGACGAGGATGAAATGATAGATCCGTGAAACCAAAATAACAAATCGTGATACTCCACGCAAGCACAACCAACACAAACAAGTTCTTTACATTATTCAGGAATGCAAAACTTTTTGAATCGCTATAGAAATAACAAAATGAAGAGTTAGCTCGAAAATCAACCAAAAATCATCATACGCAACAGACGAACGAAACCTTAATCATACGCAACAGACGAACGAAACCTTAATCGTACGCAACAGGCGGACACCTACTAATTAAGCGTGAACAGAAATTATTTGAGATTCCCAGTGGGCAAAATCTGCAAAAGTCTCTGTGGAGGAGTGTTTTGTTATTGAACAGCAGGCGATATTGCTTGCCATTCTTATAGAAAACACTCCTCCACAGAGGCTTTTTTGAACATTTTGCCCACTGGGAATCTCAAATAATTTCTGTTCACGCTTAATTAGTAGGTGTCCGCCACTGGTTTGTGATTAGTTCTAAAATGTTTCGATTATATCATTACATCATCATTACATCATTAATGAGGAAAGATTATTACTCCCAAAAAAACAAAAAAATAAAAATAAATAATAATTATTTGTCTTCGTTCTTATCCTCGTGTAAATAAGCCTTTATTTATGCTTAGTGTGATTATCAAACGTTTCGGTAAATAGTCTTCTAAAAACGTTTGAAAGTGACGTAATGCTCACTGCCCCAAACAAATTTAAGAAGGTTTAACCATGAAAGTTGTTGATGGTTTACACCAGAAAGAGAGACTGATCAGAGATGAGAGAGAAAAGTTGGTCCAATTGTGGTCTGCTCTACCCAGAAAAAGATCAAGAATCGTCAAAAATATCAGTTCTATATAAATTTTGATTGTCAACAGGCCTCCTTTTTAACAGTCTTCTTGGTACGAAAAAAGTGTGAGCAGTCTTACGTGTGTTTTGTTGAGCAGTCTTATGGTCACATGTGTTTTGTGAAGGGGAAGTACATCGGAATCTTTCAGAGAATAGAACAACTTTGCTCAATGTGAATGAACCTTTATGAAAATTATATGTACAACATCCGGAAAAAAACTAGCAATGTTACCTAGTGTGAACTATCACTAACGAACTCTTGTTGTTGATATGATGAATGAAATGTACAACAACATCTGGAAAATTGAAGAGACCTATCTGTTAACAGTTGGCTAGGATTCCAAATTGCGACCATCAATAGTTTGCAGTCAAAACTTTGTTATTTCTGTCTGGGTTAACGAGAACATTGTTGAATACAACACCTTCTTTATCAAATGACACTTTCAACCAAAGAATCCCTTTTGTGCAGGTTATTATAGACCTTTTTATAAATAACTTTGGAACAGTCAAAAAGCCTTGTTTTCAAAATGACGGTTTCGTCGTTTACAAAAGGATTCGAAAACTTATTTATACGACGTTCTTTTGACATGCTTAGTGTTAATCATAGATTGAAAACGAGGCTTTGGCTGCTGAGTTGTTTATAAAAAGGTGATATCCTCAGCACTATTTTGACGACAATAACGTCAGTAATTTTGACGACAATAACGTCAATAATTTTATAAGACAAAGCAAGAAGTCTGAGTACGAGGTTAGATTTAATTTTTTTTACCTTGTCAAAGCAACTACCACCATTATTGATAACCATATTACAACTATAAACAAACCAGCTATCTCTCTAAAGACAAGATAAAAAGCGAGGTTTTGCTAACCTATAATACAGACCGCCACTAATTCGATGGTTTATAAACTCATACACTCATTTTCGATTCGGGTTATAGGAAACCCAAGAAACCCAAGGGCTGGGTAATAGTTGACTAAGAATACTTCTCTATTTTCATTTTATGAAAATCATATGTAATGATCATTTATAAAAAAACTAGCGTTTCTTCTAGGTTTTGTTTCCGTCTCTGCAGGTCCCAAATATGAAAGATTATAATAGATTATACTGTTCCCAGTGGGCACAGAGACGTCCTATGGACGTTCAGTTAGGACGTCCCAGGGACGTCGAAAGTGAGGTCTAATCCGTCCGCTCGAATAGGATGTCCAACAGGGACTTGGAGAGAGGACTCTTGGCCAGAGGACGTCCACAATGGTATGTAGACGAGAGGACGTCCACGGGACGTCTGAAGGACGATTGCGTTGATTTTGGGGATATATAGTATGATTTAAGTGCAGTCTGTCTTAACGGTAATTGAAAAAATTGATTTTTTAAAGAAGGTTTCAGGGCTTACCCCTTCAGGTTTTCTAATACAAAAAATGATTTGCTTGTTATAGTATCTGATAATTCATTACTACTTGCTAGTAATGTTCCCATCTCTTTCGTTAGCGCGGTCCACATGGAAAAAAAATCGACCAAAGTGTATAGACCATAGCGAGTTAGTGGTCTATATTTATATAGGCTAGGTTTTACGTTTTGAGATTAGAGATATGAAACGCGAATAAAAGAAATAAACAAAAAATAATGAATACAAACCTTCCTTCTTCATTCTTCAAAAAACTAAAGTCATCTTTCAGAGCATCAGCGTAACACCAAATCATGTAAACCAATATCACTAAGCAACAGCATAACTGCATTATCAGAAAAACGGAACAAAGTCGTTTTTCTAAAAACAGAAGACTGCATTATAAGTCTTGTTAGACGGTAAACTATTAAATAAATTATGCTCAAAACTAACGTTAAGTTTCATTAAAAAATTAATCGATTCAAGAATAGTTTATCAAGAAAGAATTTCTTATATGAAAAAATTTTATATTTTGAGCATAATTTACCTTAACACAGAGAAAACCTATAATATTTTCGGAAGCAAACACTTTATATGAAAATATAATTTCTATCGACAGAGTTTTGAAACAAATTATTATTACCGTGTAACATAGGTTTTATTGCCATTACAAAACACGAGCCAGCTGTTATTCCATAAACACACTAACAAAAAATTCAGATATATTCAATGTTACCATAACCTCAGTGTTAGTATATAGCTGTTAGACTTTTCACCGGGAAAGGTTTGATGGTGCCGTATGATATAATATTAGACAACAACTGATTGCGTGCTCATATGTCCTTACCATCCACAGAAGAGGATCAGGATCGTTCACCTAAAAACATGGTGTATATTCGTTTAGCAGAACGTTTGGAGAAGGGTTTAACCAGTTCATCATGTCACAGCTCTTGTGGAGATAAGCAGGATTTTGACTATTCCCATCATATTATGTTATCTCCATCATCAGAATTGCATGATACATCATGAATCCAAAGTGACAAAAATTCTTAACAATGACAATTTTCACCGTTGAGAAACCAAATATGCAAACCTGTAGAAATGCAAACCTGTAAAAATGCAAACCTGTAGAAATGTAGCCACAACAAAAAACAATCCCATCAAAATATTCAAGATTTTCCAAACAACTAAACCGTTCTTCGGTTGTTTCTGTTTTCCAGTATCCATGGTAACTATTTGATGGGGGTAATTTCAAAACTGATTTTATTTTAAACAATCACGATCAGTGTATTTCTAAATAGGAATTATTACAAACATATATTTGTTTAGGATAAAAGTTGTTGATCGACATTTTCTCGAGAAAATACAGGACCGAGCAAAAGGCCAAGAGTTCGAGCCGTAACTGTAATGCACATTTCGGTTACCGGTAATTCTCTAACTACACCAGCAGGAACGATATCTCAGTAGAAAAAACTACAAGGGTGCTGTTTAAGCAAAAAGTTCATCTTTCTGGAAGCAATGTAAAAACGTTGTTTAATAACGGTGTGCGAAAGCGAAAGTGTTCCTCTGTTGTTAGACCGTTTCGAATGGGCTCAATTTGGCAGGAATTCGTAATCGGAATATGTAATCTTGCCAATGGGATGTACGAGTTGATTAATTTCTTTCAATTTGTCGAATTCCACAAATTACCATGTGTAACATGTGAAAAAAGGAAAGTTGAATTCGACTTTTTTTAATAAGAAGGAAACAAGAGGGACAGTTCTTCAATTCATTCTTTTATTCATTCATCCTCGACATACTCAAACGACGTTGTCGCTAACTGCCAAACTCGTACGGAGGGAAAATTAAAATACTTTACGTTCTGGAAGTTTTTTCTGAAAGATTTCCACGTTTTCTATCCCAGGTCATAAAATAAATAGCAGTTAGGAAATACCAGCAACAACAAAAGAAAAGCATGTTTAATCAGTTGTGTGCATTCATCATTATTATCACGTGACAGCAATCAACTACTGCAATTATAGAACCTTCATACTGACATCAGAGAGAATTTGGGAAAATTGTAAATTGGTGAGAATTTCTTTTCGTTTCCACCACCAGTGAGAAATTTAAAATTTATATGAGAATTCCAGTATTTGTAGTTGTCACCGTGACTGACTTGGACACTTTTTAGTTGTGTTTTTAAAATTTTGAAAAGAAAACATCAGGCTGAAAACAAAGCATCCCGCCGCGTCACTCGAGTGCTTCCCGTTGCATGTCCGTCGCAAATGAACACAGAGAAAAAGATAAGTATTTTTTGTTAGATTATTATTGCAGAAAAAGTGTGAAAACTATTTTATGGTTCTCAAATCTCAACTTTAAAATTGTGAAAATTGTTGGCACGTCAAAATATGTTTAGCACGTTGGCACGTCAAAAGTTTTGACACGTATGGCACATTGGCACGTCAAAAAAAATTAGCACGTATGGCACGTCATTTAGGAGAGTCTTTTTTTTTTGAGGAACAAGAAAAAAACCCGCGTCTATACTGTTCATTTTTAACTCTCCCCAAAAAAAACATGTATTACATGACGGATAGACTTTTTGGCCGGGGCCCCGAGATGAAAAGTGATCATTTAATCAAACCCTAAAAGAAATAAAAGAACAAAGGTCGAGTCACGTGTTATAGTTGAAATGAAACAAAAAAGATATTTTTGTTAAGTCTCTTCAGCCTGTGTTCTACGAACTTTGCCTAACCAGGCTTACTTTTGTCTTTAATACACCTTTCCCAAATTCATGTTTATATGTCGCTTCCTGACTCAGTTGTTCATACGGGCCTCGTTTTGATGTTTTATATTGCTTTATATTGTTTCACTGTAATTATTTAGTTATATATTTTGCTCATTATGAAATCCCATTTTCATTAATTTTCAACACAGAATCGAGGCCGTATGGACAACTGAGTCAGGATGCGACATTTAAAACATGTGAATTCGTTTTTCTCTGTCTGAGATTGGAATTTTCTAAGGGCTAATAAGCTTACTATGCGTTTTTTTTAATAAGCAACATAAAATTTTGCTCAATGTTGTTTGTTCTTTTACAGGCTGATTTGTTGCTTGTTGATTATCTACGCGAGAAGACCAAATTGGTGTGTTTTGACAGACTTGAGCCTCATATGTTGCTTATAAAGAAGAAAGCGTTTGCTAAAAGTTTCTTAAAAAATAGGAATTGCTACAACTATGTTCCTTGTGACTGAATTTCTTATAATAAAATATCTTTCTGGTTTGGTATGCATGGTATAGCCACAAACAAAATCATAACACGATTTAAACACGAGAAAAAAAAGTTCAATGACACGTGAAATTAACAATCAAAATTGTCATACCCCAGAAAAAGCTTTTTTTCCAATTTGTTCACCACATATTAGATGCAAAAGATTCACATTTAATGTCTAACATCTACTCATAGTTCCCTTCAGTAAACATGGCTGTATTTATTTAAGACAGCTATAAAAACAAAACCATTTTGACATTAGAATTGCAGACACGTCATCAACATTTGAATGTTTCTATTAATCATCTAATGTGCGGAGGCCGCAACAACAAGGGCGATTCGCATGAGTAGGCGATTCTAGCCCTAGGGCAGCCTGCCACCCTCCAAATATTACTCGCAAAAGTTATGCGTAAACCCAGCGTCACCCGGGTTTTTATTTTCCTTACTCATAAGTTTAAGGCTAAAGAAACCGAAACTTCCGATATTACAGATATTCAATTGGGAACTAATTACTTGTGGTGTTATAAAATTCACACGAACGTTATTTTTCTCATTTCGTGAATTCTCATTTAGCTGCGTAAATCTTCCAAAACAACATATTTATATTATTATTTAATTTTTCTTAAAAATAACAAAAGTTTGATGGAAAGGTAAATATTTTCTACGTCATTATTGGGGAAGATTTTTTAAAAATAATTCCCTCTCAAACATCGTATTTCCTCCAATAAGTGCCGCCCTCTAAGAAACGCCGCAGCAATGAAGCTGTGCTAATTTTTTTATTATGTACTGTATTTCAACAGGTTAACCCAATCAACAAATACATATGTTGCTATCTTTAGGGGACCTGCACATAATTACACATAATAATAAAATTTCACGTTACATAGTTAGACTATCTGATAGTGGGGGATATCAAATAATGATTTTAAATATTGTTTTGAATATTATAGACAGTTACTAGTGTAGCTTGTAAAAACATTTTACAGTTTTTCTCCATAAATTGTTTTTACACGCAATACTGCCAATGATAAGTCTGTGTATATACAAAAATTGTTGTGTTTCTCCATGTTGAAATTATATCATATTTAGCACAAAATTGTTGTATAAATTTTTTGGATCGATCATTCAAAGAATGCTATTATCCCTATTTTCAGTGCTATTTGGCCTATGTAGAGATTTCTAAAGTTGTACAGTTAAACTAAAAGCTAAAATTCCAATGTTCAGAGATTTAGAAAAGAGACAATACAACGTATACTACTACCTAACCAATGTTTACTCTTACCTAAATAGGATTAAACTTCTGAAATATAAGAAAATACCTTCACATTTCCCTATTAGGTAACAAAAACAATACCTTCTCAGACGTTTTTATCTTTCAAATCTTTATTCTGCTATGAATTGTGGAAATGTCAAAACCCAAAACTCCAAATCATGATACAAAAACCATGTATATATGTATTATATAACCAAAATTTTCACATTCTCTTCTTGTATTACATTCATCTATACTATTCAATTTTCTAATCTAAAACAAAAAGATATCATTCAAACACTATCAAAACAATATAATAATGATCTTGCTACCTTCGTTTCCCTAATAGCGAACCTTAATAATAACAATCCACATACTACAATGAAATACCAAATTAACTGCTAGTTACTGATACCGTCAATGTTGTTATTCTTTATTACTGAACTTAAAGCGTTGAATAAAAAAATATTAAAAACAAAAACAACCTTACACACAGGCGTCTTCATTCTCATTATGAAATGAACGTTGGGAAAATTTGATGAACTTTCGAACGCAAAAAACATTGCATCTTCCTTAAGTCAACGAAGTAATAAAAAATATTTTCCTAACTTTTCTTTCAAAATTAGGTAAGAAAAAAGCAAGATTTAATGTTAGTATAAGAAGATTAGGAACAACTACGAAAGACGTATTCTATCGGGTTTTTTTCCTCTAATAAACGCCCCGTTTTTTTTCAAACACCCCTATCCAATAAACGCCTTTCTCTCTCTCTCTCTCTTGTAAACGCCCCTAACCGTCTGGGGCGTTTATAGCTTCAAATACGCAGTTTTTACGACAAAGAACCTTCACTTTACTTTTGGCCGCGAGTGAAAAGTTTTATCAACAACGAACAAAATTTGCTCATATAAACGCCCTTTTCTCATGTAGACGCCCCGTTTAGAGAATAGGGGTAATATAGAGAAACTAGTGATTTTTAGATCTAAGTTCAAACACTTAATATTGAAGGATGAGGAAATACGGTATCTGTAAAATATGCATTTTATTTTAATATGTACATGCAAAAGTCTATTGAAATATCATCGCGATTACATTATGTTCGTCTCAAATATTAGACTTGTCTCTTTTTTACCATGTTCCATTCACTCACTTATTCGGACACTATAACAGAAACTATTTCCTATATACAACACTATATACAAAAAAGTTGATGCATATTAAAATCCGATCTTCCCAAACGACTATCCAGCTGTTAACAATTTGACTTTCAAATGGATGTCCACAATGCATTGTGGTAGTTGTAATATGATAAGAACTAAATGGGAACGACCATCATAATAAGATTGATTTATTTGATTTATCTTAGTTTTCATAATTAGATTGGTCGTGGAGATCCCTCTTTAATAAGCCTTTTCTTTAAGGTTTTTGAATTCTCATGAGGATAAAATAGATACACATCAAAACTCTCGCTGATATAAACAAAAAAAACAAGAAAAAATATAAAAGTTTATAAATTAAGATATAGATCAAAGATTATCAACAGGCAGGACTGAATCTTTCAAGGAGCACCATAAGAAATTCACAGATTTGAAATGAAAGAACTTGAGATAACAACCTCACCCCAGGATCAGTATTTTTTAAAAACCTGACAATCTGAAGGTATTAGAAATGTACTCATTCAAAGAATTCAGTCCTGGCAAGTAGTCAAACTGTATCCTCAGGAACATCGTGTTGTGACACAGCCGCAGACAGGGTAGATAACTGTATATTACTGGGTGTCGTAATCTGCACTCGCGTTGAAATTTGAGTGGATGGTAAATTCATTGCAATTAACGAATCCCGTAACAATGATGAATCAGCACTGTTATCACTCCCCATAGGTGTTCCTGGTAACGAGGCGTCAACATGTTCATTAGGTTTTGTTTCAATTGCAACAGTAGACGGTGGTCCTGCATCTACCACAATTTCTTGCAGTTCTGTAAAACAGAAAAAACTTCTTTATACCTCTACGATTAATTTTGTACGCTGTGATTGAATGAATAACCCACCTTTTTTCTCAATATTTTCTTCATCTAGATTTGTGCTTTCTGTATCTTTTTCACAATTTGGTTTTTCTACAAAATGAAACTTCAAATTTTAGTTCTCCCTTCACTTTTGAATTAATTTAACCTGGTAACTATGATCAATGTCTACAGAGAAACCCTTTTGAACAAATGATTTTCTGAAACTAACCGTCAGCTGGGCTTATATCTGTCGTTTCTTGATTGTCACTTGTAATAACTGCTGCATCAGCCTCTGTGCATGGAGCTTTGACTTTGGCTGATCGACGACCAGAACGTCGGCTACGTGCTGATGAAGTCCGTGTTTTGTTGGCTTGAATTAAAGAACAAGTATCCAGAAATGTGATTTGAGGTAATACGGGTATGTTGAAAGCAATTTCAACTTCATGAGTAACATGGTAACATACGAACTCATGGATTAGAAAACAAAACACAAATAAGACGGCTTAAAAATGTTCTTTTCAGAACAGTGCAAACCTCAACATAACAATATTAGGATTAAAAAATAATTGGACTTCAATGGGAAAAAGCATCCATTCCTGCAAAAAGTATTATTTTTCACTGTATACAAATGATCGAGAAGTGAACATATTCTAACCAATCCATTCTTACCAGTTGTCTGTATAACGTCACCCTCTAATTGGATATCACCATTTAAAGCTTCAATGAGATGAACTTTTTGATAAACATCACTTGATGGACTCTAATAGAGCAACACACAAAAACTTTAAGTAAAAAAAAAAAGTTAAAAAAAGAAAGTTACCCTCCTGAAACAATTAGAAACACTCTTAAAGAAACTTAAAATGCTAACCTCCTTGCGGACAGCTTTTATTTGCAGCAAAGCATGAAAGTCTAAAAAACACAGGTGGCAATTTCAAATATGAATTCCGTAGTTTATTTATATAACAGCACAAAAGAAATTACACTTACTTGCTCGGCATATAGGACATCGACTTTGTTTTGTGCGCATCTGCTCGGCTAAAATGAACAATAAGAAACTTGACACAAAAGCATAACTATGACACAGGTTTAAATACCAAACTTTATCAGCCTTAACCACTTCCCTGAGAAACTTATTGCCATGGTCTTAGAACTACAGGACACCTGTAAGGAGATTTAATCACAAAAATGCTTTCCAATCTCTTAAATTCTTCATTCATAACCTGAAATGTTAATCCATAGGAAAGCAAGAAGCCTATACCAGCTTGATTGGAGGTAATGTGGTTTTCCTCAAAAAAAGTCAAAATTTCACCAGCAGTTTCATGGTCCTTTAGCAACAGTTTCCACCCTGAAATAAAAATTTTCATCTGGCTTTTGCTTTTAGTGTTGAGTTCATTAATTGCGTTAGTCGTTCACATCCAATTGAGGGTGGCCAGGTCGTAACATTGTTCTAATTTCGCAGTGCAAATTATTTTCCCAAACTTTTTTGGATCGCAGGCCACCCTGAATATTCCAAAACTCAAAATCTTACCACATTCATTACATAAACATAAATGCCGACATGGCAACATTATCGTATCTCGCAAGTTACCCATGCATATGACGCACTCAGCATTATCATCAAAATCATCATCATTCATCTGGAATAGAATGGAAAGAAAGTTTAATTTATGCAGAACACGCAGAATTACGCAGAACACACGGTGCAAATATGTTATTTAATATTTCGATCTGATGTTCCACAGATTATAAACAGCTTTATCATATTCAACCAACTTCACAGTATTAAGAAGGGCATAATTTCTGCACCTTTCAGAGTCTAATAGCAGGTGTCCTTTATTTTGAACTCGCAAGGGACCAGAGATTTTGTTCGAAATAACCAAAATTAGTATAGCATGTCAAAAATTACAGGTTCATTTTCTCCATCAGTTATTTCCACCCATGTTCTTTCCAGTTCTCAGGAGAAGAAAAGTATATAGAAATATTAAAAAACAGTTTACCGTGTTAGATAGTTTTTGTTTATCATTAGATACTTTATTGAAAAGATCAATGTTAGATTAAAATTCCAAATTCTTTTTGTTTTTACTCATTTTTTATAAAAGTTCAAATTAAAGGATAGTATTTATGCCAGGGGACCCCAAAAAATGTTCAAAATAACAGGGTTCGAAATAAGCAGCATAGATTATAAGAGTTTCTTAAGGCAAATTCTAAGGAGTTAAAATTTTGTTCAGAATAGTGAATGTTCGAAATAAGCAGCACTCGAACAATATCAACATCTACACAAATATTTCTAATATGTGACCATTCATTATATACAAAATAATTATCTGAGGAGAAATTAAAAAGAAATATGCGGAAAAAAAATCAAATAAGTAGATTTACATTTCGTTGTTCCTTTGTTTTATTTTCAATTCCGTAAATTTCTTGTGTGATAAAACAAACACCATTAACCTAAATTTAACAGAAACATGAATGTTCAAATTAATTCAAATTTCTACTTTTTATTTTTACTCATAAAGAAGGAAAAACAGAAATGAAATTACCATGATCTTTTGTTTCAGAAATTTGATCGCATAGAGGCCTTCAGAAAGCTTAAAAGAATGTAAAATAGAATCATTATGAACAAAATAATGTAAAAACCAGGATCGTTTAAAATTTTTATAGAATGCACTTACAGTTTCGATACCAGCCATGGTTGACTCTGATTGCCCCAAAAAATCTACACAAAATACAATTAACAATAATATAAAAAATACCTGATTATCACAACAGAAAATTGATTTACGAATAAATCAGATTCAGAAACAGCAGTCAGTATTTCTTATTCTTTGGATTTTCCCCATTTTTTACAAGAATTATGTAACTTTCATGGATAAGGGTATTGGAGGTTGATCAATTATTGGCTGTTTCTTGACAATGGCCATATTTTTATGTTTAGGAAAAGATTCATGATTAGAGCTGAATTTGAAGGTACTAATTACCTGGATCTTCTACAGTGATCTGAATAACGAGAGGAATTTCAGAATCATAACCGTCAGGGATGAAGTTTAGCTGGAAAAGAAAAAAACAAGTCATTTATTAATTTATTTATAGGTCACACACAGTGTCCGCTTGACAGAATCTTCCCAATTAAAGCAAGCAAAGGATTTTCCAAATTGAATTTGTGAAGAAAAGTTGGGTTCCATAGAATGATTTTTTACTTTCTATGAAGTCGTTCCTAAAGGAACCAAAATAACATGTTTATAAATGTTAAATATACTGAATTTCCCAATTCTTAATTGTAAGTTTCCCAATTCCGATCAAGCCGATATTTTAATTCAGTTCTAGCACCCTGAACAATAATACATACCTCTGATGGTGTGAAATCAGTCGGTTTAATAATAAAATTTCGGCTGGAAAAAGATTTCTTCACTCCTTTTTCAAACCTGTATTGTTGAGACACTAGCAACGGATTTCTTGAATGATACCTATACAAAACGAACAGTATATATAGGTAGATATCAGAATGTATTAGTTGATGTGATAATCATAACAAATGACACTTACATGACCCCTTTATTTGAAAATTCTTCGGTGGCCATCAAAAATATTTGAACTGCACAGTCCAAATCAGCATCAAATAAAAATTCAATTCGATATGCGCCAAAATCCTCGCTGCTAGCAACAGTGTCTTCCCTGGTGAAATAAACATAGTAAGAACAGTAAGTCCCGCTGTAAACAATTATACTAACCCATGTTCTGTGTAAACAATTATACTAACCCATGTTCTGTGTAAACAATTATACTAACCCATGTTCTGTGTAAACAATTATACTAACCCATGTTCTGTGTTAACAATTATACTGACCTATGTTCTGTGTAAACAATTTTACTGACCTATGTTCTGGTTGTAAAAGTTGGCTTCTACAGCTTGAACACCGTATAAATTCAACACACTTACTTGACGAGTTTCAGTGAATCTTTTCTCAAATGAACAAATGATCGAATAGTTTTACTGGGTTCGTTCTCGTTAGATATTTGGTAAGGAAACTAAAACAAGGTTTACAAAGTTATAATATGTTCCTAATTTGTGACATAGTTAAGTCGTTTAATGAGCTGTTTTTGCAATATTCATTGTCTATACAATGAAGTAAATACTTGATATTCATTGGTTCAAAAGTAGAGCTTATTTATTGGTTTATTGACTTTCAGTACAAAAAATATTCACTTCTTTCTCAAATAGAGAATGAACCAAAAATCTTTATAAAATTTTACATGGTAAGTCAACTTAAAGTATGGAATCTATATTCAACAAATAAAAAAATAGTCAGGTCAGCCCCTGTAACACTTATTTTAGGAATTTTTCCTGACTCACTCTGAACCTCGTGAATTTGCTTTTCAGAAACATGGCAGTTTCTGACGTTTTTTTCAGAAAGTTAACTTGTAATCATAATCTATTATAATTAATACACATCATGATAGATTTACCATGGTTGGTCTACTCGGTAAATAATTCAAATCGTTATTTTCACCAAATAAAAACGATTCTTGATTCATATTTTCAAATTTTTCTCCAGCCATAATGAAATGATCTGCAAAGTAGGAGCCTACAAATAGACAACAATTCATGTAAAAAAAGTTGATGAAAAAGTTACGTACGAAGAGCAAAAACACAACAAAATTAACCCACCTGTTTTTGATACTGGTCGAAAACGATAAGTGGTCACATCTGCCACATTGAAATCTTCCACATCCCCACCCATCTGTCGGTTTAAAGGAAATGGGATATAATTACCCATACTTCTATGTATATGTATGTACTTCTTTAATGTATATCCACTAAAATAAGACGTATAATATATAAAATGTCAACATTATAAATCAACGCAAAATATATCATCAAATATGTGAGACATTTTCATAGCAGTGACATTAGCAACATGCATTTTCTTGGTAGATCTATTATATGCATGATTATATATTAAACAATACTTAAAATCTTATAAACTACATGAATGCATGTTACAATACAAAAACAAAAGAAAATGAATAAAATAAATTTTGTATCAAAACTAGAACATACTGAACGGAAATGGATAAACATTATGAATTCAGTGGAATAAGATGCATGAATAGCTTAAAAAGTATTTTTAGGTACAAACCGGCTTCAAAAGAGAAATTAAACGCAACAAAAAATGTAAAAAAATAACAGGAATATAGACAAATATACAGCCAACCCTCAGCTAATCCAAGAAGTTAGTTCTAAATGATAACGTTTTTCCTCAAATAATTATTTTCTTCGAAATTTTTTTAATTGCCATTATCAGTGAGGTTATCAGAATATTAATCTAAAGCACATATGGATTATAAACAGAACATTCGATATGTCAAGTGTACGCATGAATATCAATGAAGAAAATGACAAGATTTTTTTTTCAAAAAATAGCAAAAGCAAAAAACAAGTGTGAACTATGTGTAAACGTTAGCCTCGTCCAACTCTAAGCAATAAACTCCAAAATCAACTAAAAATTTTATGCAACAAAACAGAAAAACAGGGTTTCACATCGAAATTCTAAAGCTTTTAAAACTATTTTCATAAAAAAATGAATGTCTTGTTCTTCATTTACATACAATCATAAAATAATTTATAAGCAAATACTTTAAAATATGGATTCAATTAAAAAATGTTATTATTTACAATTAGAATCAATTATATTATTTGAGCTTGCAGTTAGTGTTGAATGTGTAGAGAGAACGCGGTTTTGCTGACTCGGTTCAGTAAAGTTTTGATCGTCCCATAACTCATCTTGTTCACCATAAACATCATTTGGGTCAGGATCTTTATTAATTTGTTCATAATAAGCTTTTGCACTACAAGTAGGAACATATGGTGCTGGAATTGTAACGTTTATGTTTTGTAAAACATATAACATCCCTTCATCTTCATGCCAGTATTCAGCAGTTGCCTGAAAATTATTGAGAAAAAAAAAGACTTGGTATTCTGAATATACTAAAACAAGCAAGAAATTGAAGTTTTGTTCTTCATATCTATACTAACAACTTTAAAAAACAGTTACGAAGAGACAAAATGTAATTATCTGAAATTGTGTAATGATCTGATGTATCATCGAATTGGTGAAAGATTGTTTACTTAGAAGAATTAAAATCAACAAAAAAAAAAAAGGAAGAAAGAAAACATACCATATCCATAAAGTCTTCTCCCCATAGTACTTCATTAGGTAAATATGATGTTCGTGCTTGAAGAATACAACCTGTAGCTTCAACAGTTCCTTCCAGAATAACAACTAGTTCCCAGTCTGAATTCTGATACATATCACGTGAAATATTGTAAAAAGGACTCTTCCGATCTATAACATGACTGACAGTACATGGGAATAATAAAAACAATCGGTCACTATCGTCACGAATGTTATACCAATCCATTCCTACACGCAACTGATTCTGATGGTTCGAAATTACTTTTCCTTCTAATGTTTTGTATGTACGGAACAAGTGCAAACGAATATGGCATTCCCCGAGCTGCCTTTTTCGAACATCAGCCACATTGAACATTAAACATAATTTATCATCACGTTTGGTAATTACAGCAACTTTAGAGAAGAGTATGGTTGACCCTCTTTTTCCCGGACGAGCAATCTTTGTAAAGATCAAACCTACAACACATGCTTCAATAAGACAGCTGATGAGTGCTTGAATGATCAGTAACACTACCGCTTCCGAACATTCACTAGTTACTTGACGGCCTCCATATCCAATAGTCATAGATGTTTCTAATGATAGTAGAAATGCTTCCGTAAAGTTTGTCACGTCATCAAAACATTTGGTTCCATGTGCAAGTAATATAATCCACCAAGCAAAACCAAAGACAACCCATGATCCTAAAATGGAAAGATCCAAACAAAACATGTCTTCACTGCTTTTTTCATGAAGGCTGTAAATGGTCTGATCTGATTGTACAATATTGTACAGTTTTTATTTATATAAAGATATATTCTATGCAGTTGTTTAGAAACACGATGGAATTGGACATGAAAATGCATGTTAAATCAAAAGACTGTTAACTACTAAAGAAAATGACCCTTTGTGAAAGCTAATTATCTTAGGCGGACATGGAAAGTGCCTTTCGGTTTGTACTGTAAAGAACTTTGTGTATTTAAGCTTTAACACTAATCAATAATATTATTATTTACCTAAATAAAAGACGATAAACAGTAATATCATCCATTTCCATTTTGCATCTATAATTGTGGTAAAGATATCTTGTAAATACCGGTCTCTTGGAAGAAATTCTGAACGAACATTCCTTTTGCCATCTTTTTCAACAAGCCTTTGCGTCGATGGCTTCCTTAAAGAGCGTGAACTCTGTCTCCTAAATTTGATTCCACCTACAATATCTTTTTCAGAATCAAAATTTGATAACACTCCATTTTGTGTAATTGCACCATGGTTTTTATCAAAACTAACATTTCTTGTCAAAGCAGTCCTCTCTGTATTCATTGGCTGCTGCAGTTCCTGATATGGCATAGTACCAGAAAGGGGACAGATTTTATAGACTAAAAGAATAAATGGTCTTGAGTAATTCTTATTAATATTTTATTATCACAATGTTAAGTGTAGTGGATAGTACCTTCAAGTACTGTTTTTGTATCTCGACTTCCCTTTGATGCGCTTTAAAAGCAGCATGTCAGCCCATTTGGTGTCAGGCATGATTGTTCTTTGACCAAGTAAGAGCAATATGCTATGTGTCTTTGGTGGTAAGTCAACTTCCCTATTGCAACTCGCCAGGCAGAAGAACCAACCGATATGGATGGAAGCCCAACGACACAAACGTCTGGGTTACTTAAACCTGCCGCAAATGCTTCATACATCATACATCAAACTATGCATATTTCAATGTTGGATATTGGATGAAATGTATGAACATGCTGAAAACATTTCATCCAACATCTACATGTTCTATACATTTGCGAGATCATCTAACATCCCACATTTCACCATCGAATGCTACTACGAATTACTTTTTTCTTTCTTTTTTTCAAGTAGATTCTTTTTTTTATATATTTCATAAATTTAATGTTTATTTGATGGATTGATTCTTTGAATTCTATTGGAATGCTTTTTTCAAAGGAATGATGCATTTTAGCTGACAGTGTAGAAGCCATGTTAAAAATGACAAAACAAAAGAATTTTGAATGTTTTTAGTATGTAATTGTTGGATGAAGAGCGCAAACGGAATTTTTGTGGTTTCAAAACAAAACTGTTTGATGTTTGCTTAAATACATAAATTCTGTAAAAAATAAGGATAATGTTAAATATTTCTTCTTCATCTTTAAAATTTTCATTAGATTCCCATCCAACCACAAACTCTGACAGTGATGTTGACCAGTTGTTCAAACTTTCAGAAACTTTGAGAAAGTGTTTTTACTGTATTGAGCAAGACAAATGAAATAAATATTTTCATGAATTTTTGTGACATTCTCTGTTCCCCATTGTTGTTTTAGACTGAGTAATAGTGAAAAATAATGAGTATCATATATATATGAGAAAAAGACATTTTTGAAATAAACTTTCATATATATATATATATATATATATGTATATATATATATATGAATGAAACTCCTTATATTTTTCACCTACTTTGTAGTTGAGTCTCCTCCTATTAAAAACTGGGAGTATTAGTATGTAGTTTGCCCTAGTAAAAAACTGAATACAATACAGAGTTTTTATGGAGTAAGTAAACCCTGTATCTTCGTTCGTAAATAAGTCCCTCAGGAGGTTAGATTTATAGTATAAGGTGAAAAATATCACTCTATGGAGATGGACCTTGGTATTATAATATAAAAACTTAAATTAATTTTAGAATTAACCAATTTGCTTTATTGCTCTCCATCGTATATTTCGACATCAATTTAGTTGCAGTTTGAGCCCTGTGACAATTATCTTTTCCCGCAAAGAACAAGGTTTATGGAACCGGTCAGTATTAGTAATGGACTCAACTATAAAGTAGGTGGAAATCATTGGAGAAAAACAGATATTGAAGTATCTACACTTTCATTGTAGCTGGAATCTGGGTCCGTATGACAATTTAAGTAAAAACAAAACAAAACTCAGTCCAAATAAATTCATTGTGAATAAAAATCTATATACAACACAAAAAAAAATTCAGTGAAAACTTATATTTTGATTTATAGCGAAATCATCATCATCACTCTGAAGATGATTTCTCTTCACAATGAATTTATTCCGACCGAGTTTCGTTTTATTGTAGCTAGATGATAGAGTGCTAGCTAGGCTATAAACTAGAATTTTTTAAAAATCTATCTATCAATCCATCTTTTCCGAAATAAATTGACTATCTATCGCCTCTCATTGAAAACAAAATGTGGCGATAGCTTTAATCTACTAAATTTGTTTCCTAAATACCCTCTTATGAAGTTTCACACACACAAAAATTATGACACTTACACTCTACTATTTGGAGTTTCTATTGAATTTCGTCATACATAACGAATCGGAGAAAAACATACTCTTGTAAACTAAGAAAACTGTATATTATAACTGTAAATTGCTTATATATATATATATTCATCAATTAAAAAAGATATTCCAATTATACCTCCAATATACCTGATTCCGGTTAGTCTAGTCTAAATATTCGGTTTTATTTTGGCCTGGAGTGAAAATCTTCTGTGATTTTCGAACCGTACATCGTTACCGTGAAAATCACCCATTTATATTCGCGGGAAATGGGGGATGTTTCTGTGGTAAACAATGTAAACAAATGTTTCCACTGTCACTGCTACGCTACACCATATATTCAAAGCGTTTAGCTACACCTTATATATATGGTTACTGTAGATTGGCCAAGAAAAAAATAGAAGAAAATAGAAGAAAAGAAGAAGAGAGAAAAAGAAAAATACACACAGAAAAGAAAGGGACGTACAAGCAGTAGAGAGATCAATATCATTTTACCTCCATCATGTTTATTACCCATTTACTGACAATTCATTCGCAATTCCACGAATACCATAATATTCTAGTTCTAAGGAGGGTTTCATGATTGACCATGTCAAACGCTTTATGCAGATCAATAAAGATTCCGAAAGCAAATTTATTATTGTGTCAAGAAAGTGCGTGTTGAATTTTTTCTGTGAAACTAAAAAGTTCATCATGAAACCTAGAATGGCCTTTTCTAAATCTGCTATTGTGAGGAAAAGATGCAATTTTGGAGGTCTAAAAACCTGTAGATTTTTTATATAGTGTTTTTTTCAAACAGAAGATTGATATTTTTGGGAGTAGGGAAATAGGGTGGCAGATAGATTGGAATTTGGATTTTTGAGAAAATCTGGCTAACTAGCTATACCACCCCCCCCAACAAAAAAAAAGAAAAAAAGAGGTATAAAAAAGAAAACATTGCTTTTGGAAAAATGCACGAAAAACTGCTGGGCATCATCAACATCAAGACACTAAATTACGTATTACACACTTAATTATTTGTGTGATCTGAAGCAAATGGTAAAAAATCACAAGATTTGGTGAGCAAGGTCACTTTTTGGCACTGAATTGAATTATTGACTTAAGAAGATGTGCACAATTAAATCAAAATGCACAGAATTGTTTTTTCATTTTCGACAGCCAGATTCGGAAAGTTACTGCCCGATTTTGAACTACCTGATCGAGAAGTAACTGCGCTTTTGAGCTAGTGACCCAGACTGATTACCACTTATGCTACTGCTGAAACATTTTAAAGTCAATTTTGAATAGATGGAAGATTAAAAAATTCAGGTGGAAATTTTTTTATTCAAAGAATTAAAATTTTATTTTTTTAGATATTTAACAAATTATTTTGGTCAAAAAGTTCAAATAACTAATAGAAATAAATATGGCTGGTTCCATGGTGAAAGAAGGTGAATTTACAATGACCGTATATGGAATGGTATGTTTTTTTTTTGTTTGTTATTTTTTATTATTTTATGTATGAAAATTTGGAGTAAAACCTTTGGTATCAGACAATTCAGGATTTGTCCTGAGACCCGTGCCATCACATCTGCATGCTCCCACACATGCCTACAATGACAATGGCTAAAGGTGCAATTAGTTGTATATACACGCATTGTTTTGTAACAAACTTAATAAAAAAACTCACTGAATGATTAACTTCGTTGTTAAAGAATTGATGTCAAGTCACAAATGTTGTTACAAAAGACAATATTATTGTATCTACTTCTAGCTAAGCAACTAGAAGGATCGCCGTTTATATTATTAACAATTAAGTTGTTCAAAGAAACTGTTATATTTTCGTAAAACCTCTAATTAATACTCACCAAGTTGACTTACGTTCTTTTTAACACCTCCCACTAATAAACGACCCCCTAAAAATATATTTTATAAACGGCTCCCTCTTTTAAACGCCCCTTTCCAATATACGCCCCATCCTAAAGGGGACGTTTTTGGAAATACCCTTTACTGAAGAAGACGTTTATTAGAAACCTAATTAAACAGGTATGTCGTATACCGTATATCTGCCGTATATATGCTTAGCTTAGTAGTACAAAAACCTAGAATTCACTAACTTCCACAGCACTTTTTACATTCTTTTAAAGTTACTGTAAAGGAAAAATAGTGTTTTTCTTTATCATTCAATAACTTCGTTAAATCTTTGAAATAGAATAAATTTACATGTTATACTAACCATTTGATAATAACTTATATATTTATATAAACACGCTGTGTTTTGAGTTAAAAGACTTATGCAAATATATGCAAAAGACTCGTCAATGTTTTGGCAGTGTGATTTCAGTTGCTACAAAATCCTAGCAGATATAAAAATATTGCATTGGGAAAATGTTTGATCCAAACCTTTGAGTCATAAAACATTTCTTTGTATACTATACTGATAGATAAAGCAGCAAAATTATGTTGATGTCATCCACATACTATCAGCAGAGTTAGAGAAACATCCAAAGGTAAAACTTTTTAATAGCTTTTATGTAGGTTTAAGTGCTACCTCTCAGAAGATTACAATACTTTACTGTAATGATGCCTTATCATCATAAATAATGGTTTGATCAAAGTTTACAGGAAAACTTTTGTTATTCTGACATGTTGTAACTTGTATCTTGTGTATTCAAACAAAAATAATAGCCTTTTACCGAAAAGTTCTACTATACCAATCCATTAATATACGGATTTCTTTTTATTGGTAATCTTTCAATTTGTTTCGTAAATTCAAATCTTTTGTTTCTTTAGTCTCGAGCAGCACTATCTCTTCTTGGATATTGTTACTATCAAATCCAGGATTTTGCAAATTCAGCAGAATGGTATAGACAACTCCAACATTTACTTTCTAATTGAAATTATCTGAAAGATATTGATCTTCTAATAGAATCACCTTCTATTTAGTTACTCAGAACTTACAAAGTCATTTCCCGAAGTGGAAGAATACAAATTATATTATTCACAGGTATTCATAAACAATATAATAACACAAGTGTATTCCTGGATATGTTTTTAACCTATGAACTTTTCAGCTATTTTTTTATTATTCACAGGCTTTATATAAAGCATTTGCATTCCAAGATGCTATGAAAGCCACATATCAAGTTGAAAATCAAAATTTACATGAAAGCGTGAGATTTTAGTTTTCTTAAGATTGTTAGTTCTACCTATATATACAAATGCTCCATTTGACTCTCTGTCATTTCATTTGTCAGGTTATTTAGATTATTATCATATTCTTTTAATATATTATTTTGTGGCTTTTATACTGTTTTAGGTCCTGAAGCTTCAAGCAGCTATTAAATACAGTGAAGATGACATTCAAGGAGCAAAGGTAGGCCTATAATATTTTTATATATTTATCGTTTAGTTAGGGAGTTAGCAGTTTGTTTACATTAATGCTTTGCTCTTTAGAGTTTAGTTGAGCAAATTCCATCTGACGACCCAGATACTGAAGTCAACTTTGGTTGTTTACTATATAAAGTATGAAGATTTTCTAATCAATCGTAATGCTCTCCTTTCATTTATAATTCGAATGATTTTTACTGAAATTTAATCTTAGGAGGAAAGATACCAAGAGGCATGTCAAAAATTTATGAATGCAATGAATATTCTCGGATATCAAGCAGGTATGACATTTGCAATTAAAGATTAACAAATTGGCAAGAGTAAGGTAATAACCAAGTTTGAGTAAAGAAAATATAAAACACCCAATTGACCTGTCTGATTTGGTAGAAGTCATTAAGTTTTCAGTGAAAGTTTCATCAGAACAATTTGTTACTTGCATTACAGTTAAAAGGGTAGTCGATAGCAGAAATATCAAACTTTGGGCTGCAAATCTGACTTCAGCTGTAAATTCGTTGAAAACTGGAGGAGATATCTGATATCCTATTAAATCCTGTATATTGATGCTGGTTCATGTCGCAAAAAATGTTTTTTTCATGTTTTACTCATACTTTCTTGTTTTAGACCTATCATACAACATTGCTCTTTGTTTTTATAAACAAAAACATTTTGCACCTGCATTGAAGCACATTGCTGACATTATTGAACGAGGCATACGAGAACATCCTGGTAATGATCCATTTCTCATCCAGTCATATTGATAATCTCTTTCCATCTCACCTCATCACCATCTCTCGCTATTGCTTGAGGATTTAATGTTTCCTTTTAGAACTTAGTGTTGGTATGACAACTGAAGGTATTGAAGTCCGTAGTGTTGGAAACACAAAAGTAAGGAATCTGTCTGCATCGTTGAACTAAAAATCTGTTTCATTGTATATGAC
The DNA here is from genome assembly GCA_039566895.2 of Turritopsis rubra. Classification (NCBI taxonomy): domain Eukaryota; kingdom Metazoa; phylum Cnidaria; class Hydrozoa; order Anthoathecata; family Oceaniidae; genus Turritopsis; species Turritopsis rubra. Next base: position 15,279,097 of record CM077631.1, on the reverse strand, counting down.
TACAGTTCTGTTTGATGCAACATAAATATATCATATAGATTGTTATTGCAATGAAAGGTCTTTAAAATAATTTATAAAGATTTTCAGACTTTTAATATTTTTTATCTCTTAGATTTAGTTCATAGTTTAATTTATCACTTTAGATTTTGCACGAGACAGCTCTTGTTGAAGCATTCAATTTAAAAGCTGCAATCGAGTACCAGCTCAAAAACTGTATATATACATATATATATATATCATCACTTTCCTTGTTAATTAGTTGGTTCTTTGGAAAAATTTTAATCTTTCTTTTTCTTATAATTTAGACGATGCAGCTCAAGAAGCACTCACTGATATGCCTCCACGTACTGAGGAGGAATTAGATCCTGTTACATTACATAATCAAGCATTAATGAACATGGAAACGAATCCTACTGAGGTATGGATGAAAACAAATCGATTTATAGTTTCTTTTTCACTTTCAAAAAAACAATCGAAACAACATACATATGTGATTTATAGTTACATCACACTTTCAAAAAAATAATCCAAACAACATATGTTTGTGACTTGGGTGAAGAATGTGTCTGTGTGTGTCAAATGAATACCAACATAGACTTCAGTATAATAAAGTAACTACCATATAGAATCCCAGTATGAATGAACGAGTCACGAGATGTACACCATTCCTAACATATTAACCACCAGAACACATCCCCTGAACTACAAAAGACCAGTGGTAAAACATTGCCAGATCATTGATATTACCTTAAAAATAAGTGATAATGTTACTTTGACTGTTACATGAACAGTCATCAACCCTTATACCATATTTTCTGTAATAAACGTCCTGTGCATAATTTTAAACCCCAAAAAGTAAAATGAGATACAAGTATAACATAATCTTTATTTAAATTAATGGCTTCTTTTTCATGGAAACTACATATTTGAAGCTACTTCTTATAAACCCCCAGATGATTAGGGAATGTTTATAAGAACAGGGATATTTAAGAGAGAGGGATGTTTATTAGAAAATACGATTAGATCTAGTGATATAGGCCAAAAAGGGAACATTGAGACACCAAAATCTATTAATGGATATTAGTATCACCAGTGTTGGCCAGCTAGAATGTATTTACCATAATAAATATTTATTATTATATATTATATTTATTATATATAGTATATATATATTATATATAAATATTTATAATGACTATCAATTTGATTAGTTCTGTGTTGTAATCTTGATGTGATTTTCTTTTACAGGGATTTGAGAAGTTTCAATTTCTTCTCCAACAAAATCCATTCCCTCCATGTGAGTACTGTCAAGTTGAATTTTGAAAGATATTTCCAATGATTGTTAAGCAAGAATTCTTTGTTATTTCTTTCAGCTACATTTGGTAACCTTCTTCTTTTGTATTGCAAACATCAGGTTTGTTCTAAATCTTTTGGAAAATTATTTCAACAATCAGATCTCCCTCCTCCATCTTGCTAACTATCAAACAACTTGGTTTTTAGTATTATGACTTGGCTGCCGATGTTCTTGCTGAAAATGCACATCTAACTTATAAATACCTAACACCAGTAAGTAAAAATATCTGGAAAAAAAATCTCTTATCCATTTCACTTGATCGTTTGCCTAACATGCAACTGCATTTCTTTCAGTATATGTACCAGTACCTGGATTCTGTGATAACTCAACAAACATCTCAGGAGGAGGTCTGTCATTTTTTAATATCTTCTCCACATGGGTTATTTTTATTTCTGTTTCTCTCTCTATGTTGAATTTAATTATGAATTTATTAATTGCAGGCATTTCGAAAATTTGACGATATGGCAGTACAGCATACAGAAACACTGCGGAAGCTGACTAAACAAGTTTGTATATTACTTTCACTTGGTAGCATGTGTTTGAAATCATGAATTTGACTGATCTGTTTTTTCCTGTAGGTTCAAGAATCACGACAAAATCATGATGATGAAGCTGTGAAGAAAGCAGTTAATGATTATGATGATGCTCTGGAAAAGTAAGTTCATTTTCTTTCTTCCAACCATCAAATGAAAACATCTCTGATGTGATACTCTTTTTCGTATGATCTAGATACATACCGGTGCTGATGGCACAAGCTAAAATATATTGGGACAGAGAAAATTATCAAGCAGTAGAGAAGGTAGGAATATGATGATCAGAAATTTGTTTTGATGAAATATATGCCAGGATTCATTATTTTCTCTTTGCTGGAAAAATGTCTAGCCACTAAGTTAGTCTGAGTGGCAAAGTTGGTGTGAGTGGTGAACGACCCATCTTTTAATGGCTCTCAAAATGTTAAGGAGATTGGCCAAGGATACGATAACATTCAATCTAACATACAATACACCAGATTATTGAGACTCCTTGCAGGCTAAAAATATATAGTGGATCTGTTTGCATTTATTTGATGACATGTTACATAAATTCATGATATTTCTGCTTTTAGATATTCAGAAAGTCCGTGGAGTTTTGTAACGAGCACGAGATCTGGAAACTAAATGTGGCACATGTTTTATTCATGCAGGTTTGAACTTGCAGAGGCGTAGCTAGAGCTCAATCAAAATTTATGGAGGAGGGTTTAGTCATTTAAAGTAGAAAAGGAAAACATGCAAGTAACCTAATCGCCAATTAAGAAATATCATAACGTTGGACTCCTCCACATTTTTGTCTGATCCTGAATACGCCTATGACTTTTGTTCAGATAATTTTACTGTATTCCTCTGCAGACAAAAAACAAATTCTTTCATTTGATATTGACATTTCAAAATGTTTTCTTATTTCAGGAAAATAAATACAAAGAAGCCATCGGATTTTATGAACCCGTGGTGAAAAAACACTATGATAACGTACGAATCTTCTTCATAGATACTATTAATTGTTTCGTACGAATCTCCTCCACAGATGCTTTCAATTGTTTACCATTACTTCAGGTCTTTTTGCATTCTTTTTGTAGATATTGAACGTGAGCGCCATCGTGTTGGCTAACTTATGTGTATCCTACATAATGACCAGTGCAAATGAAGAGGTTTGTTATTTATTTATTTATTTATTTATTTATTTATTTATTTATTTATTTATTTATTTATTTATTTATTTATTTATTTATTTATTTATTTATTTATTTATTTATTTATTTATTTATTTATTCATTTATTCATTTTATGCTATATAAGTACAACAGGAGATGTTCAGTTGCTTTTCTGTAAGGACAGTTCCTTTTGATGGTGTGTATAATCTCCTTTTGATAGGCAGAGGAGTTAATGCGGAAGATAGAAAAGGAGGAGGTAATTCTTTCCAGTGTGTACACTACCTATTTGTCTATTAATAACTTAATTTGTCAACACGTTGTTGTTGTTTTTCGTAGGAAAATATAGCTTATGAAGATCCTGATAAGAAAATCTTTCATTTGTGTATTGTGAACTTAGTCATTGGGTGCGTACATTTTTAACGCCCATACTGTTCATTTTTTTAACTGATACGATAATCTGCGTGATGAAGGTGGCGTAGTTTTCACAGACAAAAATTAAGTGTTACTGAAAGTTATTTCCGTGAACCTGATAAATCTTCAAGTAATTTGAACAGGGCGTTTATATAAAGATGGGTGCTATTATTTCTATTACTTCTGTCCTTACTGGCGTTTTGCCTTTCTTTCTAGAACTTTATATTGCTCCAAAGGAAATTATGAGTTTGGTATATCGAGGATCATTAAAAGTTTAGAACCTTACAATAAAAAGGTAATCACTTTGATAACTTGTGTAATATAATCACGCGATATATCCACTTTGCTCACCTCATGTTCTTCTTTATTCAGTTAGGTACGGATACATGGCATTACGCAAAAAGATGCATTTTATCTCTCATAGAAAATATGGTATAGTGTTCTTATTTTACCTTTAATCCCCCTTCCCCGTCACGCTACCACCTTAACACACCCTTTCATCACCGCCACACTAAAATACGCCCTGATTTGGTATTTTTCTTACCCCTATAAATAGATGTTTGATTTTGTTTTTGTTCAGGCAAAGCAGATGATCATGATTCGAGATAGTATAAAAGAAGATTTGTTGCAGTTTTTAGATCATTGTGAAAGTATGTAGTCACTTTTAATTTGAAATCAACTGAAATAAGTAAATAAATAAATAAATAAATAAATAAATAAATAGGTTGAATTTGAAATATGCTGATGACAATATTTAATTAATATGTAATGATCGAATTAAAATTCAGACGTGATAGTGATATCGTAAATGCTTGATTTAGAGCGCATAATTAAAAAAAATCAGGTTCCACTGCTTAGAGAGGGCGGTAACTCAAGGGAGGGCGGTAACTCAAGGGAGTGTGCTTAAAAAACTGATGCTTAATCCTCAAAAACTTTTTTTCAACAAAACAAAATGGTTAAAAAATGAAAACCTGTTCTCGCTTTCAAATAGAAGGCATTTTTCCAGTAAAGCCATCTTTTTCATCAAGTTAATTCCATTAAGCGCCTCTTTGCTTCTGGAAAGTTATGCAGTTAAACGCCGAGGGGTGCAAAAATAAATGCTCGATTTAGCACCCATTTTCGATTAACTACCTCTCTCGACCATGTGCCCTCTCTTTAAGCAATGGCCATTTCGCTGGATTTATTCCTGTAGCTTTTGTTAAGGTAATTTCACTGGATTTACTTTTGTAGCATATGGACGTGATGTTCCAACTGTCATAGAACAACCTCTGGAACAAGAACCAATGCATCTCGGGAAAAACACTGTAACATACGAATCGAGGATGTTGAAAAGTTTATTCATCCAAATGACATGAAACATCTTTATCAACTAAAATTTCTATATGTGTCTTGTATATAGTAGAATTTATTTAGTATACACATCCTTGCAACTCTTTTCCGAGTCCTATGTTCAGAACAATTTTCTGGGTAATAATGACTCATTCCTTCACTTCTTCAAAGTAAAATCTCGAGATTATGAACGGGTGGAAATTAATTATTCGTTATATGAAGACTCTTCAGAAGCGCACAACATCTGATGTTTAGAAGCCTCCTACCATACTTCGTTACCATACTTCGTTTATATATAAACCCATACTTGCCAATTTTCCTTATCTGAAATTCGCAACAATTAGAAAATGTACGCACATTTTGGACTATTAATATTTATAGTCAAATAAATCAAACTCATTTTTCAGAGTTTTATTACGTTATCCTCAGATAGAGCGAGAGTGAATATGTTGTAACCCAGTGGGCAAAATCTTCAAAAAGTAAATGAGGAGGAGTGTTTTCTATAGAAATGGCAAGCAATATCGCCTGCTGTTTTAATAAAAAAACACTCCTCCACAGAGACTTTTTGAAAATTTTGTTCACTGAGAAAGAGAGGACGGCTAGTATCACAGGTAAGTTAAAACCAACACAATGTCTTCATCTCGTGACGTCAAAAAAATCACCACAACATCAACACCACCACTTGCGCCTGCCCGCCACATGTTGGAAGATAAATCGCAATGCGAAGACCTGGTTCTCATTAGCATTAGCAAGCAAGACATTTTTGATGGGTTCTTTCTGTGGTAAATGAACATGTGAACAACTTTTTGATGATATGGAACAAATATGCAACTACATAATCCTTTTGATGATAAACTACATAGACCTTTTTGTGTTAATGTGCTCATCCACAATTATCGACATACCCTGGATCTGCTGCTAAGTTCTGTTTGTACAGATGAAATTGTCATGTTTACAGTCAGGGAAAACAAAGAACAAAGGGATCCCTCAATTGAAGGAGCCCCTCTATTGCGATATTATTTTTTGAGGGATTCCCCTCAATTGCAATGTACCACACAATAATAAACATTTTAGTATTTACGAATATTAATGTTTTTTTTCGACAAATTTAAACACATGCATTAAATATTCGCAAAAAGTACACTTAACATTTTAACCACCATTCACTACTTTGTCGCCATCTTGAGAAGAAATTCGCAAGATCGCCGAGTTTCGCTGCACATTTTATTGCTGTTCAGGTTTTTCCCAGGGCAGTTTATAAAATATACAGATTATAGATTTTATTTATCAATTCAATACCTTCATTATCAAGTATAATGTATACTTCCGTTAAGTCAAACATCGTTTAATTAAGTGGGACTCTTCATTTCGTCGGTCCTAGTTTCTATACCCTCCTCCTCATTGGATTTTCTTACCTAAACTCAAGGCAAAAAGCTTCGTGTTATTTCAGACACCTGAAATCAGACTTTTCGTCATGTCGCCTTGGTGAAAACACTACACTCATTTATGAGGCGACATTGGTCAGACCTCCTGAAATTCGAGCTAAGTGTTTACTTAAATCGCATAATTTTAAGTTTGAATGTTTTTGGTAACAAAATGTCATCCAATGGAGTGAAACGAAAGCTCAGTCTTTTCTTCTAAGTTGGTCCCTAAAAGTAGAAAAATAGATATCTTTAAAATTTCACGGTTACCTAATTTCGCGATTTTCCTTTAAATGCGCTCAATTTCCGTAATGAACATTACTTTTTAGGTATTGCCCGGGATATATACCTCAATTGAGGTACCTTTCTTATATCTGCAAATTGTTGGTTGGCTCCTGAAACTAGAAAAATAGATTTTTCTTTATTAACTTTTCTCCTTTGTTTCATCCTCATCCAATTACTTGTTGTAATACCAATGGCAATCCAACAGTTTTAGCGCAGTGTTCTTCAATTTTGATTTCATAGCTATCTTTATCCAATCACTTTGTTGTTACAAGTAGCTCCGCTCTTACCTTATTCCCCTCACAGTATTATCCTTGTTATCTAGTTAGCTAATTTTTTATACCTATATGTTGTACTGTAGATAGGGAGAAGAACCATTATATATAAATGGAACCCAAATAAATGATTAATAATAATAATGATAATAATAATAATAATAATAATAATAATAATAATAATAATAATAATAATAATAATAATAACAGCAGCTAAAAATTGTCATTTAAGTGAAAGCCAATGTTCTTTCTGATGAAATAATGAAATGCGAACACAGTCCATGATTAAGGCTAACATAAGAAATAATACGATGTCGATAGACCGACTGCCGTTTAAAATAATAAATTAAAAGTTCTTTGTAAAAATGGATGTCAAGAAATATCAAAAATGTCAAAAAATAAAATTTGAATGAATACGTTTAACTTTTAACATTGTACACCTTGGAAACACATTAGAATATTTTTAAGGTTTCACGGTTTTGTCAGTTATTAAAATAATGTCAGAAAAAGCAGATTATAGTCGCATTAAAAATTGAACTTCAAAAACATGAAAAAATAAAAAACAGCTAGTTGTCGAGTCAACCTTCGGTCCATCAACTAAGTTGTAAAACCTACACGACTTTTCCTGACAGACAGTTTGGATTAACAATTATTGCGTTCAAGGCTGCTCCTTCGGCACCGTTTCAGAGTTATTTGGCCTTTCCATTTCGGCGACATAGCTGCAGAATGTCCGTTTTCGCAAATTTTTCTACTTCTTTCTTCTTCTCTTATATGCATTTTCTGTTTTACTTAAAAACACACGCTAAAACTACAGTTGCTTTCCTCCTTTCATTCGTCTGAAAGTGCTAAATCGCGTCGATTTCTCGAAACTTATAGCAAGACAAATTTTGTGAAATTTGGAAACTTTTCCACGCGTCGCTCAATTTTTTAACGTTTTTAAGTTGTCAAACATTAGAAATTCCGATCGACGTTTTTGTTTTTAATCGTCAGTGATAAATCGTTATTTCACCCAGTCGAAGCGATTTTTGACTTCTCGGTTTTGCATTGAACGAATGTTTTTTCCAGACAGTAAATTTTTAAGGTTAAAGTCTTGGACAGAGGAAAAGCAGCCGGATGAATTTTAGCTCAAATTTTTTTATAATAACAGTTTTACACTGACGGATAGATATTCTCGTCGGACGGAACTTACGTCAAGACGAACTTTAGACGCCAATATAAAAACTGGTTAAACCATTAATATTAGTTACAAATCGGGATTACCAATAAGTAGGAAATGGAATTGACAAATGTTTTTTTTATGTAAAACCGTAAAATCAGGGGTTGGCAAATACTTTTTCACACTAGTACGTCAGCAAACTTTGAATTACTTTTAGCCGTACTCAAGACGTACTCGAACTTCATAACCAGTGTACGTCTTAGCGACATTGTAAATAGCAGTTGATAGAAACCTCCATATAAAGTATGGCACCCTTAGGAAACAAAACGCAGGGTGGCCACCAGAATTAAAAAAAAATCCAGAACAATGCCAGAACATTTCTACTTTTTTCAAGAACATGTGGCCCGCCCTGTCAGACGTTGGACACGAGATGAATTAATAACAAACATACACCTTTTCTTACGAACCTCAAAAAGGGGGCAACCAGAAATGTTGTAAAAGATTCTGAATTCAGAATTTATTCCTTTTTTCGATGATTTTTAGTAATCAACAAGCGGGAAACAGGAACATTATTGAATAAACATTATTTGTTTATTCAAGAACGTTATTATACAATTTTAAATGAGACTTGACGTACATCATTTGAGAAATGTAGCAGACATATAAAATCAAAATCGAAACCAGACATGCTTCGATAGACAATCACTCGTCGATATAATGTTGTACGCCACATACGCAATTTGTGAACGCCTGAATAAAAACAAAAGATAAAACATTATTATTTTTTACTCTGTGTTTTTTTCTTATAGATTAAATTATAAATTGAGGAATACAGACAAATTTATATTGAAAATTTCAGATATGAGTTATTTATAAAAAACGCTATAAACTAATACTGATTTATTTCTTATTACTGATTCCTTGTACAAAATTTAAAAATCAGTAATCATTCAAATTATTTCAAATACACGTATATCTGTCTATGTATGTCACAGTTTTTTTAATTTTTCGGAAAGTCTGGATTTTCGGATTGAATACCAAAGTGGAAACTTGAAGACCCGAAATACTTAATTGAGTTGCATATTATTTCAATTATGAATTCGTTATCACCATCCATAAAGTACAAAATAAGAAAAAATATCAACATGGCTCGAGACGTTTGATATGAAGGCCGTGTTTTAGATTCTCATAGATTGACATAGAATTTAGGTCAGTATTTTAAAAGCCAACCAAATAAGTCTTCAATGTATATGAAACGTCTACACCTGTGTAGTAAATGGAACACTTTTTACTTGTAAACTTATTCAAGTAAACAGATGACTTCTATGGAGGAAATTGTTCAAGTCGTAAGGTTTCTAGTTGATTTTAAGAAAATCTAGAACAGTAATCATTGATGTCGAAATCTACAACATCATCATGTTGTGGGTTATATTTATTCTTCAGATATTTTGCTTGTTGTTGTTGTTGTTGTTGTTGTTGTCAATCTGCCGTCAGCTAGGATTAAGTCACTGAGTATAGATTTTCTGCTGCGCTTGTCATAAACCATATGTGGTTCCCATTTCTTCCGATAACTGCCTTTATGAATATCATCTCCTCTTTCATCCAACACTTCGCCAATAACTGGCCAATTCTTGCTATCTTTTAGCAAGCCAGTTTACCATTGAAACTGTCCTCAAATTTTTTAAATGGTCATTAACTTGTTTTACACTGTAAACCTAAATAAAAAACAATTGGTTTACGTCTCACTTCCATATTCCCTTACAATAGGTTTCAACGGGGTTGGAAAATGTTTGAATACCATTTTAGCTTGTTGTTTACATCTTTGAAAGATTGACCTGTCTGCCGAAAACATCTCTTCTATAAACCAGGGGTATTATCTATACCTGGAATCGATTCTTACAACTGTTTTAAATGCCTCCAATATTTGTATATTTTGATCGAATTTAAAAAGAAATATAGGTTACCACATGTTATTCTTATGTACTTACCGCAAGCTAATTAAACAGATACAAGTGTTGATTCATTAATATGTTTTTCAATCAATAAAGTATCTTATACTCGACGTGATTCCCTCCAATATTATAAAATGTATAATCAAACAAATTATTTTCGTTAAATTCCTTTGCATTAAGGACTTCGAGAACAACGCATAATGGTAGATATTGATATCTAAGAATAATAAAAACAATCGGTTTCGAGAAATAGACCACATATATACATACAGTCTTCGCCTCGTTCCTAAACATAATAATCACTCAGTTAACAACGATAATAAAACTTCGTGAAATATTTTCCTCTGAGTGACTGCGGTCTTTTTAACTACACAAACGCCATTAGCATCATCCATCATTGAAACGAATACTGTGTATAGATTTCTGCTCTTTTCGTAAACGAACAACTCTCAATTTTGTTACCTTTGATGTTTGTGAGATTTTCACTGCTGCTATCAGGTACCAAGGATAGAACACAAACGACTTTTTCTGTCCTTTAATGGTATATTATCGTGATCTACGTCTGAATAATTGTGTGAATTCTATAATAAAAAATTTCATATCGAAACAGTAAGGCTGATAGTGTCACTATTGTTGATTCCAGTCAAAATCTTCTAGCTGCAATGATGCAGCCATGTTGTCAGCGAACTTGAACCTGTATTATATATATATTTAAAAAAACAAATGAAATGACAGCTCCTCACAACATAGAATTTATTTTTCAAAAAAGACGCTTCACGGGGTAACATTGTGGATTATAACACTTATCACGAAGAAATAGTTTTTAAAAATCATTTCATAGAACATGATTTACAATTAAAACCAAAAAATTCAAACAACGACCTCGTTGTGAAGAAATAGAAATCAAACATTCAAAAATCAAACATTCAAAAATCAAACATTCAAAAATCAAACATTCAAAAATCAAGTATTCGAGAATGAGCTGGAAGAAAAAAAAAGATGATTTTAAAATTTTTCATTAAAAAATTTTTCTTTGAATTATGGCTGGAAACACAATCATGTTAATGAAGAAATCTTTTGAAAGAAAAATTCATGAAACTACTTTTAAATGGTTACTAAAAAGTATATTTATAAAAATTTCTTTATTTTCTTTCCGTTTCTTGAGTTGACTTGTGTGTTGCCGTTGCTGGCCATCTTGATCTGACTACATGTTCTACATAGCTCTTTTGACTATGATGGCCTTGTGAATTGATGCTATTCTTAGAACTCCCAAAGGAGTTTCTGTCAAACATAGTTTTTTATTCAGGCGAAGCTATGCCTCTATGAATTGCTGGTAGAAATTTTAGTGGAATGTTCTTCAATGTTGTTCGTATGTACAAATACTTCAAGAAGTTCATTTCCAGGTCTTAACCGTTCGAAAGTAGAATGAGCTGCTTTGAAGTTCTCAAAGCCGGTTTTCCATTAAACTAATTGGTGTGAGCAGGCGCAAAAATAAAGTTTGAATTTTCAAATTTTCTTTGTGCGCTTATGTCAGTTTTGTACACAGGCGCATGGCATCACTCAACGTTACTTTTCCCGCTTGGTCGCACAATTTAGTTGAATGAAAATCCAAGGTATTCAAGTTTCCCGTAATTCCCGAATACAACCCTTTTGCGCCTGATAACGAGATAGCAGATGCGTCACCGCGTGAAATGGTGGTGGATGAAGACCAGGATGGTGACAGCGATATTGACTAAGGCTTTGTTTGATTATTGATTAGGACGCTGTGCTATTAAAATCGTTTCATATATTACTTTTTGAAAGATATTTTGTGTTATTAAAAGTATCTTGTTTATTTTTTTTAACAAAAAAATTTTATACCAATTAATAAGCCCCCACTGATTTCGACAAATAAAGCCTCGGGGGCTTATTCGATCATTTACGGTATGTCACCTTAAATCAGATGTATCTTTGAAATTTTTGAGGTCGCCCAAACTGTTTTGGAAATTCTTGTGAGAAAATTTTTCAATAAATCTCCTCATCTTATTTTCATTTTTTCCTCCAAAATCACAAAAACTTCCTCAAATTCAGAATCAAAAAAGGAGTGGGAACCCTGGTTCTCCAACATGTTTATGTGTTCATACTCCTTGACCGTGTTCAATATGTGGTCTCACGAACGTGGTAAATAGTCTTTTGAATAGAAGTGCATCAAGGTATGGAAAGCTTTTTTCGGATTAACCCAACTATCGAGTTAGCTTTTATTTAACTTTAATATGATCCTCGAAGCTTTCATTAGAATGTTTTATCAGCATTTGATGTCTATTATTTTGGTTTCCGAGAACACTGATAAGCTATCCTCTATAACTTGTATTTCTAGAAAACTGATAAGGTTATCCTCTGTAACTTGTATTTCTAGAAAAAGTTTAGTATACAACTATATATGTTCTGTGAACACTAAAAGCGTATAGTAGATCAGTTTTCCGCAAAAGTTACGGATTCCTTCTACCAGTTTTCCCATTTCTGAATGGCACGCTCATTAGCATTTAAAAACTTGTTGCGGAGTGTATGAACGCAGTACACCATCTTCGAAAAATCATGAGCTCTCACTTTATTAATAACTTTATGTGTAGATGCATTTAATAATTCTTTTATTTCGATGGTTTTAAACGATCGGACTTCAAATGTGTTTTGATAATTTGGACGAACAATATACCGTGACAAATGTAGGTAACGGTTAAATAAATTTTCCGGCTAAAAGATCTGGCTGGTACAAAATCACCTGGCTTTCGGAAATTTGTCGGACTATCGGCAAACGTCAACTGAAATGTTAATGAATATTAAAAGCAGGGTAAATTTTCCAAATAAAGGAGACAGACTCGGTGAAATTTATTACCTTGGCTTTCTTCGTTTCTTTATTTTCCTTCGTCTCTGTTTTTTATTTTTTAACAGGCATCTGAAAATCATCACGTTCTTCCCTTTCCTCCTTAATATTATCATCGACAATAAAATCTTCTTCAGATAGGTCGTTTACGATCTCATCTTCTTCCGCTCTGGACTCTTCTGGTGGAAATCTATTTTCTGACATTTCTTTAATCGTAGAATAGGTATCATCCTACAAAGAAAAGAAAATCTGTTAGTACTTCAGCGGCGTTAAACAGAGGCAGACCTATAACTTCATCAAAATTTATGGAGGAAAAAGGTAATACTTTGCTTTCATGCCGTTAACAACTGAATCTCGGTCTTGTTCATCTAAAGATTTATGCGCCTTATGAAACTGGAGGTGGTGATCGAGGCGGAAATACCATGTCGCACAATCTTCACAAGGTAATGGCAATAATTGTCCATGCTTACCAGAACGACACCAAAGGAAAAATACTCTCATCTTGCTATGCAGTAACTTTGCTCTTTTATCATCGTACTTGTGTTTGCTAACCAAGTTCCTTCACAATTTCTCTCTTATGAAAGACTGGCACTCAGGACATTTGAACATATAATCTTTATAAGAAAGTACTTTTAGCTATACCTCCACACTTTCTCTGTCAATTACCAGTTTAAAAACAGGCGTTAAATCCGGATTTGTATCTATTGGTTCAAATTGGTTATTCTGAGATTATTTTTAGAAGCAACCAAAAACATGACAGGTGCAACAGATTTCAAATTTCAATCACATCTAATCAAATAGTTCAAACATCAAAAAGTATTTACTTGCAAAATCAAAAAGACTCCATTCATTTTGTTTATTGAAACCTGATTCTGAGAATTTCTGCTGCAACTTTGAAATAGCATCCCATTTGTGAACAAGCAAAAAGCATAACCCTGCAAAAGGGCAACAATTCAACATCAATTTATCTGGTATGGTAAGGTTCTTCAGTGTGAGGCACTCAGGTAAAGGTTTGAAATAATGAAAAGCACTACTTACAGGTTATTGGATAAGGAGCAATGATGTTACAAAACTTGGAAACAATACCGTTTTCTGATAAGTATCCAATTACATCATCTTTAAAATCCATGAACTTAATCTTCCGGATCAGTAAGACATCACCAACACATACTTCCTTGGCAAAAAGTGAGCCATATTTGTCCAATTTTAAGATTGTGTGCATATTAGATTCGTCCACAACCTCTATCATGGCAACCTCAGATAGCATTAGAACAGCAGGAGTTCCATTTTCGAATAAATCATCAGCAGACGCTTTAATTTACAGCAAGGATGTTGCATTTGCCAATGAGCACTTTTCTTCCTATTCTTATGCTTACTAAACTGACCATTTTTTCTTCCTAAATTCTATAAATCACAATCAATGCAATGAATCACAATTAGTGCATAAAAAGAGGAAATTTAGCAAGTCAGAAATTTCTGAGGAACAATATGCTATAGCCAAATACTTTTTATGAGAAGTAAAAAAACTGTTACCTTTTACATAACAATAAAAATATAGCAAAAATGTAATGGAAGGGACTAATGTACAAAAAAGGAAGCCTTATGAATATCTTGTAACTATTAAGTTTCTTTTTCACTCTTGTATGTATGCACCAGGTTGGATTTGAACCAACGACTACAGATAGTCAAGTCTATCCAGCTCTCACCACTGAGCTACTAGTGCATTGATATTACGTTTTTGAAAATATAAAAATCCAATTAAAATATTTGGGAACAAGCATTAGGTTATACCTTGGCATTTTTCTTTTTTTCATTCTCCTCTCTTTTTTGGTCAATAATTGTAAACACAAGAATAACAAGAATTTAGAAATAAAAAGAGCTATTACTGAATAAGCAACCAAACAAGAAAACAAACAAAGTAAAATGTGACATGTGAAAACCAAACCTTGCATAAAGCCGGTTTTCCACTAGGCGGATTATTCCGCGCGGAGATGAGCGGGTATTGTTCTTTGCTAGACAAATCCGCTTTTAGCGGTCCGCTACGCGCGGAATCAAAAGTAGGATCAAGTTCAACTTTTCCGCCACGGAAAAGTCTGCTAACCAATGAAAACACGCAAAAACACAAACTCAAGATCCAAAATGGCGAACAAACACATGAACTTCTTTGCACAACAAAGTCAAAACTGTGGTCAAAATGAATACTCGCAAGAAGAATTACAAGCTATTTTAGCTTTAGCACCATCTGGTGTAGAGCAAGAGCAAGTAAACCAAGAGTTTGATAAGGAAATATTTCTTGAAGAGGTAAGAAACTGAGTTTTGTTTTTGATTCAGAACAGCTGGAAGTTTGAAAACCACATACTTAAATACAAAAAAGTTTTTGTGCTCTTAATCACTTTCTTTAAATCATTACAGTGTCTTCAGAGATTGAAGAAGGAAGAGAACTGGTATAAGAGAAAAAATATATATATTCATACATTTAGTTTATTTTTTTTATGTACGCAAATATCAATGCCTGTGGAACATCCACTGTCCTGAATTTAAGGACAGAAACATGAAGAGTAATGCTTGGATGAAAATTTCTGCTGTGTTTGGGAAAGATGGTAAGTAAATTTAATCGTAATTTTTATTCCTAGAACTAAAATTCATGTTTGTAATCTTCCACTTTTCATTTCAGTTGATTTTCTTCAGAAGCAACTCAAGTATCTGAAAGATAACCTTAAAAGATGCTTAGACAAAAGATCTCGTCTAACAAAGTCTGGTGCCGCTGCCACTTCCTTGCCGAAATGCCAGTATTTTGAACAAATGGCATTTTTACACGAAAAAACTGCAAATACACCAACAGTATCAAATATACCAGTTCAAATACAACCTGGACAACTTACAAATCAAAGTGTTTTGTCACTTTTAACACAAAGCCATGCTGAAATACAGGAACAAGAGTTAAGTTCCTCTTTTTCCTTTCAGAATGAGCTAACATCTAGTGAAGCAATGTCAATGCCACCTTCGCCAGCCTTGTCGACAGTATCACACTCAAGTAAGAAAAGCACATCAAGGAAAAGAAAACAGTCAGCAGATGAAGGAGAGGGTAATTCAGAGAGAATTATCAAAGAACTGTGCAGACTTGAGGCTGAGTTAAAAACACCAGAGCCAGAAGAATGTGAGGACACCCTTTTCTGTAGGTCCCTAATACCTACATTAAAGAAACTGGAGCCAAAAAAGAACAAGATGGCTAAAATTAAAATTAGCCAGTTATTATTTGAGTTAGAATTTGACGAAACTTGTGAATAGATGTTTTTGTTGTCAATCCTGCACATAGTAAACAATTATGGTTTCTCTGAAAGTGTATGTCCACTCATACAGTTTTTTACTAAAAGTTTGACTTTACTACGGTTCATAAACAAGTGTCTGCTACAGAAACATGTTTGCTATGTACAGGATTGTTTGTATATAGATTTTTTGTTTTTTGAAAGTGTTGATATTTGGAAAAGTTATTTTTGTTTGTTTCTTTCTTTCTCTTTGTTTTGTTTAACATACATTTGTTCCAAAGGCAGTACATGTTAATCAAAATTTGTATGAGTAGCCAGGAACCCCACCTACTCTTATCGGCTCATGGGGCGAGAAACAAAAAGTAGAGATGGGTTTCCTGGCTATAGTACGAGCAAACCTTTTTCTTTTTAAGACATAGACTTTTCTTCATTTAGTCAAACAATTGCATTAGTTAATCTTTGGTGATCAAAAGGGCTTTAGAAATACAGACTTAAAACAAGTTTTAATTAAAACTTTGTTGAATCTGTGATAGTCAAAAAAGGAAAAAAAGTTGTTGATTTTATGGTAGTCAAGCTGATGTTTATGGATTAATCATTTTGATGTTATATTCCTTTCATATATGGTAACTAGTTTTATCATTATATAACAGTTGTCTCATGAAATATTTATACAACATTGGAGCCTAGTGAATTTTATTTACCATGTCCCATTGCCACTCAACAGCACCTTCTAGCATGAAATGTTCCTTGAACTGGTCACGAATTAAAGCTGCATTTTTTGAATAATTATTAGAGGAACTGTTCGGTAGATTTTGCAATCCTGTAATATTTTCAGCATCTCTTCTCCATTCACCTGGAATAACAGCAGATTCGGTTTCAGAATCTACAAATTTTGTCGGGCAATAATTGTAGTTGTCGTTAGATGAAAAAGACATTAAAAAATTGTGCAAACCAACTACAGCTTTCGTTATGGCAACCACTTTCTCGACTTTGGCAATGATTGGCCTGCGGAAAACTCTAAAGCGACTTGCGGCTATTCCAAAAACATTTTCCACTACCCTTCTTGCCCTTGACAATCTATAATTAAAAACTCTTTTGTCAGTTGACAAGTTTTGAAATGGATAAGGCTTCATCATGTTGGGTTTCAATCCAAAAGCATCGTCTCCAACAAATACGTATGGTAAAACGCGTTCACTGTTGGGCAGCTTTGATTTTTCAGGAATCCTGAGATGATTTTCTTGAATAGCAAAGCCCAGATTACTATTAAAATAAACGCTTCCATCACTTTGTCGCCCATTATCTCCAATATCAACCAGCAGAAACTTGTACTGTGCACTGCATACTGCTAACAGCACTATACTGAACTGTTTTTTGTAATTGAAAAATGCTGAACCAGATCTGGCAGGTGCTTGTATCACAACATGCTTTCCATCTATTGCCCCCAGAGCGTTTGGAAAGTTCCATTTCGTGTGAAAATCTCTGGCTATAACTTTCCAATCCTCTTCAGTGTCAGGTGCTTTGAGATAACCCTGATTATACAAAGCATCCCAAATTGCAAGGCAAGTTTCAAAGATTATCCTGCCTACAACAGCTGGGCTCATACGATAGCATGATGCAATTGTCACTTGGGCGTCACCTGTAACAAGGTACCTCATTGTGACACACAGTCTTTCACTGGCACCTATTGGCTCTCTCATCTTGGTTTCCTTCTTCGTAATTAGTGGACCAACCCAAGAAAGAAGTGATTCCAAGTTTGTTGGTGACATCCGAAAATATTGAAAAAACAATTGGTTATCATATAACTTCATATCTTGCACAAGAAGACTAAACTCGCCTTTCGATTTACGCTCTTTATATACTTCTCTAATCCAAAATCTTTTTTCATACTTTTTCTTTCGTTTCTTGTTGTTTTCAAGGAGCAGTAATTTCAAAAGAGAAATCTTTTTTAACAATAATAGCTTACGACGAGATCTCATCTTCTCTCAACGAAAAAACCTTTTTTGATTTTACACTTGCGCGCCTTTTTATTAATGGAAATTGAAAATCGACTTTTGAAGCGACCTGACAGGCGGCCATTGTTATATAAACAATGTCCGCTCCGCTCCGCGCGGAATAAATCCGCCTAGTGGAAAACCGGCTTAACTGCTAACTTTAGGACTATTCCTTGAAATGACAAACCAGACATGTCTACAGAATAAACACCATTATATATATTGGTAGACCAGAATTAGATAAAGAACAAAACGTACATAAAAATATATCAACACTATCAATTTCCTGATTTTCTTTTTCGCTTAAAAGATTCAAAATGGTTATTGCACTATGTTGGAAATGGTATACAAATTTCCTGTCATAAAATAACTATATTAAAAAAACATACTCCATTTCACGTAAAAATTGATCCAAAACATTTATGCTTTAAATAAAAAAAATAACTTCAGCATTATTTGTAATAAGGTAATTTATGTTAAATATTAAAATAAATATAACCCAAAAATTATGACTACCTCATAATTTGACAAGTTCAGTCAGTCATTGGAAGAAGTCAGTGTATTAAAATGTTGATCGTCAATAATGTACATGTACACTGAAACATTAAAAATACATATATGTAAAAGCAAACTACTCAGAACAAATAAAATCATTAAAATATCAGTTCACCTCCTGTCTACCTAAACAAGCCAATTGCGAAAATATGGTGATGATGGCCTCCTTCATTTAAACTTTAACCACAAAATCGAAATACTGATAAAAACAAGTTGAGGGAATTCCATTAATAATTGATTTGCAACATTTAATATAATTAAAGACAATGTGTTGTTTAAATATAGCAAAATCTAACATAATGATGATCTCAGCGCATGAGCATGAACAATAAGAACAATATGTCCTACTGTGCAAAAGGATTTCTCCTGAACCTGCTGAACATAAAGAAAAATATAAGAATATAAGAAAAGAGCCATTGCATAAAAATCTGTCTGTAAAGTGCTGAAGTATGTAATAACCTAATAAACCTACTGACAAATTCAATATACTCAAGTATGAAGAATGAAAAGTTCTTTCTGGTGAAATAATGAAATGCGAACACAGCCCACAAGCAAGGCTAACATAAGAAATAATATGGTTTCATGTCGTTAGACCAACTACCACTAAAAATTATAAATTCCGCTTGTCAAAAAATGCCAAAAATGTCAAAAAATAAAATTTGAATGGTTTTCGAAAAGCATTATGAAGTATAGGCTTACCTTGAAAACATGTACACCTTGGAAGCACATCAGTATAAGAATAATGTCAGAAAAGCAACAGATCATAGTCGCATTAAAAATTGAACTTCCAAAACACGAAACATAAAAAAAGTTGAATGGGTTTCGACATACATAACAATTAAATCTAAAAATCCTGACAAAATGGTGACCGATTAATGACTGAATAAATATTTGAAGCTTGAAATGTTGTGAAACAGTAATATTTTTTATGAAACAATCTAAATATTAAAGTGAAGAAGTATCAAAGATAAGGAAAGATCAAATTTAATTGGGTTCAAAAAGTGTATATACATCCAAGTATAACTAAAGATTTCTCAAAGCATGAAACTCTGAGTATTGTCTTTTCATTGCACCTAATATCCAAGTATATAGGTATATGTTTACCTTGAAAACATGTAAACCTTGGAAACATATTAAAACATTTGAAAAATGTCAGAAAAGCAAAAGATACAATGCTCCATAGACCGACCGAAAGACTCTATATTCCTAGGTTCAAATAATGATAAACTACTAAAAAATATTTCAGTAAATGTATAGAAAGAACAAATTTAAACTCCATGAAATTCAAGTTGAAAAACATGATGAATAACAAAAAATTACCAGCCCATTGGAAGTGGAAGCTGTGCTATGCATATCCAGAAAGCTGTATATTAAATCATGGTATACCAAGCACTACCACTTAATATAATAATTCACTAAAAAACCGCTTTGTAATTGAAAAGAACTTTTCAAAAGCTTTTTCTTTCAAGTTTCAGTAGTAAACAACACTGGCTTCTTTCAAGGGTGGAGCTTCTTCGTTCCTCATCAAACCTTTCTAACATATCAAACAGTTAGTACTTAAATGCAAAGAAGTTAAAAAGTTTCCAGGGCATAGATTCTTCTATAGTTAACATTTTATAATAACAATTCGATATCTAAAGACATTTTCAAGCCCTATGGAAGTATTACAAAGTTTGAGCATGACTTGTGCGCCATTTTTAAAGACATTTTTGCATGGATAAGAAAACAAAGTAAACATCAGTCTGCGTTTGTGGAGTAAGTTAATTAAGCTAACTAGACGTAACAGCCAATCAGATATCAGAAATTAGCTGTTTCGCTTTTAAGGAAGTAGAAGTAACTGAAAGGTCTGCATCGGTAACGATGATGTCAGCATAAGGTAGTACCTCCGCCAGTATTTATAACACATAAAAATATAGACATACCTTAGGATTCTTATGAATATAAACTTTTCTAAGTTCTGCAAATAGCATCATATTTTTCATTTCTGTGAGAAGGTTCTCATATGTATGAATAATTTTACCTTAATCATAGAATATATGCTACAAACAAATAATGAATAAACAGAAACATTTTTGAATATATAATTTAAAAAATCAAAGTACATACATCTTTGTATAGGTCCTTGCTTTAAAAGCTCATGATAAGTTGAATGGACCTACAACAACATAATTATAAATAATGTCAGGAAGCAGACCTTTAAAAAATATAAATATCAAAAAGAAAAAAGAAACCATCATTATGTGTATTATGTGTGTGTTGTGTGTGTGTGTTTTTTAGTTTTTAATTTTAATTTTGTGTGTGTGTGTGTGTGTATGCTGTGCAAACATTAGTTAAATGTTGAGGCTAGGGCCAATATATCAAATCACACAAACATAATATATAAAAAGTATGAAAACATGTCTCACAATATTATGACTTTCGAATGTTTTTATCAGGTTAATTACAAGCTTACATAATAAGCTTACATAATAATCTTGGCCAATATCAAGTATTATCATAATACGAAGATCATTAGAACAATGGGACCATTAGTTTATAATAAAGAATTAACAGTGGAACCTCTAATAACAGTTACCTCTATTTACAAAAAAACTCAGTTTTCGAGACAATGTAAAAAAAGTTTTCAGGTTAAAATTATTTTTTTTTACAAAACCTTTAATCAGCAGCCAGCTCCACACAAAGGTCACTGAGGTTTGGTCCTTAGAAGTGGCCGCTATTAGAGGTTCTACACTGTATAACACAAGAATCTGTCTGTCAAGAAGGGGCCTTCTTCATATAGTGGTTTAAAAAATGTAAACATAAGATTCATCAAAAACGAGCTAATAAGAATAATTGATAAATGTATGTCACTTGGAAAGTAATCAATAGCCTGCTACTACTATCGCCTGTGATTATATTTTGGCATTCCTCTATGCAATGGAGTATGCAATATCTTCTGATTCCACTGAATTTACAGCAGTAGGTATTCCCTCAAACGCCCTCTCCCAAAACACGGACAGGCAGTAACTAGCACCCATTTAGCTAAACTACTGGTGTTAAATTTTATGGGGTAGAAAACTTCACTTCGACACACTTTTCCTGAGAAAATATCTCTAAGTTCTTGAGATGCTCCAACTGCTTTAAACTGACGTTCATCTAAGCTTGTAAGATCTAGGAAGAAAACAAGCACTGGGAATTTAATATGAAATTTCTCTGTGGTCCTCTATGTTTAGATTCACGTATATACCTCTGATAGGGAGATCATCTTCGATATATTTAGCCATTTTATAAAGATTAATAAAAGATTCCACCACTTTTACACTTTTGCACTTGGAACGTGCAGCGCTGATGAATCGTGCGCAAACAGCATTTAAACTGCAAATGCAAAAATGCAAAAAGACACTATTAGTATATTGCATACATTTGCCTAGTATGATAGGCTAGCACAATATGTTTGTTTATAAAATAAAATTGATCCGAAAGTGGTTGGATGATAACGACTTCGAAAAATCTTTGCAAGTTGCAACATAACTTGGTTATATAAACACGACATCTTAAAAAATAATCCTCATAAAAACATGTTTTTGTTGAATAATTTGCATATTCTTTTTAGTTTAAGGAGTGAACTGCTCCATATTTTTTGGCTTTTCCTTCGGTTGTTCAATTTTTTGCCTAAATGGACCTAAAAACGCATTTCAGAAAAAAACTGCAAACGTTGAGTTGAGATGTGCGATGAGATGTTGCTGCACTTTCAAATAAACGTATGGGACTTTCAGCGCAAAGTCGAAAATTTTCTAAATTATGCTAATTACCCACAAAAATGTTTATACCAAAAGTCCATGTACCACTATTATGGAAAGCCAAAAATATTTTCTCAGATTTTCTATTTATATGAAAAAAAGTGGGTATTTAAAATGATTGGTTAATTACGACATGATAATCTCTCACGTCCACGAAAATCAATTGTATGCATAAAATTGTCTCCAGTCTGAAACTAATACAAAGAGTGCGCCAGTATCTGATTGGACTGTTCAATGTGGAAACTATTTGAAATGTAATTTAATCAAAAACAATCAAGAATATTTTGATGAATGGATCATCTTTCCAAATATTTTTATGGATACCACATAAAACGTAACCAAAGACGTGGCAGAGTGCATGAGAAATGCTCTTTCAAGTATACAAGATGGATCAACTGCTGGAGGAGTTATAATTATGTATTATGACAGTCAAGGACATAAAAACTTTTTGTTGAAAAAAAACTTGGATGAAGATCAAGAACTTGGAAAAACTTGGAAGAACTTGGAAGAAGATCGAGACTTCTCTAATCGTGTGATGATATTCCATCAAGAGATGGGAGCTTTGTTGAATATCAGAGCCACTGAAAGCACTCATCCAAAATACATCTCCAATGAATTTGAAAAGTCTTCCAAAGATGCTGATGATCTCACTATAGTAATGGATTTCCTGATTGATCAAGGGAAAATAACTTCTCCCAAGATAACTATCGCCACTTTCGTTGCTGCTCCAAACATCCATTCTAATGTACTAAAAGCCACCATTTTCAAAGAAAAACAAACATTAATTTGTGATGGATGTATTCCTAGAATCATAACAAAGGATCAACTTGGAAACATGAAAAAATGGCTTCAAAATGAACTCCCTCAAATTTTACAACTTGAAAATTTTAGATCCCAGATAAACTTGAAACCTGTTATTGCCCAAATTTCTGGCTTCATTGCTAATACAACAATCTTAGTGGCTTATCCTTCTGATAATCTTCATGACCAGCTGGTACAGTTGCAAGCAAATGATGAGCAGATTCAAGTAGTAGCGACTTTAAGTTGTGCAACTTAGAACGGCGACGGGAACTTAAAAGCAAGCGTCGCGTCCTACGTTGTAAAATGTCTATTTCACCTTAAGTTCGATCAGGACGAATTGTCTAGACTAATAAAAGATGGTGCATCTTAGAAAAGTACGTGATTCACTTACTTGTTCATATGCTTTGGATTTAATTAATGACATGGAGTTCGCACTTTTATACGATTTAAATCGCTCTCAGAATCCCGATATACCTCACTGGAAGTATGGTCGATTTGACCTGGAAAATTTAACAGAGGATGAATGCAAAACAGACTTTCGCTCTCTCCTTAATGATATCTACGAGTTGGTTGACACGTTAAATCTACCTGAAGAAATACTCTGTTATAACAACGTTAGAGTTAATTCAACAGAGGCATTGTGTATGTTACTCAAAAGATTTTCATACCCCTGTCGCTATACAGACATGATACCTATGTTCGGTAGACCTGCACCTCAACTTTCCATTATAGTAAATAATGTGACCAGCTTTTTGTATCGTAGATGGAGCCATTTGCTGTTTACTATGAACCAAGTCTGGCTTTCCCCTCAAAATCTAGAAAGTTTCTCAAACAAAGTTCAAGAAAAAGGGGCGGCGCTCAACAATTGCTGGGGATTTGTAGATGGTACTGTGCGACCTGTTTGTAGACCTGGGCATAACCTGAGAGTCCTATATAACGGACATAAAAAAGTACACGCCATAAAATTTTAAAGTGTAGTAGCGCCAAATGGTCTAATAGCAAATTTATATGGCCCTGTTGAAGGATGACGTCACAATAATGGTATGCTTGCTATGTCAGGACTACTACCGAAATTGCAACAACATTCTATTGACACAAATGGAAACATATTATGCATATATGGAGATCCAGCGTATCCTCTCAGGCCCCAACTTCTAGGACCTTATAAAGGGGCAAATATTACAAACGACCAAGCACTATGGAATCAATCAATGAGTGAAGTTCCGATTTCGGTAGAATGGATATTCGGAGACATTATCAATAACTTCAAATTTCTCGACTTCAAAAATTTTTTGAAAGTTCAATTAAGTTCTGTTGGCAATATGTATATCGTAGCTTCTTTACTAATAATGCTAGGGCTATTCTGTATGGAACAACAACAAGAAAATATTTTGATATAGATCCACCTGCACTTACAGATTATTTTCAGTAAAACAAATGTTTAAGTGTATAATGTTCTCTTTATGTTAACTTTTCATGCATTGTGATTAGAATTATGCAGAAGATAAAAATTAAATGCTCAACAAAATACTTTGATATGTGATGTAAACAATCCAGTTGTACTCAGAAAAGAAAAAACACTACTGTCAGTCAACTGCACAGAAAATCTTGAAAATGGCTAAAAACCCAACAAAATAAAACAAACATCCATGCATCCCCTCATTGACACTCTGAAATGGATGAATGGTAGGGTATCATATAAAAATAATTTGAATGTGACTCTGCCAACATAATAAAACAAAATATATAACGAAACGACAAAGTAAGAAATAAGTATATAAATTATAACTTATTTTTTAAAAAGTTCGAGAACTGCTGTGAGCATTTGCATGTTTTGTTGTTGTTGTTGCTGCAATAAAGCCAAAGTGAGTTTATGTTGCAGCTCAAATTGCTGCTGTTGTAGGGCAATTCTTTCTCGTTCAGTCTTATTTCTCATTTCTTCTAAACGTGTTTTCTCCACAAACTCTTCCCTTTTGAGATTTAATTCCAGCTTCTTCATCTCCTTATCGGTCTCACATTTTTCTTTAAGGAAACAAAAAGTATCTGATCCTGTGTTTCTAGAACGTTTTGAAGTAGTTGGTAACTCACCCTTAATTGCATTTCTCTTTCTTGTCTCGTTGAATGTCTCTAATGATTGATCCCTCATCTCTTTAGCTTGTGACAACTCTCTTTCGTTTGTTTTAGTTTTTTCAACAGTAGCTTCTTTGAATTTCATTATGCTTTCACGAAATCTGTCAATGATATCATTTAAGGCTAGGTCGATTTCTGAGTGCTCAGGGCTAATTCCACTTTGGGTCTCCTCGTTATGTTTTTTTTTTTATGTTTTTTCTCCAAGGCATTATACCGATCACGTACAGATCTTTGATTTACTTTAAAAGAAATATTTTCTGTTTTTAAGCCATTTAAGGACTCGGCAATGTGTTCCCAGCACTTTCCTCTCTCATCACTTCCATATTTGTAAGAAAAAGGTTCAAAGAGAAGAATTTCTCTGAGAAGAAGAATATCATGTGCTTCGTCCCATTTCATTCTTTGCCTGCAAGCAAAACATATGTATGTGTTAGTAGATAATACTGTTCCGTGATTTTTCTTCAAACACATAAAAATAAATTAGTTTACGTACTGATTTTCTTCTGCCATGTTTACGTTTCCAGACAACGTGAAATCTATCAAATTAACGTGGGGACTAGACTTATAGAACGTAAATTTTTGTTAACGCATGCGCAATAGCAGTAAGGTGATTCCCTTGCGTTTCCGTCGCCGTTCTAGGTTGTACAACTTAAGGTCCCTAGTGGTTGATGCACGAAAACACAAGGTTATCAAGGCAGCATTTGGATGCGGCAAAACTGTTGTTGCTACTTTACAAGCAGAATTTTTGGGACGAATTACTGAAAAACCTACAACTATATTTTACATCAGCTTTGATCCATTTGATAGATCATGTTCGTCATTTTGAACGCTGATGATACAATACTTTTCTTTGCTGAGAAAGATGTTTCGTTAAAAGAAAAATGTCTTAATGAAGATATGGAACATATTGGAAGAACGAGCTGATCTTAAACACAAAGAAAGGAAAAACTCAAGTGATGCTATTTGGCACATCAAAACGAGTTAAGTCATCTGGAAGAGAATTACCTTTAATGGTGCTCCAATCCTACAAGCTACCGCTAATCATGGAAGAAACACAATAACGAGCGCATTATAAATACTGAAAACGGTAGTTTCACATCACTCGGATTACGAGCGGTGACACTCGGCGGTTGTTTATCAGACGATCGGAGATGATAGCCGAATAACATAATCTATCATTCGGCGAAACTTCGGCATGGATAAAAAGAAAAGTTTGTTTCGGTCTGCTTCGGTTAGCGATGATGTGCATAAGATCTCGCGATCTCTTAAATTTACTATTCCAGTGGGAGAGATCGGAGACATTTTGTTGGACTATTTTAACTCAGTTTGAAACTGCTATTACCATAGAAACACGCTTTTACGTATTGTTTTGATACTTTATGGATACCTGTTAAGAAAAAATGCGTTTTTTCTCTTAGTTTTCCAACAAATAAGAGATTTATTATTTACGAAATAAATAAAAATCAAACTAATTAGCTCGGTCCCGTGAGAGTTCGGATAACTGAGGTCAATAAACTTTACAAAGAAACCAACTTTCGCGATATTTTTTCTTTGACGTCATACAGACCCTTCCCGAATTTCCGTTTAAACACCGTTATGTATCCGTTTTATCCTCACTTCTGCATTTTATTGTTTTACCAAGCTAACAAGTTACGATCATTAAACTTTTTGATTGAAAGTCTCTCTTTTTGTTTGAAAGAACGAGGCATTACGTAACTATTACCTCGTTTAACTCAGACAGAAATAACAAGGTTATCAACGTAAACTTATTATCTTCAAGCAAAAAAAATCTAGTTTCACAAAAGGACATCCTCCTGAAATTAAAAGATGATATTCTCTACGCAATGAAGAAGTTACCTTATCGATATTCGCTGACTTTTCGAAAGCGTTTAATATAATTTAGTATCCCGGACTATTAAAGCAACTCAACAACCTTGGATTCTCTAAGAACTTTCTGGCACTTATTTCAAATTACCTATCAGACAGATACCAGTTCGTACAAATTAAAGACAAATCTTGTAAGAAACTTCTTGTGAATTTCGGTGTACCACAAGGGAGGATACGTGGCCCCGTCCGTTTCAATCTATACGTGACTTGCTTGAGTATGAATGGATTAAGCACATACTTAATGTGCGCTGATGACACTACACTAAATTAGTAGCTAAATTAGCTACATTAGTAGCGTTTTATCTATGCAAGAAGAAATGAACAATATTCACCAATGGTCATCCAAGTCGCTAAAACCAAAGAAATGCTCCTCTCTTCAAAAATGATTTCAAGAACATATAAATTAGACAACCGTAATATCAAAATCACCAATCGAGAACATCACCTACAGCGAGTGAAAAACTTCAAAATTCTAGGAGTTCATTTTAATGAGCACTTGTCATATGGAAGAAGCATGTAAAGTCCATCTCGAAGAGTTGCTATGCCACACTCAAAGTTCCTGAAAGTCTGAAGAAGTCAGCGGTTTCAATTTGAGAAAGAAATTTGCACAACATATTGCAATGCAATGTCTTCAGAGACTGTCCTCATTATTATTATTATTATCAAATGTTTATACAGGATGGTTCATTCAGTCGTATAATACATAAATATATTTACACTGTTTTCAAAGAAGTCCTGTTAAATAAAAGGATAAATGTAATTATATGCAAAATAAGTTAAGTGTTTTATTTATAAATATACAGAAGTTATAAACTTATAAACTTAGGAAGTCACACGAGCTCGTAAGATCATAAGCTTATATGATTTCCCTATTTAAAGTTTATTTAGTAAAATCTTAAATTTTGAAAAATCTTTCTCAATTCGAAGCGCTCTTGGTAAATTGTTAAATGTCAATGCTCCTTGAAAATAAAAAGAGGACCGAAAATAAAAAGAATAAAATAAAAATAAAATAAAAAGAGGACCTTCATTATCTAATGAATCGTCTTCAAAAATCCAAAAACTTGCCGCTAATTTCGTTCTCTGAAGAAGATGGATATAATATCATTCAAATGGTTACCAGAAAATGGAGCCCTAGCAGAGGAGTAGCTAGAACTGTGTCAAAATTTGTGGAGGAGAGTTTAGTCATTAAAAGTAGAAAAGGAAAATGCGCAAGTAACCTAAACTGAAAAGAAAGATCATAACGCTGGACTCCTCCACTTTTTTGACTGACCCTGAATACACCTATGACAGATGATGTGTGTTTTGAAATGACGAATGTGAAATTTCATTTGATTTTGACGTTTGTCTGATGACTATAATAACGAGATTAATGAAAGGAAATGATTATAAATTTTGTGTAATTAAATGTAATTACAATTTGAAAAAAATGAATTTGTCATTGCTGTAAAGTGATCTTGTAGAAACCAGGCAAATGTGAAAGGATAATCTTTAAAACTCTTATTCAAACCCCAGTGCACACGAAATCGTTTTTGAATTAAAACTACGTACTGGAAACACAATAAGAAATATATGTAATAATGTAAACCATGCCTTGCTATTTTGAAAATAGATAGATTAACTCATGTAGATGAAAGAAGTAAACAACACCATCATTGTTGATTAAAAAGATTTCAGTATGTCCCAGAATACTCGTATTATCAATGTTTATGATAACATTAATTCCAGAGGAAATATAAGCTTTATATAGCCTGGGTGTCTCACTAATGTCTTTTTCAAATACGGTCCTAAATGGCTAAATCACGATTTTTGCATTGGCCTAATAAGGGCCGGCCAAAAGGTCCAATATAAGGTATTGTGAAAAGACGTCATTGTATCAATCTAGTAGTTCAAATTCGATGGCGGATTATTTCAAATATATTTATCTATATATTTATCTATTTACCTTTTGTCAATAAAATTATACAATGGAATTACGATTTTCTTTCTGCTTGTCATATGACTACATATCATATGACTTTAGGTGTCAATCTCCTATTGGCTCAAATCTAAACCAATAAAAAATTTTCTTACATTATTTGATGATAGTTAAGTTACCCCCTAATAAATGAGATTTAAAAAAAAAACATATACAGCGGACGATACACACCAGCGATTTTTTTATGCCTGAAGATAATAAAAAAAATTTCAAAATATATCGCATTTTAATATTTCGCTTCTGCACATAGTGCGAGGATTTTGTTGAAAAAACTCATGAAAATGGCTTTAACTGCAATATTTTTTAAAGAATATAAATGTAAAAGTACACAGATAAACAAAAACGCGATACCTTTCTCCGAGCTTTCTCCTCTTAGTCCTGACAATCCTTGTACCCAGGGTTTCTTGCCTTTTTGATATACAGACAGTCCTGACACACCCAGTCACGATCCTGGAAACGAAGGTTGGCATTGCCAGGGAAGCAACAAAACAAAGTGTTTATTAAATTATTAGGTTGAAGTTGGGTAGTGGTGGTGGTGTTGGATCCCACTGCACCACACTGTCAATGTCACTCCTGAGGAGAATTAATAATAATAATAACCTTCACAGTTTTTATTTAGCGGTAGAGTGATAAGCTGTGTAAACTAAAAATGTCCATAATAGATAGAGTCGAATCTTTATGATCTTAGATAGTCAAATAAACCGAACATTTATAAAGTTTGTGGATGAACTTTGCCCTCTTGTGAGCAGAAACATTCTATAACAATGTGTTACCGGTGTTACGTCAATGTGTGACCGGTGTTACGTCAATGCCTCCGCTTTGAATAACGGTTTTGAGTTACAGAAAAACATCTGATATATTTTCTCAAGTAGTAAACATACCTACGCTTGCTTAAGAGGTTGTGTAAAGCTAGGATCCATTTCCATTTCCAAGCTATTTTTCAATTAGCATAAGAAATATGTGTGCAATCAATATGCCAATGAGAAATTTTCTTATAGTCGAGGCATCCAATCCCTTCAACTCGATAAATAGGAGGGTTTTTATTTTATCAATAAACACCGGCGCGTTTATACAAATGCAGCAAAAAAAAAAGAAAATTGGAAATATGAAGGAGTGGAACTGTATTGTAAGATCCTTATTACGTCATCCTTATATGACGAAAACGTTAAAAAGCTGTTTTTTATTTGTTAATTTGTATACAAGAGAGAAATGTGTGTGTTGGGGGGAGGGGGCATTTTTTACTTTGAGAATTTGTTTAAAAATCACCAGAGTGATGAACCTTTAACGCAGCATTTCATAGCAGTCTGAAACATCAAGTCACATTTCATATGCGTGTTAAACTGCATACATCAGCAGAAGATGCAATAATTACCTAGGTTTTTAACATCGTCAACAATAATGGGAGGGCTAGACGGAGAGTGAACAAATAGAGCAAGATATGAAATCATGAATATAAATCAGTGTCGACAACTCGAGTTAGCGTCCATAAGAAAAGAAATGACTGATGACGAAATGAAAGCCAATGATATTGTCCAAATGAAATGTGCTTCTAGTTGAATTGACAACCCTACCACTAGCGGAAGAAAATTACAGTCACATCAAGCGTCGCATTAAAACTATAACACTTCTTCTACTATCGATCATGCCATTTGTAAAAAGGGTGTAAACGAAATTCAAGTATTTGAAGAATTATGTTCGATGTTAAAACTGAGCCTCGATTAGTGCCAATCACAGGCAAATATTTAATCCAAGAGACAAGTGGTCTAGTCAGTAAGTGTTAGACATCAGTGAAGCCGAGTTTTGGACTCGAGGTGATGTTAGGGCATTTTCGCACCCCTTGTATTCAATAACAATGTCGAGATGTATGCCAGATAAAATGGCGAGAAAAAAGAAACCTTCGTTTTAAATTCTTTGTTTTGTTTTGCTCCGATAAGATCTACACGCAATGCTGCTTGACTTCGAGGTAACACCATGGAAGAGCAAAGAAGAATCATGATATTGACGATTTTATGGTCGCAAACGTTACATACAAAATTGAAAATTGAAAAACATTCATACCATGCAAATATATATCATCATAGATTATTTTTACAACCTCAAACCCGGGGTCTCTTGCCTTTTCGATATATGGATATCAAAAAGCAAAGAGACCCTGGGTTCGAGGTTGATATTTTATTCAAAGAAATAGCATATCTACAAATTTTACATTATAATTTGTTGCGTTCAGAGGTGCGCTTGTGAAGCATGTAATAAAGCCTTGTTACTAGAGGGGCACCACCACTACCACCACCACCACCACCACCACCAACAACAACAACAACAACAACAACAACAACAACAACAACAACAACAACAACAACAACAACAATACCAAAACCTCCAAAAATAATTTGTTGGTTACAAAAGCAAACGGGAAAAACTCTGAATGGAAAACGGCCTTTATAATGTTTAGACACAGACGGGGGTGACGTTGATTGAACTAACAACAACAACAAAATAACTTACACGCCCTTGAAAGTCATTTCATAAAATCGTGTGAAAGCAACAGTGCGCGCAACGTTTTTTAAGCAGTAAAACTTTAACCCGAAGGAATTACGAAGATGGAAGGAATAAGTGATAAAGGTTTGTTAGATTCTGATTTTTTATATATTTCTGATTTTATATATATTTCTGTAACTTCCTCTCTTCCTTCATATCACTTTCCTTGCACTTTCCGGTTGTCACTTTGGGAGGTTGGGGCTGGTTGTATATCTTTTTGGGGATATTGGGGCTGCTCGGATAATTTTCTTTGGGTGGTTTGGGCTGGTTGCAGGGTTTAGTACTACCCATAGAATTATTGGTTATTGAACGAGAGGAAGAATTTACAAATCTGTTCAAGTTCACAATTAACCGACGATTATGCATCATACGCGTTATGCTTCATCGTTGTTATTGTTATCTTAAAATGCAGAATTATTATATTGTTTACAAATTTCCATTGATGTCCACTTCTATCTAACTAAAGAAAAATATTAAACATATTTAAAATGAAGGTTTCTTTTTTCTTGCCATTGTATCTGACATACATCTCAACATTGGTATTGAATACAAGGGGTGCGAAAATGCCCTAACATCACCTCTAGTCCAAAACTCAACTTCAGTGATGTCTAAGACTTACTGACTAGACTACTTGTGTTGTCTCTTGGAATAAACATTTTTACACATTTAAATATCTCTTTAGTCAAATTGAAATATTCCAAACAAGTTGTTGTAAAAATTTTTTCTTCCATTGATCAAGAATATATATAATGGACATGCTTTAACACTAATAATCAAATTATACCGTTATGATAAGCATTGAAACAAAAAAAGAAAGAAAACTGTGTGTGATCTATTTTTCAAAACTATCTATTTTGCAATCTTTAATAGCAAAACAATAACATTAATACTCTTAGGGCCTTATCATATCAGCCTGTCCTAACCGGGCTGAAACCAGGTAAATCTTCAGCTTCAACATTTGGATGAAGGAATGTTTGAAATTATGGGATGAATGAAAGAGAACATTTTAACATCGGCTTGATGAGTTGCAAAAGTTATCTTTTAAATTACTTACCTTCATTTCAATATACTTGTTTTGTCCAGGTTTGCATCAAAAGGTTTATGTGGTTGAAAGCTTTTTTTCTTTTGAGGACCTGACCCATGTACCCTTCTTGGAGCGTTCATTTCTATTATTTCAGAGCCTTCAATTGAACGCTCAAAAGATGTATCCCTTTCCTCTTGAATGTCACGTATATTAATCCTGGAAAAATGTATGAAAATGCCCTCATACTACTTATTGCCTCCAACATCATCATGTACATGGTGGCCCAATTTTTCGTGTATACGTATTCGCATATACTAAATATGTGTACTGATAAAGATGGTAAAACAACAAAAAAAGGCAAGTTTAGACTAATCCATGTATTTCTGACAACGTTTCGAACGACACAGCGTTCATTATCAAGTCAATTTGTTATACAACATAAACTAACATTTTATATAAAAGGCGTATTCACACGCGTGAAGCATAATTAGCTATGTTACAAGCAGTTACCAGATTAACACATATAAGAAACAAAAGATTATATGCATAAATTATCAAAAATCTATCCGTGCACGTTAATTATAAAGATATAATGGAGTGGAACGAATAGTTTTATTAAGGACAGGGTTGTCTCGTATAATAAAAAGAGAGAGACTCTTTGAGTTCTAACATAAAGGAATTTTTAGCGTGTGCAAGAACAGAAAAATTATCATAATCAACAAAATGATCACAAGACAAAGCATGTTCTTGCACAGCTGTAAGATGACCCGTGGTTCTATGTGAACGTTTTCCTGTTAAATGCGCTATATACCCATATGCTCACTCATTCTGACTTTTAAATGGCGCTTAGTTTGGCCAATATAAGAAGTGTTGCAACTTCCACACGAAAATATGTAGACAATGCCAGAAATGAGATCTTTGGATGGCCGATCCTTAAAACGAAAAAAACTAGACAACTTGAATGAAGATTTGTAAACGATATTGAGTTTACAACAGGGCAATGTTTTGGAAATAACCTTGTAAAGGCTTCTTTTAGTTTGTTGCGAAATGGTGCCTAAATATGGTAAGACAATTAAAAGGCTTTTCTTTTCAACAGTGGTAACCACTTGTTTAGGATTGTGTAACTTGTTCAAAAATGTTCTGATGCAATTATCAATAAAAGGAATGGGATATCCATTTTTTCTGAAAATATCTTTAACTTTATTGAGCTCCTTATGAAATAAGCTGAAACTGGAGCAAAGATTAAAACATTTGAAAATAATCGTCGATATCATGCCAAATTTGAATGACAGAGGAACAAAACTATTGAAATGTGTATAAACACCACTAAATGTAGGTTTACGGTAGACATTAGTGGTGAGCACG
This sequence comes from Turritopsis rubra, assembly GCA_039566895.2. Lineage (NCBI taxonomy): Eukaryota > Metazoa > Cnidaria > Hydrozoa > Anthoathecata > Oceaniidae > Turritopsis > Turritopsis rubra. The sequence goes on along the minus strand of CM077631.1, from coordinate 15,245,062 downwards.
TTATTTTCACGTGTAATTTCGATGTCTAAAAAAGACATTTTATTAGACTTTTCTGTCTCTGTGGTGAACGAAATACTAGCATGACAAGAATTCATGTAGTCTTTGAAAAATTCTAAATGTTCAGGGTTTTTTGAACAAAACAATGGACAGTTATGAAGCCATTGTTTCTCATAGTATGACAAAAAAGCATTGGCTAATGTAGGGCCTAGTGGTGAACCCATTGCTACACCGTCAATTTGTTGGTAAGTACTGTCATCAAAAATGAAATAAGACTCATTGGTAGCCAGTGTAAGTAACTTGTGGAAATCTTGTTTGGAGAGACCACTAACCTTGTCTGTGTTGTCAAACAACTGATCAGTACATATGTTAACAGTCTCTTCAAGAGGAATATTGGTAAATAAAGAGTTAACATCCAGACTACCCATATATAAAGATGAATCTTGTTTAACGATTTCCGTGGCAAATGAAAAGGAGTCCAAAACAGTATATTCATTTCTAGTAATATCAGACATAAGTGGGACCAAGAATTTGGCTGATTTATAAGTTGGTGTCCCAATAGCTGACAAAATGGGTCTAAATGGAGGAAATCCATCAACAGCTTTCTTATGTACTTTGCATAAACCATAAAGTACACCAGGTCTAGATCCGACTGGACAAAGCTGTTCATAAATTTTCTTAGATATACTACCCTTATTAAATAATTCTCTGTAAACATGTTTTAAATTATTTTCTTGATTAATTACAAAATTCAATTCCTTCCCTCATTTCATACTGATAGGTTTGAACTTTGAAAGGTCTTGAATAATGTTTTTAATTCTAGAAGTATAAAGATCTTTTTCAATGATAACAATAGAATTACCTTTATCTGATTTTTGAATGACTAAGTTACTTTTAGCAGAAAGATTATTGAGAGCTTCAAATTCTTCTTCAGATAAATTATTTTGAACACCGCGTTGATTATAATTACGAAAAGATGACAAGGCTGTGTCCTTAATTCTAGTTTTAATAAAATCGAGATCTTCTGAAGAAGTTATACCAAGATTTTTGATATCACGGTATAAAATATGTGTACGTACACAAAATAACCTGCATCCAGATTTTTAGTGAAAATGGGATCCCAGTAATTCGAGCCAGCCGGTTAAACCTGGATGAAATTTTTCGTATGATTGGCCCCTCAGGTTAAAAAAAGTAGTAATGATGTAAAGTAAAACACGCTAAACATAAAGGATACAGAGGCGTCTTTTGAGCATGTGTTTTTTTTCTCAAACATTTTCCACTTTTTCTTCCATTTCATTTGTAAATCATTATAACTGGTCTGTAAATCACTGCAAAGTTCAACTGTTAATCACAAAAGTTCAATTTATAAAAAAGAGTTCTTTGACTTTGTTCCAATTAGGAAAATAAAAAGGAAAAACACATGGTTGACAAAACTTATCACACCACTGGTTAAAAAGGGACGTGGCCACTTTTGTTTTTTTAAATCTTCAGAAACCTTCATAAAAGTTAGAAAAAGTCACAAAATTGCAACGAATTTGGATAAAGCGTTAAAAGGTTATTTACATTCAAGAATGTTGCAGCGGAATTTCCCCCCTCCATGCATTTGAGAGGAAAATGATTATCTGAAAAGAAATTCTTTTTAGAAATTGAGAAAAAAATCTTCAACTCTAAAGTGATTGCATATAGAATAAGGAGTGTTTTTCTTATTCTTTTTCTTCAACTTCTATTATGTCTATTTCAGATTATCGCATGTTTGCGTTTCTCCTTGACCAACGATTCTCTGGTGATCTACAGAAAGGGAAGCAGTTTTGTGAACGACTTTTTAAGTACGATATTGATGTTGAAAGGATATTTGAGAATAAGGATAAAGCAAATTCAGATGAAAGACCAGTCCTTGATTGTGTCATGGAGATGTTTTCTAATACCCTGGTCACGAAAAAGGAAGAATTGATAATTAAAATCAATGATCATCTATTATCGCTAGATAAAAATGTTATACTATCACAAGAACTCGCTTCCTCACCATTAAATCTCAAAGGTTCGTATTTTCTATTTATTTATCACATCTTTGTCTGTTAATGTTAATGAGGTATTGAAGTTCCTCTGATTTCATTAGATTGTCTAACAGAATACAGAATATAGATACAGATTAATGGTTAAAGATTTGATCTAGAGAACATGTTGATTAACATGATAAGTTTTTTCTTAAGAGTGCTTTTGACTTCATTCATTTTGTGAACCATTACATCACTATTTCTGTGCCTCACCTATAAAAGCTTATGCTGGTTATTCACTCTTCTGAAGGAAAAATTTGTCTGACATGCCCAAATGTTTGTTTTCGCATGCAATTTCAAAAAAGTGTTAGAGAAGTCTAATTTAAGGATGATCAATATCGAAAATGTTATAGTGTAATATTATAGTATTTCACTTTAGTTTATTGTCATCAAAGATAAATAATAGTGTAAGTAAAAAAATGACGTAGAGATAATTTCTAATAATACATATTTATACGTGACCAACCGAGTACATTAATGCCAGCCCTCCTCCCTCCCAACACTCAAAGCCCTGACATTGTTGTACAACAGACTTCATTCAAATATTCAGTCTGTAAGTGTGCATTTGTGTAACGTGTAAAAACATTTTACAGTTTTTCTCCGTAAATTGTTTTTACACGCAATACTGCCATGATGTGTATATACAAAAATTGTTGTGTTTCTCCATGTTGGAATTATATCATATTTAACACACAATTGTTGTATAAATATTTTGGATCGATCATTCAAAGAATGCTATTAATCCCTACTTTCCAGTACTATCTGACCTATTTAGAGATTTCTAAAGTTGTACAGTTAAACTAAAAGCTAAAATTCCAATGTTCAGAGATTTAGAAAAGAGACAATACAACGTATACTCCTACCTAGCCAATGGATACTCCTACCTAACCACGATAAACTGAAGTAATAGTACATGTATAGATAAAATAAGAAGTCAGTCCAATTCATATGAGGTTGATTAACAACTATCAACAGCAACCACCGCTCTCACATGCTAAATACTTACATGACTGCACACTTTCCCTTTGTGATCTGCGGGTTGGTTGGCATTGTGTCTGGTCTCTTTGGAGATGTCAGATGACACCAGTTTATAGAAGCATTTCAATTGTTGTCGACCCGATCAGGACTTGAAATGGTAGCATGAATCGGAGATGCTGATCAAAATGTTCATAGCCAACATGCTCATCATCAAAGCATATTGGAAAATATTAAAAACAATTTTAGGCTTCAAATTTGAAAAGTTAAGATTATTTGAAGGCTTCATCAGAGCTAAGTGTGGTTCATATATTAATAACTTCAAATAAATAGTTTGCAATACTCAGCAGTGTCACTTCTACTACTATGATACTTTTATAACATAATAGTTATGACAACACGTCTACTTACCATTAAAAAGTTTTTTGCACGTGCAATTCAGAATTTAATGTATTATAATAGCAAACCAAACTTCCTTCTTGAGTGTGTGGGTTAATCTATATGAAAGATAGGAAAACTGGAAGAGAAAAATGAACTAGATGCCCATATGTGCGAAAGGACAATTGATCGTTTGAAAAAAATTGATTACAAACTTTCAGAAGCTAATAAAAAAGAAGCAAATAATTTCAAAGTGTTTCAGTCAAAAACCTTCAGTTTTAAAAGTCCAACTGTCAAAGTTAATTTTACATGTGTAATTAACAATTAATTGCACTCTGATAAAAAAAATCTAATCTGTCTGATTATAGAAAGAACCAAACCCAGTGAGCAAGATTTTCAAAAAGTCTCTTGTGTTTTTTATTGAAACAGCAGTTTATATTGCTTGGCATTCCTATAGAAAACACTCTTCCTCATAGACTTTTTGAAGATTTTGCAAACTATGAAAGAAAATGCTACAGAAAATTAAAGAGATAACTAATCAAGCAGGAAAATCTGATTACAATAGATTTCTCATTTCCGAGCAAGTAAAACATTCCATAATGTAATGAACAGAAAAGAATTGAAAACTTCAGTATTACATGTTTGTTGTGAACATAAAAGATAGTCTATTATAATAAATATCTGGAGAACAATTGCAATTATATGCACTCAGCTGGCACATTTAAATTAATTTCTAAAATCACAACAATAATTTTTATAAATGTGTAATGAACAAAACGTTTAGAGGAACAAAAATATAAAACTACTATGAAACTCTGGAAGAAGCAACAACATCCAAGCAACGCAAACAACATTCACATAAAATTCTTTCTTCAATAGAGATGTGATATACCTAAAAAAACACAAAAACTTTTAAACATAAAAAAATTAACCATTTTCCTTTTCGAGGTGTTTACTTTCTTTGAAAATACGTTTTTCCTATATTTTTGAAATGATTTCTATATTCAAAACTTTCTTTCTCCATCTTTGAACTCAAGTTCAAAACCTACACTGCAAGTTTTGAACATTTTCAGTTCAATCTTCTAGCAAAAAAAAAGAACATTACTATGGTTGGATAAATCCTTGTAATCATCCAAAACATTCTATCAGAAAAAGTACAGAAATCTCCAATGAAGCTATACTGGTTTATCACTGTCCACTTTTTTTGTTATTGAAATAATATCAAAATGTATTCGATATAACATTTAGATAACCTTGAAGATACAACCCTTCAAGATCGACCAAGACGTATGAGAATCTTTAAGAAGATTTATGAATTAGCTTCTAATGAATGGAGAGTAATTGCTCATTTCATATTGGATTATCATAAAATTCAAACAATTTGTATAAACAATCCAGATGATGTACAAAAGAGATTGCGTACAATATTAGAAAATTGGCATCGGTGTACACCTCCCCATCAAGCAACATGGACGCATTTGAAAGCATTATTAATGTTCTTTAATAAACAGCAACTGGTGTCACAGATTGTTGATGAGGAATGTAAGTACATAATTATATTTTGTCACTAAATTGTGATAGAAAATGAAGAATTAGTAGGAACAAAAAACTAATCAATAATGTGTAATACTCAGAGACTAAATCAATTGACAACAATTTACAGATCACTCATGTCAAACATCTAGACTCATTTCTATGTATTTCTATGCATCTTATTGACCTTGCATACACATTGTGATCATTAGTGAGCTGAATTATCTTAAATATACGAACATTGTTGTTGATTTTTGTTGTCTTGTAATTCTTTAAAATAATTGGAATTTTTGTAGAACTTCCAGTTCATATTTTTGAACTACTCTTAGATCTCTTCTGTCAGATCTGCACTGCAAATAATAATTCTTATGGTGTGAGAGAATATGTCTTCAAAAAATGTTATTCTTGTTTTTAGTATGTCCCAGTCCTGAGGATTCCAACAACAATTTATATCTTATCTTCAGGTGAGATACAAAGAAGAAATTATTTTTTCTGAACACTGTCTTTAAACTTTTTCACATATATTCTATTTCAAATGACAGGCATATGTATCATTCTGCTGAGAAAGAAAAAGGAAGTCAATATAGTGCAGATGTAGCCAGCAAAGTTCCTAAGAAATTTTCAATCATTTATTCATTTATTGAATCAATGAAAGAAAAGAACAAGATTTTCGACAAGGAGGAAGTTTTAGAAGAAATGTCAAAAGAAATACATGATAATTCAAGTTGGTATGAAAAAGCAGTCGTTATTAATGGTGGTGTTCTAGACAGCATTGAACAATACAAACAATCTGGTAATCATAATGACGATCAATTCAAGTTGGTGGTTTCTGGATTGGCCAATGCTTTCGGACTCTCGATCAATCTTCTAACAAAAGATGAAACGAGCGAGCACTATCATCAAAGTCAACTTATACATCCAAGTCGTGTTCAAAGATCAACTGATACCATTACGTTGTTTTTGAGTGATGATAATCATGTTAGCCCTTTGAAGAATGTTAAAAGTATGTCTTTAAAGTTTATTTATTATGGGTAAGAGTTTCATTGAAATTAAAATGAACTTTAAATTTTTAGTTTTAAATTCCAAAAACCAATCAATACAAGAAGAAGCCATAGAAGTGATCTGTGTAAAAGATGATTATTGCATATTGGAAGTTCCAAAAAAATATATTTGCACTAGAGTGGTTATAAAAACTATTTTAAAGAAAGAAGATTGTCCTGATGATCAAATCTATGATGTTGACGAGGTTGAAAAGGATACATCTAATGGTTATGTTTATCTTCGATTAAAAGGCTTGGATAAGAAGAACAGTTACAAGGGTTTGATTGAATGTAAAGATGAAGATGGTAACAGACATCAATATAGCACCAGAGAATTTTCACTGACTGGTATGTCATCAGAATTTTCATCCTTGTTATGCTTCAACTTTTTTCAACTAATTAATATTTTGAAAAACTTTTAAAGTTGTTAGGAAAATCTTCGCTTTCTGAACCATCCCTACAATATTAAATTAATAAATGTTGTATATTCTTTTCAGAAAAGTCTATCGAAAGCGATAAATCAATAAAAGGATACACTGTAATTGCTCACAGAAATACCAGGGACATAACAGGTCGTCATAAAGAAAGTGCATCCATTGTTTTTGAAAGTCATTTTGGTTGCTTCCAATCTGAAAGGAAAAGGGAAAGTATATCAGCATCTGATTGGACTGTTCGATGTCAAGAATATTTGAAATGTAATTTAATTAAAAACAATAAAGAATATTTTGATGAATGGATCATCTTTCCAAATATTTTCATGGATGTTGCACTAAATGTAACAAAAGAAGTGGCAGAGTGCATGAGAAATGCACTTTCAAGTTCACAAGACGAATCAACAGGAGGAGTTATAATTATGTATTATGACAGTCAAGGACATAAAAACTTTCTGTTGGAAAAAAACTTGAATGAAGATCGAGAACTTGGAAAAACTCGAAAGAACTTGGAAGAAGATCGAGACTTCTCTAATCGTGTGTTGATATTTCATAAAGAGATGGGAGCCTTGTTGAATATTAGAGTTACTGAAAGCACTTGTCCAAAAGACATCTCCAATGCATTTGAAAAGGGTTCCAAAGATGCTGATGATCTCACTTTAGTATTGGATTTCCTGATTGAGCAAGACAAAATAACATCTCCCAAGATAACTATCGCCACATTTGTTGCTGCTCCAAACATCCATTCCAATGCACTCAAAGTGACCATTTTCAAAGAAAAACAAACATTAATTTGTGATGGATGTATTCCAAGAATCATAACAAAGGATCTACTTAGTGAAATTGAAAACATGAAAAAATGGCTTCAAAGTGAACTTCCTCATATTTTGGGACATAAACCTGAGAACCATAGTTCACAGATGATCTATAAACTAATTGCTCAAATTTCTGGTTTTATTGGAAATACAACAATCGAAGTGGCTAATCCTTCTGATGATCTTCATGACCAGCTGGTACAGTTGCAAGCAAATGATGAGCAGATTCAAGTGGTTGTTGATGTTAGAAAACACAAAGTCGTCAAGGCAGCATTTGGTTGTGGCAAAACTGTTGTCGCTACTTTGCAATCAGAATTTTTAGCACGAATTGCTAAAGAACTTACAACCATATTTTACATAAGCTTTGATCCATTCAGTTTGATTGATTTTTACATTGACAAACACTTAAAAAACTTAAAGCTGCAGAATGTTGAGAGTGGATTAGTGAATTTGTGTATTACCAATGCATCAGTAATTGGTGCGGAAATGAGATTAGGAAGCATTCCCCGTGTTTCGCAAATTCTGGGATATATACAAGAGCAAGAAAAGACAACCGGTAGAAGATGTCACATGTTCATTGATGAACTTAATTCATCCACTATGGGCAAAGATGAAGTTGAATTAATTAATGGAAAACTTTCTTCTATGGAAAATAATTTCATAACACTCGTGTTGCAACCATTTCAGCATGAACAATTTGATATTGTAAAAGGAATCTTCTCCGAAAAGAAAACACGTGTTTCTAAGACATACGAGGCTCAGCTGGATATGGCCCAATTGCAATTGAGAAAAAGTATGCGAAACTCTGTGAAGATTTCAGAGCTCCTTGAGGTTTGTTGGGTTTTTTGTTTTTTTCCTTCTTTATTTAACGTCAACAAACTGTTGCTAATCAAAATCGATGAAAACATGTTAACATAACTCTCATGATAAGAAGACTGGATTCTCGTATTTTCTTAAGCAAACGTCCATTTTCTTTTAAACGTCCCTGTTCTTATAAACACCCTAATCACCTGGGACATTTCGTTAGAAATGGTTTCAAATACGTACTTTCCATTGATACCGTTTAAAACTTAGTCTTGCTAAACTTGCATGGAAATCAATCAATTGCCAAGACTGGCCAAAATTCTTGCCAATGCAAACCAACGAGACCAACGAGAAACTTTAAAGAGAACGAATTAAAACTGAATTGGAGCCACAACATCGTATCCACGCATGAAGCCTCAAAATTATTTAACGATCTACCACCGTCGTGTCGTAAAAGTATACACTACAATAGTTTTTGCAAAGCAACCAGGACATATTTATTAGACAAAGCATTAGCAAAAAGTCTATAAAAAATTTAAAAATTAAAAAAAAATCTAAAATAGTGGAACTCATGTTATTCGAACTCTCGTTATTTTCCAATCTACCAATCTCATCCAATCTGTTCGTTTCATGTCTCAACTCGTAGCCTTCATAATTCACATGTTAGTATTCGAATTGCATGGGTTCTATTGTTAAAAAAAAAATAAAAATATATATATGTAAAAATTTGTTTATTTATTATTATTATTATTATTATTATTATTATTATTATATATATAAAAAAGAAACGAACATGGCTGTGTCTGTTAAAGATCTCCAAGTAGATTTTCAGTAACCACACCAAACATTATTGCTGAAATTACTGACAAAGGTTTTGAGATGTGTTTGTTTGGTTTCCCTAAAACATTGCTGACACAAAGTCGGTCAAAAATATAGCGTTATCAACACAAAGAAATCAGCACCATCGATTGTATAAAATAAAAAATTGAAACTCTTTGAAAATTTATTCCGAATTATTGCCCTTTTTTTTGGCCAAAATATGAGAAATAACCCACGCAATTCGTAAGTCCTTATTATTGAGTCGTTTATTATATTTTCTCCAATCTTTTATCCTTTGTTATCTTAAACTAACACGCCACTGAAACTAATAAGAGTTTCCAGATGATAATCTTAATATTGTGTTAAAAATTACACTGTTGCATGTCCTTTCAAATCCTACCAATCAAATGAACAGAAATATTACAGAAATAGTAAGTGTTAATGTAGCTAACATAAATTTCAGATTGAATTATTTAAATACCTAATTTTCAATTTCAAGGTTGCTAAAGATGTTATCGATAATGAAGAAACTCGCTATTACTATCCTGTCCGTACGGCAACATTTGTTGAAAAGGAGGCTGAGCAGAAACCTGATGACAACAGCAGCAGACATGGTGATGGTAATGAATTAAGTGATCAATGTGTCAACAACACAGTAACTGAAGATGCCAATACACCAGGTGTTACCAAGCCATCTAAACATCTACCTGTACCTATGAAAAATCAGGAACATGCTCTGAAACAAATGAGTCTATTTGATGTGAAACGATCATCAGAGGGTATATTAATTAAACACCGTTTTGAACGATCGACAGAAGTTGGTCATTCTCATCAAGGGAAAAAACCAGAGTTGGTGTATATTCCCTCGACCAAAGAAATTGAGAGGTGTTTACCCAAAAATTGTCTTGGTAAGTACCAGGAAAAACAGAAGAAGATTTTAAAGATGGCTCTTTGTTTACAAAATGTCCACGCTGGAGACACAATAATCTGCCATGACGAGGAAGAATTCGTTTTGATACGACATGCGTTACAGGTTGCTGAAAAAGATTTTGTCACTTACGCACATTGTCTTGAAAATAAAAATGGAATTCCAAGTGCTGAGGAGAAGCAGGAGGTAGCCGAAGCTATTGATGGAAAAAAGAAAATCGTTCTAGCAGATGGTAATGGTTGCCGTGGTTACCAAATTCGCAAAGTTGTGATTCCCTTATCCAGTACTGAGCAATTTCATCGACACACTATTATAGAAAATGTTGCTCGAGCAACATCGGATATCCTATTTATTATACTCGACTGTTCTGGTCCGTCACGGTTTGGAAGACGTATGTCTACGTTTGGAAAGGTTATTGAGAAATGGAGTTCAATGAATATGATAAACGTGATAAAGCCAACAATCACTGCAATTTCGATGTCATATGTCAATCGGTTACCTGCTACAGAAACTTTATTACAACATACTGTAGACAGGTAAGATTGTTCATTTCAGTTAGTAAAGACTTTTATCAACAACGAAGTTGATTCTTTCGTTGCATTAAGAAGTCTATGATGACAGTTTATGATTCGAAACCAGTTTCTAATTGTATTACGAATTATTGAAGACTCTTTTTTATGCATCTTCGTGAATTTGTTTTTTAGGATACCAACCAGGAAGCCAACCTTCGATGGTATGTAAATATTCTATGAATTTTACTTTTCATTATATTTCCAGCTAACTATGGTTTTATTTGCTACGTTAAGTATACTTGTTCTGCATCCTTGATATCCGTCTGGAACGCCTCACAAAAACTTGAGTTGTACAACTTAATTGTTAAGTTGAAAACTTTTTCATTCCTAGCAAATGCGATAGGACATCTTCAAAGGTCTCGACAACTGGCTCTTTGAACATTTAATTATAATTAAAAAGTTTATTTGATGAAAAAACGATAACAGTGGGAATGCTCACTTGCTCATCGCAAAACCTGTGCATTTATATCCCATTTTAAGCTTAAGCTTAAAGTTTTAATTTCATTTAATTTTGTGAGTATATATTTTTGCGATGTTCTCCTTAAGTTTAAGCTACTTGTGTATAAAAACTTGTAAAAATTGGCGTAGAAATTTCGTTCGTTCACCACATGGTAGGAAGAAGATTGGAGAAAAAACAAAGGGTAAGAATGGGAAGTTCTTTCTTAAATATTGAACTTAAATTAAAAAGATGTTGTTTGGAAGTTTAACGTATTATGAAAATAACATTTGAGTTTTGTTAAGGAGATGTATCCAAGGGTTGGGGTTAGACCCTATTACCTCTGGCATCATTTCTGTGCAGCCTCTTCCTCCAGCCAGTTGCCATTTAATTCAACATTTCTTCCACACTTTCAGTTAAAGAAAAAGGAGATTTCCTTACATAATATAGAATACAAAACATGCCGAAAGAAACTTTATATACGCGTTTGCGAAGGAAAGAAAGTTTAGATGTTACATTTATCTGTAGTCATTATAAAATTTCCTGAAGGGTCTTAACATCTAGAGACACTGTCTCTTCGTAAAAGCTCATCTTATGCTTGACTTGCAAAGTTTCTTTCGGGCTGTAATGTACATGTTTATTTTTAATTTTCCAACATTCGGATAGGCGTTCGTAACCTGGATAACTCGGACATTCGCTAAGTCGTTATTCTCTACCCCTTAAGTAAATAAAACCTCGTGTAACTCTGACTTTCTGAAAATCGTTTGTTAAATAATTCAAATTGAAATTCTTGCAAATTTTATGAAAATCACACGATTTCCTGAGAGCGTTTATTCTCTAATTTCAATATGACGTTATGCAGTGGAGAAAAACAGAAATTAGGGTTCGGGTTAACAGGATTCTACTGTATATATAGTGTTATAATTTTATCAATTATTACAGTACCAGAGGCGTAGCTAGAGTCAGTCAAAATCTGTGGAGTAGGAATTAGTCATTTTAAGTAGAAAAGGAAAACGTGCAAGTAACCTAATCGACACCTAAGACTGAAAAGAAAGATCGTAACGTTGGACTCCTCCACTTTTTTTGATTGACCCTGAATACACCTATGACTATTATCAAGGTTCAAGGTTTGCCAAAAAAATTTAGAAAATTGGCATTACAGTTCCCAAAGTTTCTTAAATTTTGATGGTCTTTATAAAGTGGTTTCTTGTATAAAAAACACAAAAAAACGTAGTCTCAACAACCCTGACGTGAGTGCTGAAGCGAAATGGAAATGGAAACAGAACACCATTTCATATATATCACCTTAATTTCATACCACAATCTCCACTAGGCGGAAAATGTGGCGGTGGGGGATGTAGATTGAATGTTAAGTAGAAACCCTTGCTTTTCGCTACAACGATAAAAATCGCTTGCTGCTACATTTTCCGCCTAGTGGAGATTCACCTTAGATAAATGTTTTTGTCTAAAAAATCTCGATTCTCCCCCGTCTGATTTATTTTCTGTTATTTTTTTAAAAAAATTTAAACGTTCTTGAGTTCCTATTTATATCATCATATTTATATCATTTTATTTTTATTATTATTCTTGTCGATTATTCTTGTGTGTATAAGTAAAGTAAAGGCCGCCTTACTAATTTACGCCGAAAAAGTCCATCACGGAATCTTAACCAATCAAATGGCTGATCACGTGAAGAAAAAATACCGTCTGGTATTCTGTCTAGTAAAATACTGGCTAGAGAGACACACTGGAAGGAACATTCCTTTCTTGTACGAGGCTTTAAGGTTCATTAAACGTTAAAATGAAACATATGAAAGAGATTCCAACGTTGAAAAACATATATTCAGTAAAGTAATTCCCCTATCATAACTTCTTTCTATGAGAGGGCTGATTGTAATGATTTGTTTACCCAAACTTATTATTTTGAAGTAAGTCCCCAAATACTGGTGTTTGTTTATGTCTTTCCCATTTTTCTGTTTCTTATGAATTTGTTTCCCATTAAAAAAACATGTCAAAAATAACAGTTTTTTATTTGCATTCTCAGTTTCCCTTTCTAAAACGTTTTTCACTATCGACAACCTTTTATCGAAATTTCCTTTTTTTTGTTTTGTCATGTGGTTTGAGCCATGTATATTTTCGAACACTTTTATTCTGGCTGTGTCTATTTTCGAATAAAATCATCCAATAGTTTTTCTAGAGATTCTTTTTATTCCCGCCAAACAGAATTCTTTTTCTTTATCTTCTCGACGTTTGAAGAGTGAGGAGCTCTGTGTTGTTGAATTTTTTTAATCGTTAGAAATATCTATCAATTTTTATCTACAAAGCAAACGCCGTTGTGTTTCATCCAAATCAGGTAAAAAAATCGGGTTTTTTATGATTTTTGAAAAAAAGTTGACATTTTTATAATTTGTTTTATAAGAAAAGTTGCTGATTTGACTATACACTGACGATGGAATATCAATCTGTTAATTTATAGATGACTATCTTCATAGTCGAAGCAATTTCGGAAAGATATTTAGAACCTTTGTTAAAAATGAAAATTTTATTTTGTTTGAAAATTTTGTCATCATCTGTTAGAGCGTGAAAAGCTGATTAAAATGATATATAGAATCATATGTCGGCGAAGAACAGTTAAAAAGATACACGTCATTAAGTTGTAGTGCTATGACGTCATAGGTGGTGGGTCCGCCGATCCACGGCGTTACACAACCTCCCACTTCAGTTGCGTCACCTACGTACCGGCAGGTTAATGTGCGCATCAGAAAACGTCAGTTAATTTGATTGGTTTAGAAGATAATTATCCAAAAATAAGCAAATCTCTATTTAATATTTTAATATTATTTTATTTCTAGTTTTTATTACTATTTCTTATAATTATTAATTATTAGTTGTTTAGAATTTCTTCACTTTTAAAATGTATTCTTATTTCGATTATTCTTCATTTATTTTATCATTTATTTTTCATTTATTTTAGATCTTCGTAGTCTTATCCGCGATAATAAAGTGTCTGCATTACGAAATCTCATCATATCCAATCCCTCCATCATCAAGATGAGGGATAGATATAATGATTGGACACTTTTGATGTGGGCTTCCCGTTTAAAAAACCCTTCGATTGTTCAGATGTTACTCGATAGTGGTGCGGAGACAGGAGAGAAGAACAATCTTGGTTGGACCGCTATTCATTTCTGTGCATATGATAATGTGTACATTTGCGTGAAACTTCTCCTGGCTCATGCACCACTTGACGTCATCAACAGTGGAGATGATGAAAACCAAACAGCTCTTCATTGGGCGTCACGTCGTGGTAATATCGAAACAGTGAAAGAACTTTTAAATTATCAGATCGATACTCGTGTGAGAAATGAAGAAGGAAAGACTGCATATGATGTTGCGTGTAATAGGAAAGGTGATGATGGAACGAAAAGAAGAATACGGGAAGTTATTCTTCAACACGAAAAGTAAGAAAATATTTCATTCTAATATTTTTATAAGAAAAAATTGGATGTGAAAAAATATTTTGATGGATAAAATGTGAACTCTTCGTATAGTTACCATGACAACAGAATAATGAAAGATTTCTCTTCTTTCTAGGAAGCATCCACAATGAAGAAAGGTTTTTAATTGTATATAATTGTATTATTTATTTATTTATTGATGATAAACATGTTTATCCTTTTTAAATTTCGCACCTTCGTACACAGACTCCCAACAGAGAGTTATTGCAATTATCTTATAGTGTTATATCCATTATCGTTTTTATGTAACAACTTCGCACTCAGTCTTCGAAACCCCCCGCAGAGTCGCTACTAAAAAACTCGATGAAATTGAATTGATGATGATGGTGATATGTTTTTAATTCAGTGAAAAATTTCATTTGTAAATACTTGGAAATTACATATTTATTGTAGTATCTCGTATTGATTTATTTACCAAATTATTTTTGCAGTTTAATCAACTTAGTTTGCAGACCCCCCGCAGAGTCGCTATATTCTGTTTGAAACTGCTTTTTGGAGTGTGTTAATCTAACAAGATGCGATCATTAAACTTCTAGGTTGAAAGTCTCTCATTTCCGTTTGAAAGAACGAGGCATTATATAACCATTACCTAACCAGACAAACAACAAGGTTTTCACCGCAAACTAGTGATGATCGCATCTTGTTACATTAAATTATAATTGAGTTCATGAAATAAAAATGTTTCAGCAAGTCAGTCATGTTTGTTTTGGAAATATGGAAGAAATAGTGTAATATATATTGAAATATCTTTACCTTAGCGGATTGCAGTATCCATTACTAGCAAAAAAAAGATTGTTTGATATTAAACAACCATTTTTTCCCTAATGTTTGTCAGTCCTTTATTAACATCTTTCCCGAATTTGTCATGTCCATGTTTTGCTAAGTTATCATACTCTGCCTCGTTTCGGTTTTCGTTGTGTAAAACCACATTAACGTTATCATCCCGTATGAACATCAAGGATATTTGAAAATCTCGATACAAGGTTGAAATACGAAAACCTTGGGAGTATTGTCAACTTAATTTGTCCCAGTGTTCGTAGCGTACCTGGAAATTGGACTATCTCGAGGAAAATTTAAGGGTGACACTGGGAAAACAAATCTTTAATTTGTAAAGTCTGAAGCTGAGCTTAGTGGGTAATGTGAATGTCGCAGATTTTCTCTCATATAGTTCTTGTTCTGAGAGATAAAGCTGATCGAAACTAAAGATATACACACAGAAACTGATGGCGAGTTTGTGACTCTTAAAAAAGATGTTTTAGACCTTGTTTGTGGCGAGCTTAAATCTTTATTAGACCTGAAAGGACCAGAGACTGCAGCCAACAGAGTTGTTTGTGAATTACAGGAAGAACAAATTTCTTAGAAAACAGTTTTCAGAACTAACGGATCTTCTGAATGTTGTTGTTTCCTTAGTTAAACGGCAAAATTCTTCTCGCGGCGAGAATATTTTAATTAGTAGTAATGTTATTTATACAACGATTAGCGAAGACAGTGCATCGGTGCAACTATGGTAACATTAAAGTTACAGTATTAATAGAAACTTAAAAGATATCAGAAAACAATCTAACAAAAGATTTACGCAACACAAAAAACTTGAAAGGAAATCGTTGAAATTTCGTCTGGAGAAGCTGGCAAATTATGAACCATGTTATCCGGATGTACAGAACGATAGTGTAGATAAGGGCCTTTTGGATAGTACCATCACAGCTCTGTATGACTCAATAATTAGTGTTCCAGTGGAATCTCATCTTAAGTAAAAACACCCAGCTGTAACAAAAATTCTTCCGTTACAGTAATTGTCGGTGATAGTATTATCAAACAAGTCAAAGCATCAAAAATAGAAGAAAAGTTGTCATCTGGAAATGAAGAAGTGATTATAAAATGCTTTCCTGGAGCGAATACTAATAGTATTCAATTGCACGTTCGAGAATCTATTGCTGAAAAACCCAATCGTATTATATTGAATTTTAAATATGAATTCAACAGGAAGGGAGATAGCGCAGTCGATTGATTATCAACATAGTCGAGAAAGAAAATACCGATATTTTGTTATATCTGGAACCTGTCTAAGAAAGCAAACGTTGTGAACAAATATCTGGAACGCCTGCGCTCAGACAGACAACAGTTGGCGTTGGCAATAGCAACATAAATAAAGTTCACCTGAACGGCAGCAAACTTCACCTTAATAGTAAGGGTACGAAGCTGCTAACAGAGAACTTTTCGAAATCTTTAAACAAGTGCTGATGTCCCGTGAGCATCGCAGAGAGTGAACAAGAAACAATTAATGAAGTGAAATGTGACTTCAGTGGATTACGATTAGCACGCTCAAAAAAACCCAAAAATGTTATAATTAGTTATATCAACATCAACTCGATTAGGAACAAATTTCAGGATGGCTACTTTGTGACATCTACTAACCACCAAAACAAGAACTCAAGTTATTTTTATCGCAGCTTTCTGATGCATTAGATCGTTATTCAGAATACGAAAATGTTATATTAAACGGTGACTTTAACGCATAACCTACCAATTCAGTTTTGTCAGAATTTATTCTGTCACCAGTCCCTTTACTATCACATGAAAGAGAAAACTTGCTGGAAATCGTCTTCTGGTTCCAGCTAAGGCTTAATTCTTTCCACCAAGAAACATTCTCTCATGTGCACCAGGACAATTGGAACTGGTTTGAGCGATTTCCACTGTTTGATATATACGATGCTGCGCTCACAATACGTTAAATGACCGCCTTTGAAGGGAAATTATCGTAAATATAGTGATCTAAACGATGATAACTTTCGCAAAGAGATTTCTAATGCTCTGCAAAATAGCGTCACAATTTACGTCGATTTTGAGAGTGTGTTTACATCTATTTTGGACAAGCACGCTCCGTTAAAAAACGTTTCTCCGGGCTAACAATCAGCCCCATGTTTCGAAAACCCTTAGGAAAGCAATCATGAAACGCTCACGATTAAAACGTGTAGCTAATGCCACAAAAAACCGCGAGGATAGAAAATCCTTCAAGAAACAGAGAAACTTGGTTGTTAACATAAATCATCGAGAGAAAAAAGCTTTCTTTGCTAGTCTTGGAAATACGCAGCAGAATAACAACTTTTGGATAGCTGTGAAGGTTGGCAGGGAAAGGATAATTCTCGTGGATCAAGGAAGTGTGCATAGTGAGATCTAAGTATTTGCAATATTTTTAATCAACATTTCAACAGGATCACTAACAACCTGAACATTTCTCCTATTCCCAGTACACCAACATCTCACTGGGATCCAGTACTTAGTGCTGTTGAAAAGTATGCGTCTCACTAAAGTGTGCTTCTCATAAGGTCGAGGATAAAAGCGCATATTTCTTTTGAAATGAGTGCAATTACAGAGGAGGAAATGTTGAAGGAAATTCTTGCTTTAAACGATAGCAAGAAGGTCAGTGCTTATACGTTTTGCTACCGAATGTTCCTCTGTACTTACTAAGTGTTTTAATGGCTCCGTGATTGAAAGTTATAACTTTCCACATCAGCTTAAACTTGCCGATGTTATCCCTCTTTATAAGAAGGGTAACACCACTGATAAGGCGAACTGCAGGCCACTTAGTTTATTGCCTGTAGTTTTTAAAGTGTTCGAGAAGCTCATAGCCAAACAGCTCATACCGTTTTTTGATACTTTTCTATCTAAATATCTGTGTGGTTTTCGCAAAGGATACAGCTGTCAGCATGCTCTTATGAATATGCTGCATAAATGGCAAATGAGTCTCTCAAAGTCTGGAAAGGTTGGCGCTGTTTTAATAGATTTATCCAAGGCAGTTGATTGTCTTCCTAAAAATCTTTTGATTGTTAAATAGTAGGCATATGGCGTTGGATACAAAACATTAAAGCTGCTCCATAGCTATCTATCCGACAGGAAACAAACAAAGGGTTCGAATAGGTTCCTCTGTCAGTGAAGGACTTAGTATATTATTGGGTGTTCCACAAGGTTCTGTGCTTGGACCAAACGATCTTTTGTCTTCGATTCTTGAATGTTCCATTTGCAATTTTGCGGATAACAATACCATTTGCAGCTGCAAAACTAGTATCAACACTGTTGTAGATAATCTGCGTTCTGGTTTAACGTTGATCGCTAGTTGGTTTAAGTGTATGGTATGGTTGCCAATCCGGAAAATTTTCAAATTATAGTTTTAGGAACGGAATATAGGAACATCACTCTTCGTGTTGGTAATGATTTTATTACACCATCCAATAAATTATCTTCTTAGTACTATCTTTGATGATAAACTTTCATTTTATCCTCATGTGAAAGTTTGTCGCTTCTCTGAAGACTACAGCTCTTTTAGGATACGAAAGTTTCTCACCCAATACCAAATTGTATCATTATACAATGCATTTATTCTTTCGTGTTTTAATTATTGTCCACTTGTATGGATGTTCTGCAACAAGCAAGCACATAATTTAATCTGCTCTACGAATAAAAGAGCATTACGTGCAGGGTTGTTTCAGAGCAGTTATACATATAAAGATATTCTGGACAAGACTAAATCTCCGTCTGTACATTCCATTCCAGAGGTAATTTGTTGGATGTTCCATACACAAAAAACAGTATTGGACTGAACTCCTTTCATTTCCGGGCTTCTTTATCCTGGAATAATATGCCCTCCTGAATTTAGTTATTATCAGACTTATGTAAATGTAAATTTTATGATTTTATACTGTTTTATATAGTTGGTTTTAATTAGTACAATTGTAACCACGTGTAACCAACTCTAAATAAATAAAAAAGCGTCGTTGATGTTCAGGGCGAAAACGAGGCGATGGATGTTTGTAACGACGTAATTATGAAATTCAATACACCTTTCCCGAATTTCTGTTGTCGTGTTTTGGCGTAGTCAGTACATCCAACCTCGTTTTTGTGAAATTCATTGTATCAATAATGTTTTAACTTTATTACTTAGTAATTATCTCTATTACTTAAACTCCCAGTAGAATGATTAGAGGCCATTTTGATATCAGAAACGAGGTTGGATGTACTAACCACGCCAAAACACGACAACAGAAATTTGGGAAAGGAGCATTGATGCAAATTTTCTGAAATTTTCTGAAATTTTCGCATTATTGGATACCACACCTTAAATCTGCTGAGTCAGCAGAGTACTGGCAGTCTCTTACTTATCTACTTATTTATTTATTGGAATTAATTTTCGCGGATCATCAGGATCAGTGTGGAATGGATTTTTGGCGGTTCTCAAATATGCGGATTGGGGTAAGATTCGCGATTATTTCATTTTAAGGATTTCGTATCTTATCGAAGCATGATTTTGTTTTTTTTGTTTTCATCGTGCTGCAGCATATTACTAGCTAGAACTTTTATAACAAAATGTTGTAGAAAAAAAGTCAACCGAAACGATAAAAACCGTTCTTGCTTCATCATTTTCCATATTTGTAATTTTTCTTATTTTTTTTTTATAAATCTGCCCCGAAAACCAGTTCTGATAACTTTAAATAGTTTTAGATCATCTACCCTTCAGTATTAGCTCACTCTCAATTCCTGAAGTCTATTAGTTTTGTAAATGGGACTTCAAACGTATAGGGTGGGTAAGTAACTTTTGTTCCAAAATTGGGGAAAATATATCCGTTGTTAGAAAGATCGGATCTTATTAAATAAGTTGACCAATATAATAAATTTTTTTCTTCGAAATTTTGAAAACAGGAAAGTTTTAAGGGGGAGTAGTGAATCAGCTTGAAAAGTCCGTCGTCATAAACACATTTATCTTGTGAAATTTATGAACTAAACATCGGACCTTGGTCTCAATTATCATCTATTCAACTGGGTCTCGATTATTCCATCTTCATTATTTACTTCATCATTTTCACTTTTTCTTCTTTCGCGTATTTTCCTTTGTTTTCGTTGCTTTCGATGCTATAGACTTTTTAGACTTCGCAGTTGAACTGCCGGATGCCGATTTTTTCTTAACTTTAATCATCGCATCATTCACTATATCATCATCTTCTTCGTCTAGTTCATCTTCATCAATCTGTGACATTTCTTCGGATGCCGGCATTGTTGTTCTACTTTTCTTGGCAGCTGTGTGCATTACATATGGCGTCTTATGGGATTCTTTGTTGTATAAGCGAGTAAAAGCAGATTTCACCTGCGTAAAAAAACAAACAAACACGGCACCGATTAAATTTTTGACATTTCAGCAAAAATGTTCTGTCTGATTGAATATGAAATGATGATGTCAGCAATCTATATCTTGATTACGTTATTTGAATTAAGGAAAAAAATTTAATACACTTTTTTTTATCAGAACAACCAGGCTGAACTTTTGCTGAAAATAAAAACATGTTAGGTAATCTGAGGCTGAACATTTTCAGAAGGTCTTTAAGAACTGAGGCTAAACAACAATCGAACAATTTCTAGTTCTTATGTACTCATCCGTCAAAAAAACCCCAAAACAACAACAGACGTTTCCTTGCTAATGACGTGATAAAAGACAAACACAGGACAAACACACAGGACAGACACACAGGACAAACACACAGGGATTTTGCAGCTTGCAGCTCCTTCATGCTTACCTAAATATTTCTTCAACTATTACTTTTGTGAAAACTACAAAATGTTATGTTTACCTTGGTTGAAATTTTGGAGGAGAAATCGGGTTCGTCGCCCCATTTTCCGATCTCCATAATTGAGTCCCAGTCTTCCCTTGTAAGATTGTAAACATCAAGAAAAGAAATGACTTGTTTAGCTGCAGCATTTGCTTCTAAGTTCTGTTGAAAAAGAAATGATTTACAAATACCACACGTTCTAGTTTCGAGCTACGAGTTATGTGTCGAATAAAAACTTACCGGGTTAACAAGTGGTTGTTTTAGACGATTTCTTAATATAAACATGCAATCCATGTTGAGATCAGATTTTAAACAGTTTGAGCTGAAAATCAAATTTAGCAGTAAAAAATAAATAAGTAAAAAATAAATAAGTAAAAAATAAATAGGTAAATAAATAAATAAGTAAATAAAAAAAAAAGCTGAACATTGTCAAAACGCATCTAAACCATGATAACTGAGAGATATACCTGAGTGACATATGCATTTTTAAGTCCTGCAGGATTCTATCATGTTTATTCCTGGAAGAATTTTTACCGAGCCATTGAGGGAATCCAATACGTTGACCTAAGTATCCAGACATGTTGATAGATAGAACAACAGTACTCATAAAACCCTGAAATAATAACAACCAAACTCTTGCGCAATCACGTTTCAACTAACCTCTTGATCAAGTAATAAATCAATAAAACAGAAGTGCCTTATCAGTAAAAAAGTCGGCAAAAAAGTCGGCAAAAAAGTGGCCAAAGTTCTAAAATTTATTACCGATTAAACTTTTTATGACGACATTTTTTTACCGGCCAAATTTTTTTCGCCGACTTTTGTTGCTAAACTTTATGGCGGAAGGTGCAAGAATAATTATATTAACGAAAAACTTTGTGAACTCTGCGATTACAACTATTCAAAACTATTCAAAACGATGAAGAAGAAAACGACAACGCAAATGTTCTAATTCTGACAGATTACCTTTTTGGCTTTAATTACGCCGCCCTTATTGGCGTTATTAGGGCCAGCGTACAAAGACCCTCATTTGAAAGGAAAATGGTCTTGGCAACGGCGTAATTTACAAATTGTTAGAACGTTATTACACCGTTTTTTTTACGAGGACAGCATTTAGCCGCCGCCGACGACGACAACGACAACGACAACAAGGTGATCATCAAAATATGATCAACTGAGGTGTACACGAAGAACATCTTGAAACAAGTATTCAATCAATCAATCTGCTTGTTCTCATGGCCTCTTACTCACAGATGGGAAAATATTTCTGACTAACCTGTAACGGTAACAAACTCCAGTTTTGTTCACCACGAATTAATCTTTCCACAAGATTAGCATCTGCGATGGAGTCTGCAGTTGCACTTAGTAACTCTAGTGTTGTTCGCATGTTCCCCCTGATAACAGAAAATATAAGTTTTCTCATTTCATCTCTTGGAATTCAAAAAAAAAAAAAAAAAAACTAAAAAAATATGTATAACCAATCTTACCTCGATTCGTTCGGGTTGACAGAAATGTAGTTTTCTTGAATAAAAAGCGGAATGAAGGAATAATCCATAAAAAACAAGTCAGACTTTTCATGAATATTCAATTTCGATGCTTCACTGTGGGTGAATAATTGTTTCACAACATCAAATGGTCCCTGCAACATCGAACGGAAGAAGAAATGAATAAAAGGAATGGATAAAACAAACATACAAACAGATAAGAATCAGAATAGAAGCAGTCACCATTTTGATATTTTTACTAGCTTTAGCTGCATTAGCTTTGCTTCATCATAACTTAATGTGTTCTTGGTAGAGGTCCACATCTGTAAATTATGAACTACCTAAACATAAAAGGATATTTTGTGGGTTGGATAAACAAGACTTCGAAACATCTCAAATGGTCGCAGGTTGACAGATATTCTGATGAGTCATCAAATAATACAACAAGTAAATAAACAGACCTGGATTGTTTAAACACTGTTTCATGGGTAATTCAACTATCGAACAGAATTTTGGGAAAAGTATATTTTCGTTCTAAAAACTCACTTGTCGAATATCTTGATTAGCTCCAACAACGACTTGCTCCATTGCTCGAGGAGGAATCTTCAACCCTTCACGAGCTGCTATACTTAACGCGAAACCCTGTTAAAAATGGAAGTAATTTCATTTGTTTAACACTAAAAAATAATACACACAATATTTTGTTTACCTTGACTTGTTCTACTCTTGGTTTATAAAATCTCAGAT
Source organism: Turritopsis rubra (assembly GCA_039566895.2). Classification (NCBI taxonomy): domain Eukaryota; kingdom Metazoa; phylum Cnidaria; class Hydrozoa; order Anthoathecata; family Oceaniidae; genus Turritopsis; species Turritopsis rubra. Next base: position 15,221,938 of record CM077631.1, on the reverse strand, counting down.
CAAAACAATGGTTGGCCAAACTTCGAACTTTGGGATGATTTCTGTCATTACACATACAAATGATTGGAGTTTTTGACTTTTTAATTTTGGATTAACTCCTACAATAAAAACATTTCTTTTTTAAAACTTTCAAAATATTTCAGACCTGTAAACAGACCTGTAAACAAACAAATTAACAAACCTGCATACCACCTCGATCTTCAGTTCCAGCCATCCCATCAACTTCATCCATTATTAAAGCGTGCTGATTGCCTCGGTTGCCTAAGATGATATGCATAATATCCAATGTTCGACGATTCTATATATTTCCAAAGTTTGAAGAACCTTCAAAGTACCTTGCAGCATTCCGTTCACTGTGACATTAGAGAGAGATTCTTTGATGACAGTTTCAAGAGCTCTCTTTCCACGTGTGTCACTAGCATTCATCTCGATGAATGAAAATCCAACATCTTGGCAGACGATGGTGGCAGTGGTGGTTTTTCCAACACCTGGAGGACCCGACAGCAGTGCAGCTTTAAAAATTGATCCATCCTCCTTTCCAGCATAAAAATCTGAAGAAAATTCACAAACTTCTGATTGGCATCGATAAAAAAGCATTGTTGTAAAACAGATAGATTTTCAAGTTCGAATTTCAAATTTTACACAATGGTAATCGATGACGTCATTCTAGATTGTTTCCTGACCTCCACCCATTCCTCAAATAAATGCTACGGCCCCCAGACGTCTATTTAAGGCAAAGGGTAAATGGTGCAACAAAGCAAATCACTTACTTGGTTTCGGTCGGTCAGCGGAATTATTTTTCTGCCAGTTGAGAAGCCATTTTTTGAGTTTGTTTGCATTGCTTTTCTCCCCTTGTTGTCCAACAATATTTTTCATTGTTTTTGGTTTATATTTATCAACCCACAACAGCGAAGGAGAGTCGCCAAAACCCATGAAGAAAACATAGTAGCATTTTGAAACTGCACAACGATGATTCTAAACAATGCTTTTAAACAGAGGTAGACATGAATGTGTTACCAGCTTGACTAGATACTGTTGGTGATTGCTTCAGTTGAGATGCTGGCGATGAAAAGGTTTTTTGCGAAGAAATCTTTTCACTTTGAGATTGACTAGACTGACTAGATTGACTGATAGTCCGAGAATCAAATGTTTTGCAAAGATTAACAGCAAGTTTTTTAGTAGTTTCTTTCGCATGTTTGACCACGCTTTTTTTAGATTTAGGTGTCGGATTGGATATCTGAGGTGAATTACTCCTAGCTGGTCTTGATTTTAACAGTTCCAAAAAGTCATCCTCACTCAACTGTTTGGTTTTATGTTTTCCCGCCTAAAACAAAGTAGTGGACGACAAACTTTATGTAACATCTAGTATCTGAGGAAACAATTTAACCCACGTCTTTATTGTTACCTTTTCCATCTTTGATTGCCCCGGTTCTCTTCCCACAATCACAAAACTTGTTTTTCCACTAACATTACCAGTAACCTTACCACCATACCTTTGTATACAGTCCACAACTACCTCCCTCTCAAATGAATCCAATATGCCAGCAATGACAAAAGCCAATCCTTGAAGACAATTTTCTGCACCCTTAAACAAATCGATCACCTTGAAATAATTTACAATTTTCTCGGTTATTATCACAAAACAATTTCTGACTAACAAACATACCACAGGTAATTCTTTTGATCCTAATGCTGTTGGTCCATCTCTATTTTTATAAGCCCAAAAGTTATTTTTCTTCTTCTGCACAGGGGTATGGTCTGTGTTTGATTCATTTAACGATTCATCAATCTGGTTGCTAGGTGTGGCTTCATCACTGAACATGGATTGGTTGAATAGAATATTGTTCTTCACATCTTTTTGTTTACCTGGTTGTGTTGTTTCAACTAAAGATGAAATGATTAATCGCACTTCAAGAGGGAAATAAATAAATACCAAAAAGAAGAAACATGTGTGTTGTTTGTGTTATCTGACCTGTTCTATCTGACCTGAGGATGGTGAAAGCCAAAAACGCTTGATAAATAAATAAATAAATCAAAAAAGTATATAGTTTGAATTCATGGAAACAAACCATTTTTCGAATCTTTTTCATTGTGAATTTCTTTTGATTCTTTCAAGTACTTTTGAACGGATTCCTTCATTTTATTTTCAGCAGAAGGCCTCCTCGCCTCTTCTCCTTCTTTCAAGCAAACCTACGAAGGGATCAGGAGAACAGTACATTCAGTGGTGGAACTTGTCAAATATCTATTATCCAATGGTGTCCAGTATGTCCTTACTGTAGGAGACGGACTGTTTAAATATCAAACAGTATCTTTTAGTTAATATTACATTCTTTTGTTTCTTGTAGAAAACCACATTCTTTACTAAATAATTAAGATAAAGTATAGAAAGACGTCTTGTTTATGTGGTTTTCTGGTGACTCCAAGGACAATGCCTGCTATTGCATGTCCCATTGATGGATGTACCTACGTTACGGACGATGTTGATGCTGCCATAGCGGCCGCTTTGTTGACAGTGCACAGTAGTGTTCATACTGCTCCTCGACCAGCTGCCCCCAAACAGATGGCACCAAAACTCCAACGTCCAACGATCACAAAGGGTGCAACTGAGGAAAATTGGAATGCGTTCACTGCCAGATGGGGTATATTCAAAGAAGGAACTGCCCTCGCTGCCAACGAGGTTTGCCAACAATTGTTCAGTTGCTGTGATGATGAACTCGGTAACGATATACTGCGTCAGAATACTGACCTACTCCATTCCACTGAACAGGTGCTCATGGATACCATCAAGCGACTTGCTGTTACCCCAGTCGCTGTCAGCGTTCGTAGATCTGATCTCTTGGCACTTCGACAGGCTGACGGCGAAAATGTCAGATCATTTCATGCCAGAATCAAGGGTAAGGCTGCGACGTGTGCTTACTCGATTAACTGCTCAAGTAGTACGTGCACTCAGGTTGTGGACTTCACCGATGTCATCATTAAGGATGTCCTTATCTCTGGACTATCCGACGAGAAAATCAAGATGGAGGTGTTTGGATGGCATGACCTCGACCAGAAGAGCGTCGACCAGACTGTGAAATTTGTTGAAGCAAAGGAGATGGCTCGAAACGCTCTTACTAGGAGTTCAACAATGTCTGCTATTTCAAGCTATAAGAGGAATGCCAAGTCTGCGAGAAGCACCAATACAGCTGAGAGTGCAACTACAGCTGAGAGTTCAACACGACCCTGCCGAGACTGTTCCACCCAGATAGAGAAATCAGTCTGGCATCGACGTCTAAAGAAAATGGTAGAGTGACATTACTGTTCGACATGTTGGAGTAAACAATCCGGAAAGAAGCAATCTCACAAGGGGATCAACACTATCGATATACAACATTCTGAAGCGTCATCGATGACCATTGGAGGTATTTTCGCAGCCCCGTTAAATCATCTACTCTTTGACTCCGAAAGTGGATGGGAGAGGGCAAAATCATCGGATCACCCCACACTTTCACTAACTGCCACCATTGACAAGCAGGATTATGTGGGATTGGATCATGCAGCCCCATCTATCACTCCATTCACAATTTCTGTTGTAACCGATACTGGCTTGCCTCTGGGGACTCAACGATTTCCTTCAAGCTGGTTTCACTACGGGAGATCTCATACCAGTACGACACTCCCTTTTTGCTGCAAACAAGGTGGAAATACCCGTGTCTGGAGCTATCCTTTTGCGGCTGTCTGGCCAAAGTCCAACTGGTCAATGTCACACAGCAGCTGTTATGGTGTATGTCAGCCCGTCATCCAACAGATTCTACCTTTCTAAATACGCCCTCGTCCAACTTGGTGTGATCTCGCCATCATTCCCACAACTCGGTGCTGCCCTTCATCAAGCTGCTATACAAGGCCAAACTCCTCCTTGTGGCTGCCCTAAAAGGACTGTACCCCCTTCACGCCCAGAAAAGCCGCCATTTGATTGTACTCCGGGCAACAACAGTAAGATGCGTGATTGGCTTATTGACCTCTTCGCGGCGTCGACCTTCAACCAGTGCCCACATCAAGAGCTGCCTGGAATGACAGGGCCCTGAACTTACCTTTCATGTTGACGAGAAAGCAACACCATATGCCGCCCACACACCAGCACCTGTTTCCTTTCATTGGCAAGATGCCGTGAAGACACAGTTGGACCATGATGTAGCCATGGGTGTACTCGAGAAGGTCCCGATCGGGGAGCCATCTGAATGGTGCCATAGAATGGTTATTACACCAAAGACCGATGGTTCGCCCCGCCGTACAGTCGATTTATCACCACTCAATGCGTTCTGCCTCAGAGAGACCCATCATGTCCAACCTCCTTTCAAGCAGGCGAAAAAAGTACCGTCACATAGCTGGAAGACCGTTACAGATGCATGGAACGGGTTCCATTCAGTTCCAATACGTCCTGCAGATCGCCATTATACCACCTTCATAACACCTTGGGGGAAGATATAGGTATAGAGTTGCACGTCAAGGATTCCTTGCCAGTGGGGACGCGTACTCTAGAAGATTTGATGAGATTATTGCGGACATAGCAAGAAAGACAAAGTGCGTAGACGACACCTTGATGTGGGATCGAGACGAAGATCTCACTGAGCACTGGTGGAGGGTGATCGACTTCCTAATTCTTCTTGGTAGTAATGGAGTCATACTGAATAAAGATAAGTTTCAATTTTCCCAAAAGACTGTAGACTTCGCAGGATTCCATATTTCTGAGAACACTATTAAACCAGCTCAGAAAATCGTCGATGCTATTTTGCAGTTCCCTACGCCAACGAAACTTACTGATGTAAGATCCTGGTTCGGATTAATAAACCAAGTTTCGCATTACGACCAGCTATCCAACGTTATGAAACCGTTCAAGCGTTTGCTCAGTCCAAAGACAAAGTTTGAGTGGACTTCAGAGCTTGACACCGCATTTCAGATATCCAAGAACCATGTGGTTGACTCAATCCTCACGGGAGTGGAAATCTTCGACCCACACAGATAAACCTGTTTACGACTGGATTGGTCAAAAACAGGAATCGGATTCTTTCTCTCCCAAAAGCATTGTGATTGTCTTCAATTATCACCTGATTGTTGTCAAAGCGGGTGGAGGATCACCTTGGCTGGGTCCCGATTCCTTCGCCCGGCTGAGAAACGTTACGCACCAGTGTAGGGTGAGGCCCTGGCCATAGCATGGTCTCTCGAGCAAACAAGGTACTTCACACAAGGATGAGACCGACTAATTATCGTTACCGACCACAAACCTCTCCTCAAACTTTTTGGTGACAGAATGCTTGACGAGATTGCAAGCCCGCGTTTATTCCCTCTTAAACAACGGACACTCCTATGGCGTTTCTCGATCATCCATGCTCCTGGTAAAAGTAACTTCTTCTCGGATGCAACATCTAGAAACCCTGCGCAGAGCGACGATGATTCAGATGGACAAACGACCAGCACAGCAATGGCCTTGGACAGTATTCATCGTTACAACCATGAGAACGATGCAATGGAAGCTGACCTATTGCAAATCTCAGCCAACAATCTCCACGATTTCAGAGCAGTAACCTGGGACATCGTAAAGCATGCAACATCCAAAGACGATGCCTGCCGAGACCTAATGCTCCACATCAAGACTGCATTCCCACCAACACAAGCTGCAATGCCTGCCAATATATCGGATTTCTGGAAACAACGTGATAAGCTCCATGTCGTCAATGATGTGATTATGATGAGCAACCGAGTGGTTATTCCAAAGTCACAACGAGCTGAGGTTCTGGAGTCACTTCACGCGGCCCACCAAGGTGTGACAGCAATGAAGGATCGTGCCAGATGTTCCGTCTACTGGCCTTGTATCACAAAAGATATCAAAAACGTCCGTGATAGCTGCTTCCATTGTAATCGTTGTGCACCTTCTCAAGCAAAGCTGCCACCCTTCGAACCACACATTCTGACGACACCCTTCGAGGCAATTGCATGTAACTACTTCTTCTACAAGGCACATTTCTACTTTGTATCAGCTGATCGTTTGTCGGGCTGGACTGAACAGGCGCAAATTCAACCCAGTAGCAGCAACACTGGCGCTAAGGGTCTACGTTCGGCACTTCGCCAACAGTTCATGACTTTTGGTGTGCCAGTTGAAGTGTCGAGTGATGGTGGACCTGAATTTGTAGCTGCGGAGACTAAGGCATTTTTTCAAAAGTGGGGCGTCAGGCATCGTGTTTCGTCTTCCTACCTACCATCCTCCAACGGAAGAGCTGAACTGGCTGTTAAGGCCGTCAAGAGGTTGCTCATGGATAATATTGATTCTCACGGACATCTAGATACCGACAAAATGGTCCGTGCTTTGCTAATCGAACGTAATACTCCAGATCCAGGATGCAACCTTTCACCATCAGAGGTATTGTTTGGACACAAACTACGGGATACCCTACCCTATATCAGGAAGGATGTTGAGCTGTTTGAAAACGTGCAGATCGCTAATCATTGGAAGGACGCGTGGCGGATGAAGGAGGAATCATTGAAGACCCGCTATGCCAAGACGCTTGAGAAACTACAGGAGCACAGTCGTCCACTTCCTTCACTCCATGTGGGTGATCATGTCTTGATCCAAAACCAATGTGGCCAACATCCAACGCGTTGGGATAGAAGCGGCATTGCAGTTGAAGTTGGACAGCACGATCAATATTACGTTAAAGTTGCTGGAACTGGCCGTGTCACCTTGCGCAACCGAAGATACCTCCGTAAGTACCAACCACATCTGCTCCATGGGACAGGGACAACCGCAACACCTCTCTCCACTCTCCAAACAACGATCAAGTCACCCACTGAAGAACCTTCAAAACAAGTAACTGGGAAGTCAACTACTCCTCTCATTCAACCTGTGGCACCTTCAACCGTTGCTTCAAAGCATCCTGACGAGATTCAACCAGGGTCTACGACCAACGCAGACCCTTCACCACCAGTAGATCTACAACCATTCAATTCTCCCGACCAAACACAACAATCCGAGTCCACGATTAGAGTTCAACCAACATCAACAGAGAGCGATACTGACGTACAACCTCCCCAGCTTCGACGTTTGACACGAGTTCGTACAGCGAAGAAATTTTATGATCCAGAATCAGGGACATATGTCTCCCCTAGCACTTAAACACTCCTCTGAGCATATGCGATTAATAGACTATTAATCTGGGGGGAGATGTAGGAGACGGACTGTTTAAATATCAAACAGTATCTTTTAGTTAATATTACATTCTTTTGTTTCTTGTAGAAAACCACATTCTTTACTAAATAATTAAGATAAAGTATAGAAAGACGTCTTGTTTACTTACTGAAAGATTTTGCCAAGACCCACTTGAAAATTACTTTGGTCGTCAACGGTCAATGGGTGCTAGAAAAGACAATCCATCGTTACGTGATTTTGGTTACAACGACAATACCATCAGGAATCTAAAAGTATTTAGACCAATTGAAGGAGGCAATTCCATCGATTTTGACACAAATGATGAACCAGTTCCTTGCAGGAAGAAGAACAACACAAATTGAATCAATCTGGTTTACTTTTTTTTAGAAGCCACATATGTACTTTAAAAACGGCTTTTTTTAAAGCCACGCATATCTCAAAAAACATATCCTGGCTACTCTTGCATGGATTTTCTAAAAAATCCAAGTAAGTAATCATTGAACTAGTTGTCCTTCTTTCTGTTTCCCTGCCTGCTAGCTAGCTATAGACAGCCACTTGACATAAAAACTTGATTTAGAATTAAACTTCATACCTTATTTGCAGAGTTAACACAAGAAGAAACATGGAGAACTTCAACTTCTCTTCTTCTCTCTTTTCTTTGGCTTCGAATCCAGAGATCATGGCTACTTTAAATACATCAACCATGGTTGCTGGGAACTTCATTCGATTACATCTCTTTATTTTTTTTACTGAATTGATGTTAATACTTTCTTGGTTATCTTTAAGCATCATTAAAATCAGTGCTTTCTTTTTAAGCAGTAAAATACGTTTTTTTCGTATAAAAAACATCCTCATTGTATAACTAACTCCTCGGTTTTGATTTTCATTTCGTCCGCGCGGACAGTTCCGCTTAGTGGAAATCCGCTCTGCGTACGCTTATCATTCAATTAGAGCCCATGTGCAAATCCCGTCCGCCCAGAGTCGCGCGGACAATTCCGCTTAGTGGAAAATGGCCTTTAGGGAAAAATACATTAAAAAGTGTTTCAGTCTGGAAAAAGTGGGAAAAGCTTGTTTGTTTTTTTTTGGGTTTTTTTGTTTTGTTTTGTTTTTTGGGGGTGGGGGGAGAATCAAATAAGCAGGTGTCTTTTATGATAGCAAAAATAATGTTTTTTATGAGATGTGTAGCTATAAAAATAGCTGTTTTTTTCTTCGTAGCAATCAGTGTCCTTGATTATCCAAGTTCGATGACTTCTTTTTGAGATCTGTTCGCAAAGATTTTGATCTTGTTTTATCACACTTCATTTTGCGAAGCTGTTGTTTGTCTTTCACAAAAGAAAATGTTCTTGTCCGTATATACAGCATCAGCAGATCTTTAAGCAAATTCATCGAAACTTCCTTTTTTACAACATGCTTGGAATTCGTGTGACGGGTCAAACCACGTTTTTCATTAGGCAGGTTTTGTTGCATTTTTTACAGGAAAATGAAGCGGTATAAGTGGCAGCAGGTATATCATCAACAACTGAATTACAATCACCATTCAATTCACTCTCTCCTGATAAAATGTCTTGGTCAATGACTGCAAAAATAGCGTCAAAATCATCCCCAGAAAAGAAGTCTTGTCGCCATTTCTGCTTGTTCTTTGCACCATAATTGTACGAGCCGTATCAATTGGAAGTTCACGCTGCAAATCGGTCGTTTAGGGCCGCATCTTCCAGACTAGTTTTTTTCTTGTGACTATGCCTAAATGGACCTAAAAACGCATTTCAGAAAAAACTGCAAACGTTGAGTTGAGATGTGCGATGAGATGTTGCTGCACTTTCAAATAAACGTACGGGACTTTCAGCGCAAAGTCGAAAATTTTCTAAATTATGCTAATTACCCACAAAAACGTTTATACCACAAAGTCCATGTACCACTATTATGGAAAGCCAAAAATATTTTCTCAGATTTTCTATTTATATGAAAAAAAGTGGGTATTTAAAATGATTGGTTAATTACGACATGATCATCTCTCACGTCCACGAAAACTGTTAGTGTATGCATTATCAAAAGTTTTGCCAATATTAACTGTATTACACTTGAATTAGAACTGATTCTATTGAATATGAGAGCCCTACTATACTGAAATCTCTATAATAAAATTAGTCGTAATTAACCGATCGAATGACTATAATTATTATTATTATTATTATTAATCATTTATTTGGGTTCCATTTATATATAATGGTTCTTCTCCCTATCTACAGTACAACATATAGGTATAAAAAAATTAGCTAACTAGATAACAAGGATAATACTGTGAGCGGAATAAGGTAAAAGCGGAGCTACTTGTAACAACAAAGTGATTGGATAAAGATAGCTATGAAATCAAAATTGAAGAACACTGCGCTAAAACTGTTGGATTGCCATTGGTATTACAACAAGTAATTGGATGAGGATGAAACAAAGGAGAAAAGTTAATAAAGAAAAAAAACCCTAACAAGTTAAGCATCAGCAGATAATAATCTTGCTAAAGCTTTATCCGTAAAATATTTTTTAGCTTCGTTGCTAAATTTACTCAAACAATCAATTTGTCGAATTTGTTTCGGGAGTTCGTTGAAAAAACTACAATGCGAGGTAAATGTTCGCGGTTCTTCTTGTTTAATTTTATGTTCATCGTCGTTTCGTGAACTCCTTCTGTTTACTTCCATACTGACTTTTAAATAATCCGGCCATTTGTTATCGTGTATGGCTTTGAATGCTAACTTTGATGTTAAGTAGGCTATATACTCTTTGATAGGTAGCCAACCAAGACGTAGGACATCATTTTCTTCAACGTAACGGCCAAATACATATGCAGCAGCAATGTTTTGTACTTTTTGTAGCCTACTCAATAGATATTCAGGTATATCTGGTTTTTTTTTGTTATTTTTCTGTTATACAAAAATTCTTCTGCATGTAAGGACATCTTGTTCATACTTTGGCTAAAAAAGGGAGACTCAAGCAAAATTTCATCAAAGGGTTGTGCAACGTATCTAGAACACATGAGCAGAATATTAAGAGGAAGCTTTTCCTTATTATTACAGTTCGGTTACAATAAGCTCATTAGCAGAAAGTCTTATGCCCATAAGGGCATCTACTTTAAGTTGCTTCCTAGAATCTAAGCTCAGTACTTGAATTACTTTTTTTCCAGAACCCGAGTACTGTTGCTTAGCGACAGTTGCTTCAAAAAAACCCAGTGTACTCCAAGAAAGAAGTTGACAAGAAAAAGATCGAATTAAAGCGTCAGTCACACGAACGCCGGCTAATATGACGTGTAATATAAACGTGTTATTCGGCAATGAACAAAAACCGCAAAAACTATAAGAATAGTAATATTTAGAACATTGTCAAAAAAGAAAATCTATGATGGACAACAGTATCATTTATTCTAACCTTGCATGTAATTGCGGACCAATAAGGTTATTTTCCGTAATTTAGTGGATGTTGAATGTTTCTTTATAATAACGAAAATAAAACTTCTATCTCTACTTATCGTATCTAGAGTCCGGCTTCCTGCTGGTTTCTAATTGGTCAATTCGTTTTGAGTACGTGTTACATCAGCCTAACGTTTATAAATTTGGAAAAAAACTGATTCGACCTGTTCACACCCTATTTTACATGCTTGACGTTTCTTACGTCAACCTCTATATCCCAGTCAATAAATAAAAGTCGAATTCGGTTTCTTACCCATCAAATAATATCTTGATGTTATTTATATATAGTATTTTACAAATATAAGCTTAAAAGGGACAAAAAATAATTTCTTTCTTTTTTCTTTACAATCCATGTATTGGTTTATCGATTTTTATCGATTTTTATCGATTTCTGAAGAATCCTTTATCAGTTAAACATTCCTTCACTGTGATCGTTAGTTCGTTCGATGTAATATCTGTAACGATGATTTGATCAACCAAGGGTTTCTTCCAACAGTCGCAATCCACAACAAATGTCTTCTCCTTCCTTCTCTTATCACGAACTTTCAGTTTGGAATTCTCAAATTTAGTCTTGCTGTTTTGTTTATCACTTTCAGGATCATTAATATCATTTTGCGAAATTTCTAGTTTGTTATTGAAAGGTTTTTTCTCGAATGTCTCTTCTACGATTTCGTTTTCTACTTTGATTTCAGCAATATGAGGGTTGCTTTCATCGTCATCTTCAACGACATCATCTTCTTCTACATCGACGTCTTGTTCTGATGTTACATCGCCCTGAAATAACATGATCACTCACTGAAAAAATTCCATGATCCATTTCTGTTGACTGGTGACTTAGTGACAGAGTGCTCGCCTACAGATCAGGTCAAGGTTTTAAAATTTGGCCATAAACGATAAAATTCTGGGTAATTTGTGTGTTTCCAAGAGGAATTTTCCCGAGAAGAAATTAAGTTTGCTCCTGATTACCAAAATCAAATTTCACGAAATTTAAGCTGAGTCAGCAGTGATTTTTGAAAACAGATTTTCGGAGCCTGGCACTTGTTCCCTTAAAGTAGTTCATATATGAAATTTCAACAACAAAGAAAAAACTCCACAAACACGACTTAAAATTTCTCTCCAAGATAACGTAGACATGCCTAAACTTACATCAATTTTAATCTTTTTAATCAGTCTATGTGAAACACCTCTCCGTCGCTTTCTACCACGTGAAGGTGGATGTCTATAAAATACATATGAAAAAAAAAACATTCATTTATTGAAAGGAATACGACACATCCTTCAATTAACATTTGGGGCTATACCACGAGTCATAAAATCCCTGCTCCATGTTGTAACAATAGGGGATGTTATTTTAATGGAATGCTTCAACCCAAGTTAGTAATATCACGGTCGATAGAGACAAGCGGATGCCCAACCTCTGAATGCTTTTGATTGAGATTGAAATTGCTAATTAATTGGAACTTAAATATTTGCTTGGTGATATTTGAACTTACGCTGTTTTGAAGCTCTGCAAAAGTCTTTCATCCAAGATATTTTCTACTGGTTCCCATGTATTAAATCTAAAGGTAGAAAACCAATAAGCCACAGGGTCAGCAGAAGAAAGGGGGGGGGGGGGGGGGGGGGGGGCATGGCCCCTATTGGAGGTAATTGATAAGTAATAAAGCTGTTTTCCAAGTTGAGTACTTAGAAAAGAACGAAACTTATTAAAAGTTGACTATGTATGTTACCTCAACCAGTTAAAATATGCAATATTTGACTTGTTTTTAAAGGGAGTAACCTGCTTATTTTTTATTGGCTTAAAAGATGTATTGGACTGAAGTTTTATTGAACGGAATATGAAAGTTGCTGGAAAGACTTTATTTTAGTTTTTCTGGATTCTCGGCAGGTTTTCGTATAACAAAAATGATCATTTGGTTTTTGAACGAAACAAACCTCTGCGATTTTCTGTCTTAGATGTATGCCGATTGCAGGGTAAGTATGCAACAAACAAATGGTATTCGCAGACATTTTGTTTTGAAACGACAATGATTTGCATAAACGAGTTTCTAACATCAACAGACATGTTGGGTTTTCAATTACAGACTTTCGCATAAATTAATTCAATTTTTTTCAGTTAATAAAACTCGTTCAAGAAACTTCACTGCGAAAAAAACTACGAGAAATAACTCAAATAACGAATGAACCAAAAAGCTTTTAAGATTTGAAAGTATTCCGCAAATATATAAATAAACGAGCGGTTCATCCCCTTTTAAGGATCATAATATCCAATATCGCAATCATTCCCCTAAACTAAAAACACTGCCTTAACTGTGCAGGCGATTCAGTCTTACTTGGAAGAGTAACCTTGCCATTTTACCAAATATTCAGCTCTCCCCTAAAAAAACAAACAAAGCTTTTAATCAAAAAAAAAATAATTGTAAAAAGAAATTTGACTCATTTAGCATCATAAATATATACTGAAAACTTTTTCCAAAATCTTACCAATATTTCCCCTATTTGTGCAGTTGATCCTGTCCTTGGTTATTGACAGAGAGTCTAACCCGCCCACCCATATCTACTCAGTTTTGGACAAAGAATTTAACCCACCCATTCATTCTAGCTTCAGTGGGGGAGGATAGATACTAGTTGATTAATGAAAGACTGATAAGATGGATTTTAAGAAGGTTGTACCTATAACATGAAAGTTATTTCAAAAAATCTGTTTTTTTCCTATAAAATTCATTATATATTTCACCTTCTTTGATGTCTAAAACAATGATGAAGAGCAACAAAGAGAATTGGTATTAATATATAATTCTAAAAAAATGTATTTTTTCAAAGTCCTTTTATCATATTGATTTTTTACCTCTGAACTCTGCGATAAAGAATGTTTACGGTTGCTTTTTCACAAAATGTGAAATGGTGAAAAGGGTGTATTTGATGCTAAAATTTGGCCATCATAAAAATTATGTTGAGTTAGTGTCCCCTGATCAACTTGTTTTGAAGTTGAAAGCTGGTGAGTCGATGTACAAAAAATCAATAAATAAATACATAAATGATTAAAACAGAACGTATGGTCTACCGCAACATAACCACATGTCGTCAGCCAAAAATTAGAAAGAAGCCATGTGAATGAGATTGCCATAGTTTGCACGCAATTATATCCTTTCAAATGTTTTTATCAAGTTAATTATATACATGTTTATGGCCTGCTTGAAATCAAACAAAATTTATGGAAAGACAGATACAGTGCTAATGTCTGTTGAAAAAAAATCTTATTTTATTTTCCTTTATGACCCCTCAGAGAACAGAAGGTTTCAAAGTGTATAAGGACCATTTATATTACAAACCAAGGTGCGTGTACAATGACTTGATCATTAATATTCTATATGTTGAAACATTCAGTAATTATTGAGCAAACAACATGAATAAATACATCACTTGGTAAGTCCAGGGGGTAATACAGAAACTTAATTCGGGGGTGTTACAGAGAAAACAATGCAAAACTTTGCAGATAGGGGTCGGGGGCGTGTTGTGAGCTGTCCCTAGGGTCCATGAGCAAAGTCTAAATTATAAAAAAAAACCCCAAAAAAACAGGATAGGGCCCTATCATAAGTACAAACACTCAGCAATAAACAATGTGCTCTCAATATAAGGTGAGTTCATGAATAACTTTTGTTTATCAAAAACTGCATTTTGATAAGGAAACTTTTTATTAATTTAGTCCCCGAAATCAGTTTACCAATGTTCAAATTATGCTGTATTAACCTGTGAAGTCATCTATATTCCACATTGGGTTACACAGGGAACAAAGATTATGTTTCTCATTGTGCGGACCACAAAATTATACACTTTTTACTTCGCACACCAAAGACTGTGCAAACTGACAGACAAAAACTGGACAAAGTTTTTCTTCTAATGCTCTACTCTAATGACTTACAGGATGATGCTTACACAACATATTTTATATTTTTTAAAATTTATCTTATAGAGGTTGGTTGCTTTGAGAGCGGCTGCAGCATCTAGCTGATGTGAGACTCCATCGGGAATCCATACCCCAAATTTTAAGGCATGAACTAGCACCTACCAGACTGATAACTGATTATGGTCTAGATTATAATTTATCATTATCAATATCGTTACTTTGGAAAGTGGTAAATCAATTAAATAATTTATATTGATAATCATATGGTTGATGACAGAGCAATGTAGAATTGCAATGATCACAAAAGAATTGTTGTGATCACCTAGCTGTAATCCGGCCCTTTTGTATTGCAAAGTCAAAATATAAACAAAGCTTTAAGATTTAAAATTTTAATATTCAAATGCGATCTCCATGATTCAAATACTCCTCATCACCATCTTGGAAAAACATGTCCTCCTTCACGGTGTTAAAACCGCCTTGGGGAACATTTCAATGTTACAGCTTCAATGAATCCATTAAAATCTAAGCATATAGTTTCCAAACCATCGAAAAGTCGCACTCTTTATTACCTTCAATGTTTCAAATTATTCTTGAATCAAAAGAAGTAGAGAGACCCAGTTTGTAATCGAAAAGTTACACAAATAAAACACCAAAATCATCCTATTTGTTTTGATAATTTCTGGTGGTGTAGAAAGTAATCCTGGTCCAACCTCTCCGAAATTTAATACGTGCAATAAAACCGTATGATCAAATTCGAAACGCATTTTGTGTGACACATGTTTATAAGTTAATCATGCAAAATGTTTAGATATAAATCATACAGTTATACAACCAAGAACTCCCCTTTCGATAAAATGTGAACAATGCATACTCAGTACGCTACCATTTTACTCTGTTTGAGATCTGAACGAGTCAACTGGAAACATTTTACTAACAGAAGATGTTAATCCAACTATTGATATACATAAATCTAATTTTGAAGAAAACGAAAAGTTGCTAAAAATAATCTCAACACTCAATGTATGCTATCGACACTTGACTATTTTTTATGCCTTGTTATACGAATATCCATTTGACGTAGTTTGTTTAAGCGAAACTTGGATGACTAACAACAAGCACGTGCTAGAGTACGTTAATCTTTCAACTTATGTGTTGTACTTCAACAATCGTGAAAACCGTGAACAAGAATCCTGGCTGGAAAAAATGGATAATATTTTGAGCAAAGTTAAATATATGTAGGGCGGTTGGTAGTAACTGGTGATATGAACATTGATCTGCTAAAATCAGAAGACGGTATTGCCTCAAAGTATAAAGATATTTTCCAATTGTATAACTTACAGCAACATATGAACTTACCAACTCGAAAAGGGAAATCACTCATAGACCATATGTGGACAAACATTCCACAAACAGTGAGGGTATCCGCCATAATACCATGCAATGAAATAAGTGATCATGATGTAATTTACATTATGCTAAATTCAAAAGTTGATTGACAAAAAGAATATAAATATAAAATCTTGAGTTTAGTGAAATTTTTTCTTTTTGAACCAGAAACAATGTTCAGTGTATGCAACAAATTATTGCTTGAGTGCATGGAGAGACACATGCCAATTAAACGTACAAAAATCAATCGTTTACCTGCCCCTTGGATGCGTAATCTAAATATCCAAGATCCAAGATTAAGCGTAACAAGCAGAGATATAGGTACTTTCAAACCAAAAACAAACAAGATAAACAGAACTTTACACAGACCCGAAATCTGTTAAAATCAATCATTAAATCTGTTAAAAAGAATTTCTATCATTTTGCATAGTCTTCAAAATGGCCATCAGATGATTGGAACGTAATTAATAAAATTCTGTAACCAAAGCAGCAGTCGTTAAATGTTTCAAATCTCGAAGATATTATTATTATTATTATTATTATTAATGTTTACCCAGGATAGTCTCTTCAGTTCTGATAGAACTGTTATCAATGAGGGTCCTGCGTAGGAGGTCCTAGAGCATTTAAAGCCCCTATTTGGGCTATGGAAGTCGCAAGAATGCTTTAACCGCTCAACCAGACAACCTCCTTAGATATCAATCCCGCTCTCAAGCTGAGTTAAGCTGAGTGGATCGATTGACAATGTTTTAGTCGCTGGCATGACTTGGCCAGGATTTGAACCCTGACCTCCTGCATTGGAGGCGAGCACTCTACCACAAGGCCACCAGACGATATATTGAACAAGCTTAAGCATCTGAGAAACGATTGTTCCACTGGTGAAGCATGGAAAATTGGAAAAGTCATTCCAATACCAAAGATAGATTTGTCATCTGGCAAAGACGATTATCAACTCTATCAAAGGTGTATGAAAAACTTATATGTAAACAGACAGTTAATCACCTGGAACAATCTTTAAAATATAATAATACCATGTCTGGATATAGAAAGAATCATTCCACGGTTACATTATTCATGAAACTAAGACATGATATTTTGAGATTATTATCAGATTTTTAAAAAACTTTTGATACTATCAGCTTTGAAACTATTATTACCAGATTGCACAAGGCTAGTTTCTCGAAAAAATTATTACTCCTCATCCTGGACTACCTTCTAATCGCAAACAATATGTTCAATCTGGTGAACATAAGTCATCATCCTTAGAAACTACATTTGGAGTACCACAAGGATCAGTCCGACACTGATCCGACACTGGTCCAGTCCTGTTTAAGTTATATGTTTTCAATCTACAAGATATTGTCTCATTCATGATAAGGTATCTGTAGACTAGTCTTACAACTTGTGAAAACATCATCAGCGATCTTAATAAATGGTGCGATGATCAAAATCTGGCTTTTAATAGGAGTAAAACAAAGTTAATGTTGTTCGCAAGTTCAAGATTGTTTAAGAATTCACAAGTTGGACAATGAAAATCTTGTTACAGACTTACGGTGGTTACCTGGGCTGGTTAGTTTTTTGTGTTATTCGTTATGTTTTCCATTATGAATTTCATTATGAATTAATTATTAATTAAATGAAGTTTGAATTTGTTCTTGAACTTACGGAGCTTCTATTGATGGGGGAAATCATGGAAAGTTCTTGGAAATATTCTGGATGAACACTTTCAACTAATAGAACATTTTAACAAGATCATCAAGTCGTGCAATGGAATTTTCGCAAATCTAAGAAAAATAAAATGTTTTACGCTGTATAGTGTCTGGAAACGTTTGGCTGAATCTCTGATACTAACTAGAATCGATTATGGAAATTCATTTTTTTGTCATGTTCCGGATTATTCTTATAAAACGTCTCCAGAAAGTATAAAACTGTGCAACATCCTTTGTCACTGGTAACTGGTGTAACATTGTTGACGTTATCAAAATTGGATGGTTACCAATAAAACAGAGAATTCACTTAGCTGTTCTTAAACTGACTCACAAGGGTCTGTATGGATAACGGTATACTTTAAGAGCCTGACAAATACAAGAATACTTTCAAAGACATGTCTGCCAACGAATTGCCAAGAAAGATTCAAGAAGAAAATGTTTTTAATTTGTTTTCTTGACCAAGCTCTTGTGCCATCCTTTTAAAGCTTTCATATATAGATATATTTTATTTATTTGTTTTAACTAACTTTTCGTCTCTTCCTTTCGTTAGTTTGTTTCTTTCGATTAATTTTCATTTGAGTTTATTCTATAGTTAGTTTTTTTATAAATTATCTAATTTTTTTTAGGGTTTTAATATATTACTTTTCATATGAATAGTAATGTGTAAATGCTGAAAATATTTCTTTAATAATAATAATAATAAAAAGATAAAAATGCATGTTTTATAAAAGTTTTCAGTTGGGCACATTCTTCTAAAACGACAATATTTTCGATATATGGAAACAATTTCCTTATCTGGAAATAAAATAAAAAAGATACGTGTATAGAAAACATGAGAAAATTAAATTTCAAGAAACATTTATTATATGAAGAAATAGCAGTTTATATTGATTTTTCCAGTAAGGAAATTATTTTCACACGTAGAAAATATTGCCATTTTAGAAGAATGTGCCCTACTACTAGCAAATGAATAAATAAATAAATAAATAAAGATAGTAACTTGATAATTTACCTTTTTATAGCGTTTTTTAAGAATTTTCTCCGCTGCAAAAACTTCTCCGGTATTAGATAATTCTTCCATTTTCATGGAACAAACGGAGCGGGAAACTGTTTCATCGACCCTGCACTTATCCCGTTCACTTCCATACCATGTCGCATTTCCTTGAAAAAAGCTTGTCTTTGGTTTTGAGCATCACACGGATCTTAACTTAAATGCAAAATGACGTCATTGAAATATGATTTGTTTATGATTAAAATTTTGGTTTGCGAAGTACTAAAGAAAATGCCTTTATTGTTAAAATGTAAATTCACTATGCATCCACTTATTATTCTCTTGTTCACTGTTTATTAATAAAAAGTTGCTTTTAACATACAGTAAAAAGGAAATTATATAAAAAAAAGCTTTGACAATGCTTCATAAAAACTTATATCCATAGTCCATAGTAACTACAGAAAGGACTGCAGCTGCGTGTGGATTACGAGCGTACGGAGCAGCCATTGATGGTATATAGTCGAAAATATTGGAATTAAACGTTCACTGAGAGTCTTCAAGACGGCGAAAAGAATAGGTCCACCATTTTTTTCCCAAGCCTCATATTTTGGCAAAGGAAGCCAGAGAGGTGGAAGAATGGGGGAATCAAACATTATTTTGTTTTCAATCAAGGGAAATGATTTGTCATTGGCAAAGAATATTTCTTCGTAAGCATTCTTAATAATACATATTATTTTATTATAACAATCTTGCAGCTTGAGGCTGGGATCAACTCCCTTAGGACAACTCCTAATTAGGTTTCGAAGTCAAATTAGACTTGACACCTAATTAAGGTTATTTTTATGCCAACTCAGGCGTCCTCTCTCCAAATTAAGCTTCCATTTTTTTCAAATCGCAAAAAGGCACACTTTAACTCTTATTCGCAAATTGGGAACACTACTGTTGACAAGGTAAGGCTAGATAAGGCTAACCTACCGTCAAAAAACGGAAATTGGGTGCAAACTAGGAGAGATGTTGACGTTTTACGCTCTTACGCCAAATTAAGACGAAATACGCCTAATTAGGATTCGTGTTACAGAAACACTAAACATTTTGAGCCGCTACTAAAGGCGGTCGTTGGCGTATGGTGTGAAAAAGTTAAAAATTTAAACTTCGCCCAGTCGCAAGAAAATTTTGTTATCTGATCAACAGAAAGTGACGATTTTTGCTGAATTAACAAAATAAGCAAATTAGCAAATTTTGTACATTCACGCGAATGAGTCGCGTGAACTGTTAACTGTTTTGCAACATTTGCGTGATCGAGTTGCTCGATTGGCGCAATTTATTTGCGAGAACTGTAAACCGGCCTTAAAGCTTAAATAGGTTGAATTACGCCAAATTAGGTGGAAAACAACAATTTTGTAGATAACTAGCTTTATATACATGGGAATATCGAAAAAGAGGCTTTGATTCCAGATTGGCTATATACCGTGTTGTCAAAATATCCTTGTGACCAATGGCATGGAATGTGCAAATTGTACTTCCTGTTTTGATGAAGCCTAATTAGGAGTATGTGTTCCTAATTTGGATCTCTGAGACGACTAATTAGGCATAGTAAGCTTAATTTGGATTTTTCAAATTTTGAAGCCTAATTTGGAGTTGTCCCTGACTGTAGTAGATAATAATATATAGAGTGCCTGCTCCCCTTATCGCTAACTTTAATTTTAATGCTGCAAAATTCTTTGTTGCGAACGAGGAAACACAACTAATTGGATTTAGCAGAACAATTGGGATTTCTAGATTTCAAATCAACAGGAATAAACAAACAGAATAAGATTGGTAATAAATACTGCTATCGCAAACATCATCGGGGTGATGTTCCTCATTCCGCTAACTTGTTCCCTTTTCCGCCAACTAATTTTGTGTTCATCAAAAGTGATGTTAATAACGAAATTTTATAGAATGTGATGTTCATACTAAAAATTTAATCCCTTTTCTCTCTATGTAACTGCTTGTCCCCTTTGATTCTGCAGATAAGCGACAAACACAGACTTATAAAAAATACATGCCTTTATTGTTTACAAATTGAATATTTTTAGCCATATTTTTATCAGCTTAGTTTTTTTATAAAACAATAGTGCAGTCTCAACAAGTCAACTTTTAATTGAAAAAACCCAAAAAAAACGTGATGGGAATTGCGCTAATTGTGAGCCTGCACAGGGGACTAATGAAAAACGTATCATCACTACACAGTCATTAGAATTTTTTTAAATAATGACTATGCATGATAGCAATTATTATAATGATAATGTGTGTTTATTTTTCGGATCAGTGCATCGCACTCTAATCATTCACGTGTGATAAAATTCCGAATAGTAAAGTATGGTGTATTTGTTAATGACTACAGGCCCTTTGTGTGGCAAGTTTTATAAAACCGGTTTCACGTTTTCATGAATGGTGAATCTATGAGTGATTATCACCGTGGGATTTGGAGGTAATTGAACATAAGTGAGAAAGATTTAACTGTATGAATAATCAAGCCAAAATCAATGGTAACAAGAACAATTTTTGTTGCTATAGCAGAGAAAGGACACGTGGTTACAGAATTACCTTACTGTAAACTTTTGTTGATTTACTCGCGTACACAATAAATACAGGAAAACTGTTTGTGTGGATAAAATCTCATATGTTGGCAGTATTTAAAGCAGCAGAGTAATCAATCTGTTCCGTTATTTATGACACTGTATTTTGAAGCATTTATTTTTCGCCAAGTAAGTAAGTTGCCATTTTTAATAATTTTTTCACGATGATTGCGACTTGATGTTAGAGTTTACCCTATAAATCAGTAAGTATTAGTTGATTCACTCTGAAACTTTCCATAATGATAGCTGAATGTCTATTCTTTCAGATAACATTAAGTTTTGTTTGATTTGTTATCTTTAAATGAACGAAAGGTACGATCAAAATTGCAGTTAGCAGCAAGTGGCACATAGCTGTAAGGGGAGCTGGCACTCTAACTATCATGATATTAAGTCCGTGAATATAAAACTGTGAGTTATATTTTTTCTCGGCATATACAGGGCTGTGCCTCAATTGAAGTATAATAATATATCCGCCAACCAATAAAAGGCTAATTTGCTAGCTATAGGCAGTAGAATTTTTTTTTTCAAAATTGGCAGTTATTCCTTTGACGACTGCCATGTGACGGTCGCTTAGGAATGCTTTTCAGTAAAAACAACATTTTCTACCTGTCTGCCACATATACAGCAATCGAAATAAGGCTTCGCAGTTCACAAATTGCAAACCGTTTTCACTTTTTAGCGAGCCAAAATTAACCTTTTGATTAAATGCAAATCAAAGACAATGTTTTTCCCAATACAAAATCCTTAATATTCTTAATATTCTTAATATTCTTAATATGCTGTTACCATTATATACCAATGCTATGTTTTTCTACATTATAACTATATACAGGGTTCTTCGCATTCTTCCACACAATGTCCATCATCTCGGGTGTGATAAACAACTATGTAATATGATTGGAATTCTCACAATAAATTAGTAAATAAAACATTTTTATATTTATACTAACAGCAACAACTCACAATGCACATGTAAAAGTAGTTTGGGCATGTGTGGGTGTGTGCGCACACCATTCCTGGTAAGGCCCATTGTAACAGCAACATGAATTAATTATTCATTACAATTATTCAAAATTATGTTCAACTGGCTTTGTCTGTACTCCTCAAATCTATATCAAAGGTGAAGGCTAAGATGAAAGGTAGTACTATTGTAAAACAAATTTGTGAAGCCCTGTAAAATAACAATCTTTACATATCACGTGTTTTATGAGGATGCATTTCGTCTGAAAGCTGTGTTTACACAGGGTTCCTAATCTCTCCCACGTTTTGACTGAAAAGCTTGCGTGGATATGCACTCTTCTCGCAGTATTCAATGTTGACATAGACAGTAAGCTTTGGCTGGTCCCTTAGGGGATGTCAGGGAAACTTGTGGCATAGTACCAAATGGTTGGCCGCTCTGTCCGCTATATCTCATCATCTCACGTAATTTTTTGATGATATTGTGACAGTGGGCTCTCTTGATTTACAACATAGACATTCATTCAGATATTCACAGTAGTTGAAGATTATTGCCTTGCCGTTTTTGTTGCTGTTCATTTTATTACTTAAAACTAGTTAATAACCTGCAGAAAACGGTCAATATGTTAATCTGAAGACAATGACCGTTATGTACAGGTTTTCCATATGAAGGCCACCTCCCTAAAATGGCCAGAATATTTTGGTCCCAGAAGTGGCTGTCTTATACAGGTTTGACTGTATCAATTTAGTATTTATTTTTTGTAACTAATAAATAAACACATTTGTTTTATATTTATGTTGAAAAGTATAAAAAATTTTCATTCATCAAACATTTTCAAAAAACCTTGAACTGCGTTGTTAATGTCATGAAAGCACTCAATTCTCCAACAGAGTGTTTATTTTTATTCTTACAAAAAACTATCAGGCCGGAAGTAAGTTAATTTCAATTTTTTTATCAGTAGATTAGACAACCGAAATATATTTGGAAAGTTGGATCTGTATTTTCCCAACCTTTTAGTGCCTTCTCTGGAATTTTTTGTGCTAAAAATTGTTTTAGATACTATTTTCTTCTCAATAATTGGTTGAATGCAAATTAAATCACTCTCATCGCTAGCAAAACTGAAATTAAATCACTCTCATCGCTAGCAAAACTGAAATCTCAGAGTAGCAAAAAAGGAGGAGCAAGGTTCGATGAACTAAAAGTATTGATAGCTGTAAGACTCATTTAAAAATTATAAATTCAGACTTTAAAATTCTTTTTTTAGTCGCCTGAATATTGCACTTGGTGATATGGAATGTAAACCATTTTCGAATAAAGGTACTCATTTGTTCTTGTGATTCAATTAGTAAAAAAAAATTTCCAATTTCGAATAAAGTCAATATTTATTTTAGAAACTAAAATTTCCATTGAAACCTCTGTACGGAACAAAAACGTTTATGTGTTGCAAGTAATGGAGGAGTATGTTTTCATTAATCTTTAATCAAGTTATCTTTAAGATTTGGAGATTTGATTTCAGATTTGTTTGGGATGTTTCATTTTGCGTTTTGCTCTTACGGGAATCAGCTTTGCTTTCTTTAGAGATCCCAATGACTGTATCATGGAGTTACTCATGATGTGTTATGCATTAAAAACAGCTTGTTGTCGTAAAGTTATTGGTGAATACTTTGAATAATAGAACTACCTTATTTGTACTAATTTCCATGCATTCTGACAGTAAATTCCCAAAATTCACGAAAGTTACACTTATTACGTGCAATAAGGGTGAACGTGAAAATACGTACGAATATGAAGATTTTTCCACAAAAAAATTATCCTAATTTTGCATTTTTACATGCTATCTTCTCAACAATAGCTTCACTGTATAGAGTAGTACATGAAGAAAATGAAGAAGAAGGTAGAAGAAGATTGACACAAAAGGCCTTTGAAATTTATTTCATATATGCAATAGTATAGTTGCTGTTTATCATAAATTTTAAGTGTTCTCTCGCAAAAAACTTTGTCATGAATTTTGTCTATGAATGAAGATGGTACATTGTAAATCTGTTATGAACTTGAAATGTATTCATGTGGGAATAAATATTTGTTATTCTGATTGACAAAAAGGATACAGTTAAAATGCCCTTGAAAATTATTAAAACACTAAATCACGCCCATTTTGCTGCGCGAAAATTAGTACAAATTTGGCGGATTAAAATCTAACTGGTACCTAACAACATCAATTTTTGTTTATAATTTTTTTTCAGTATGTAATAGCTTGTGTATACTTTTTTTTAACTACTATTTATCACTTTTTAGGGGTGGTACCATATTTACCATATTCAAAACAAAGCAAAATGAGGAATCGGGGATCCATTACTGCAAAATTGATGGCATCTCTCTTATGTCGAGCTGGTAAGCTTAATGATCAAAATTCTTTTAATCAAATATTCTAATACCTTCAAGATAAGATCCAGCATAATATTTTAAAGATGAAGCAAGTGTAGGTTAATGAAAAATGGACAGTGACTAGGGTCCAGTTTGGAAGTTGGGAGGATTGAAAGTAAGATTGCAAGAGGTTGGTAAAAAGTTGGGTATATGTGGAGTGGTCGATGTTCAATTGTGGATCAGTTATATGTGGAGTGGTTGATGTTTAGTTGTGGAATTGGCTTTAGTGGAATTGTGGAATTGGCTAGTAGAGAGAGAGCAAAAAACATGGATATTTTCCAGAGCAGGAATTGAGCAAAAGGGATTCTTTTAGTGAAAATGTGGAAGCTTTTCCGCATGGAATACACTGTCTATTTTGCATTTCATGGTGAATAGGTTTAGGTGTTGTGCACATAAAAATAATTGCATAACGTAATCAGTTGTTCTAACTGTATAATATCATTACTATTCTTCGTGTCCTATTACTTTTCTCCATCCTACTACTCATCGCATAGTAATGAATGAATGAATGAATGTTTCGTTTTATGACTGCTTTTCAGGTATGGATCATATGTTAACAATGGATCTTCATTCCAAAGAAGTGCAAGGTTTCTATGACTGTCCAGTGGATAACTTGCGTGCTTCCCCTTTCCTCATACAATATATACAAGAAAGGGTAATAAAACATTTTATAAAACATTCCATCAATCAATAGTTTCAACAATATTCTTTAATGAATTTTTTTCAATAGATCCCAAATTATGAAGATGCTGTCATTGTGGCTCGTCATCCTGGAGCAGCTGCAAGGTAATCTTCTTTTCGTTTGTTTTTTCATTTGCATTCATGCCATGTTACAGATGAGTTCTAAGCTCAGTTTTCAGTTTAATTTTCTTCTGGAGGGTGGAGGGTGGGGGTGATGGGGGTGGTGTGGAATGAAGTACGCCGTGTTGAAAATAAATAAAAAATGAAGCTACTGATAAGGCTATTTGCTTTTTGCTTTTAAAGTTTTGTATATTGTATTTTTTTTCCCATGCAATCATTCTCTACATTATGTTGTTCCCTTCATATGCCTTTTTTATTTATTTATTGAAACTTAAAATAAAGACGGAAGTTTGAAGATGAAACAAAAAAATCTAAAATAAATTTTTCATAGGGCCAATTCATTTGCAGAACGACTGCAGTTAAACATTGCAGTACTTCATGGAGAACATCTACAAGAAGATTCTGACACCTGTGATGGACGACACTCTCCTCCACTGCCACAAAAACATAGAACACGTGGAGTATCTGAATGTATACCCTTAGGTAATGCTCATTAATGGTAAATCTCTCTCCCGTGGTGTATCTTCGTAAATCTCTCTCCCCCTCTCTGTTTTTTATAAAACTTATTAAGTTAAAGTTTCAGTTACTTTTCACTGTATATCACGTGATTCGTAAATGTCATTATTGTTTCACGTGATGTGAACATGATATGTTTCTTATAGAGAATGTCTATCTTCGTCAATTTTCAAACCAGGGATTGTACGCCATTCAACAACCAGGGCTTGGTAAGCGTCCCCTATTTGGATGCTTGTGCTCATTCAATACACCTTATGATTTAATGTTACTGTCGCACATGCACACGCAATCACACGCAATCACAGTCTTCCATGAAATCGTGTTATCAAATCCTTTTCTTTTTTTTTTATATATAATGAATTAAACTTTTTCAGGCTAGTTTGTTGGGTTGTTCGTAGCATTAAAACAGGGAATTCCTTGTCTTCACTCGAACAAAATCACGACACGATTATCGAGTTTTTCGAAGAACCGGAAACAAACTAGTGACACTTTTAACCCATTCACTTGATATTTCATTCATTCATTCTAAATTGCTGTATATCATCTCTATTGTTTATACATGTCACTGATTTGACTAACCGAGACACACTCGATTTATGTTTTCTCCTTGCTTCCATGACACTCGTGGTATCTGCATACTACCCCTATGGAATGTTTTGTTTTTTACAGGTGAACATTCAACCTTTGCTTGAACTTTTTAAGGACTGCCAACAAAAGTAAAAAAACAGCTGACCGTGGTTGGAGATGTACGAGATCTGGATTGCATCATTGTGGTACGTAAGTGTTTCCAAATGTGCGCTCAATCTGGGTCACTATGAATATGTTCTATTGGTTTGACATTTTTTCAGCAAGATATTGTTGATGATGCGGTGGTGTTGTGTGACGCTGCACGAACTTTGAAAGCTGATGGTGCTTTAAAAGTTTATGTGGTTGCAACGCATGGCTTATTTTCTGGGAATGCTCCAAATGTTCTAATGGATTCTCCAATTGATGAAGTATGTGAAAACCTCTAACATGGTTTTTAGTATTATTTTTTCGTCCATTTTCTTAAAATTTAATATGTTATCGCCTTTCGCCCTTACCACTAAATTTGTTAAGAAAATAAAGCGCCCTTACCGCTAAATGGGTCATTGAAGCTAGTTGTGATTATTGAATTCGTGAGCTGTTTAATTTTCTTTTCACCCTCCTTTCCTTCTTGGGTCTTGGAGGTAACCTCCTCTATCTTATCTTTTTGTTTTTAGATAATCGTGACTAACACTGTACCACTGGAATCGAAGGTGCGTGCTTGTCCGAAAATCCGATCTGTTGATATTAGCCCGGTTTTGTCAGAGGCTGTACGTCGAATACATAACGGTGAATCTATGTCATATCTGTTCCGAAATATTCCTCTAGAAGATTGAGATAATTATTTGACTCTTTTCTATATATTTTGTTTTGTTGGAAAGTATTTTTAGTTGGTTTCTTTTTGTATATTTTTTTTCCGAAAGACATTATTATGTCTATATTATCCTAGTTTCATTTATGTTCAGTTCACACGCACACTGCATTCCCTCTGTTGATAAACAATTTATGTCCTGTTCACACGCACACTGGATTCCCTCTGGTGATGAAAACTTCGCGCGGAAACTGAATAACAACCATAATTCCTTCCGTTCCCAATTTTCTTCCGCCTTGTGATGAAAATGTTTCTGAAAATTTGGGCTGCTAAAAATTTAAGGTAAAGATAAAAAATGCGTGTTTACATGAGAGAAAATAAGTGTGGAAAATATAAGTGGAACTCTTATCAATATCTCAACAAGATTCATGAAATTTCATCAAGAATCATCTTTAAGGTAACGGAAATTCCATCAAGGAATTGTCAATTAAATAAACACCCGCTGTGAAACCTATAGGGTCTGTAAAATGTTTTTCAAAGAAAGAAAACGAGCACAACCAACACTAACACGGCGGTGAGAGATGTAGAACAGTTGTTGCTGCAAGGGATAACTGTGTACCAGGAGTCGAATAAATATCGTTTTGTGCAAGATGCTATAGTATCAGAAGTACTTACAAACCGTGCTTACGAATTTATTATCTTGTTGGCATCATTTCATATGTACAACGACTTGACAAGTATATATGAGTGCTCAGCAAGAGTAAAGTTTGTTTGGTAATTCAAATGATTACCAAACCATGTGTCAACTGCCTTCTTGTTCGAGAGGTAGGCCGAATATTCTTGTTCGAGAGGAAGGCCAAATATTCTTGTTCGAGAGGTAGGCCAAATATTTTCATTTCTGAAGAACAAATAACGGTTTTATGAAATCTTGGAGCTTGCCACCGTGTGGGTGTTGTTGTGTGTGGGTCTTGAATTTGATTGACAGTTCGCTCCTTTCGCTTGATGAGATTTTTGGTAGACTTGATGGGGTATTCAAAATCTTGGTGAGATTTTGATAATTTGGTTAAGTTCGACCAATCTTGATGAGATTTCCATTTTTGTCCACTTTATACGAAAAACCATATCTGCGAATGTTTTTCTATTCCTGTTTACATGTATCAACCGTATTGAAATTTTTAATCGTATAGTCAAACCTACTTCTCATGTGAAAACCTTCACCTTCCATTGTTTTATAATAAAATGTGTATTATTATTATTATTATTATTATTATTATTAATGTTTACCCAGGATAGCCTCTTCAGTTCAGATAGAACTGTTATTAATGAAGGTCTTGCGTAGGAGATCCTAGAGCATTTAAAGCCCCCATTTGGGGTACGAAAGCTGCAAGTATGCAATCGCTCAACCAGACAACCCCCTTAGATATCAATCCCACTCTCAAACTGAGTGGATCGATTCACACTGTTATAGTCGCTGGCATGACTCGGCCAGGATTCGAACCCTGAGACCTCCCACACTGGAGGAGAGCATTCTAGTACAAGGCCATTTTACAAATTTTCTACCCGTACTCTAACCAGTTTGAGTTCAGCACGGTTCTCATGTAAACGCACTCTTAAATCGACTTTTCATCATGCAATCTGCAAAGGTGTGAAATTTATCGTTATCTGTTAATTTTGCACTTTTTATTACGTTCCTAATACAAACAAAGAAAAACCCGCTGTACAAAATTTTACAAAAAAATACAAGCTGGGTGGATATAATAATGATGTAAATACAATAATGAATATATAATATAATAATAATGAATAATAACGAAGAATAAAAGGATCCAACAGCAGGTCTATAGATTGGCGGATAGATGTCACTGTTCAAGTTAAAATCCTCAGCACGTTCAGTCTTTTTAGCAAAGAATATTTTCCCGTTCGCATTTAGATTTTACTTACAAAAGATACAGGGTGCTGATACTGTTAATAAATGTTGCTCGCTAACATGTGTATACAATAAAGAATTTACACTTGAAGCATATGAGGTCTATACAGTTGAATAGCAGACACTGAAAGTGAACAGGGGAAAAGTGCATTTTAGAAGAGAAAAATTTCACATAGAACAAACAAATCTACAGAAATGTACTAGCGCCATCATTTTCGTCACTTAATTCACTTCAACTAAGTGGTAAGTGGTAAGTGGTAAAACAGGTCTATTATACCTAAGTGGTGATGATCACTTGGAAGAACTTACGTAAGTGGATACCGTAATGCATTGAATAAATGCCCCCTTCTTTTAAACGCCCCCTCGAATAAACGCCCCCTAAAAAACTGAAATTATTTAATAAACGCCCCCCTCGAATGAACGTCCCTCCTAAAAGGAGGCGTTTATTTGAAACATTAATAATGAAAAGAGGCGTTTATTTGAGACAAGTTATGACCTATATTTCTTGATTTTTTAAATACAGGAAATTTTCTGTACAATCCTTTCTTTTTAAATTTTAGAGTTAATGTTGAAAAAGTTTTTTCCGCTTGAGGAGTTCCTTTTCAAGCACTTCTGCACAGGACTTTTGTTGAGTTTCGAAACTGAGTTTCGCAGGAACGACTAAACCAACTTCTCTGTGTCTTTTACCAGTGACAACAAATTTAATAAACGCCTCCCTCTTTTTAACGCCCCTCAAATTTTTTAAAAATTTAATAAACGCCCCGGGCGTTTATTCGATGCATTCGGTATATGGAAAACAATTTCACAATTGCGTAACTTTAATAGTTAAAAAATTTCCGTGTCTTTTTTTGGCATAAATAAATAAAAAAAATTGCTAAGTGGTGAACTGAAGAAACATTTAAATTTCCACCACATAAAAACGACGAAACTGGCATCGAGTGTTGTAATGAAGTAATGTGTCAATAACAGACGAGTAGGCATTAGCCTATGTGTATCTGTACAAAACTGAAACCGCCAAGAAAATCATGTGTCCACGTGAAAGGCCGCACAAAGAAATTCACATAATAGAAAATATTGCTTGAATATAAAAACTTACCTCATCGCTCGTCACCATCTTGTGTAAACAAATGTTGTTTTTTCACATCTTATGAAATGATAAATTTAAGTTTTGTGGGAAAGCACATCTAGTGAACTATGTTGTGAACGTGGAAAGAGAAAACACTAAGTCGCCACTTAATTTAAATGGACATACAATTTGTTTTCGATATCTTCACTAAGCGAAAACTAAGTGGTCATGGCAGTTCTCATCTAAGTAGTGGTACTAACAGCTAGTTGCTTACGACGACTTCACTGAACGAAACTAAGCGGTGGTTATAGGTTTAGTTGAAGGGAATTAAGTGACAATATCATCCATATGATAATTTGCAGACCAGATATAAAATGTCTACAAAATAAAACACGCAGCCTCGAGAAAAAAACACGGCCTCGTGTTTTGTATTTCAATTTCAGAGATACTTTCAGTTAAAACCCGAAGGGGATGTTTTACAACCGAGGAGGAGAGTGTATCAAAGAAGGAGAGCTTTAAAACTTTTCTTTTTCTCTGTCAACACGCAGATGTGTTTTTTAACGCGTTTCTTTTGTGAAGAATAAAAGAAAATTATACTAAGAATCTATTGTTTCACTGAGAATAACAGCTGCTGCCACAATTTTTGTTGTGAAAAGAAATTCTAAAAAGAAAAAAATCCCTCTTCCAATGTTTTCCTTCAAAATATTTTCCTGTGGAAGTGCTGTCTGAAAACTGTGGTTAATATGGAGAAATCGTTACAGTTGCAAAATGTAGAAAGTTTGCGATTTCAGCTAAATCTAGACAGAATGCCGGTATCGAAAGCTGCAAACGAGTAAATAATTTTCGAATGTTATTTCATCACAAAAATGGGTTGTTGAATAAAAAATTGATCTTTTCGAGTTTTATTTTGACATGAAATAATTCCATGATTCCATTTATTTTTTAGATTGAAGCAATATTGTTTACAGAATGGTCCAAGCGATCCTCTAGTAAACCCCAGCGCTCGGAAAGCGAACCCTTGGGCGGAAAAATCAAGATGTGCAGTATTATAAATGTGTAAATAATTGTATTGGAAATAGATAACTAAAGCATTTCATCTTGATCTTCGTTACTGTGTTCGTAACTGTGTTCGCTCTGAAATCGTTTGCGATGTAATAATGCCCTTTTTACACGGGATGTTGTGGAGAGCGGCTTTCCAGAATCGTAATCGTTTTTTTTAATCGTTACACTGATTTTGTAAGTTTAGCAGATTTCAAATTTGATTGGGCAATAAAGTTGCATTCTATTGGCTCAGATCGATTGTAATGCTCAAGTTGTAATGTGGTCTGGTATAAAAAAATTCGAGAGATTCGAATGAAACATTCGAATGAGAGATTCGAGGCAAATTAATGAAACATCAACTTGATCTAGATCTAGATGAGGTATTTTGAACTGTAAACAGAATTCCAAAGCTGTTTCCATTCAGCCCATCATCCAACGGCAGGTTCTTTTCTTTTGAAAATTTCGATGCCACTTTGTTGTTTTTCCATTAAAAATAATCCTAACATTATTATAAAATAATAAAAGAATCTTAACCTACTTATGCGAAAAACGTGCATTCACGTTTGCAAAAACAAGTAACGTCAAATTAAATTTAGAAAGTTTCATTTGAGATAATTAGTAAAAAAGAAAAAACTTAAATTGACCATAAGAAAATACTTTTATAAATACCATATATATTAACAAAAACAAGTCCTGTTGTTATTTCCAATCAACAGGAAGTTCGACTGACGATTAAGCAACAAGTTGTCCATCTCCAGAATGATGAAGTAAAACAACAAAATAAACTTTTATGATAGTTAACTTGGTGAGGATAGGACGGTTACATTTTCTCCAGTTTATCTCGTACTGCATCAGCTTGTTGTCGAAACTCATCTATTTTTAATGTACAAAGTTTTTCCTAAATACAAGAATATCACCGTAATTACGAACCTCTTCAACCCCATTGTTTTTTCCAACCACGAGGAGCCCAAACATGATTTATATTTCCATTTGTTGGCCTAATAAACTGAAATTACTTCAAAAATAAGTAATAAAGGACCATGGACACATCAAAGACTTGATTTTTATTGCATAATTTATTTACTTATTCCTAATATACGCGTATAAAATCCAATGGAAATACATTTTTTCCCTCACAAAATAACAATAGAAAATTAAGAAATCGGACGAAAAATTAGAAAAAATAGAAAGAAGTGATTCTTTTGAAAATTTATGTACATTTTAATTATGACAGGAGAGTAGTCAGCGGCGGATCTAGGGTATGTCAAAAATTGTGGAGGAGCACATTAACATAAAATCTGTGATCAGTCTGTATCACCAATGGGCTTATTTGCACGTTTTCTTATATGGTTTAATAGCTAACATTCTCCTCCACAAATTTCGACATACCCTCTAGATCCACCTCTGTTAGTGACAACCTCCAGCTACTGTAAACTTACAATTCTGGCTTGTTGTCTTTTAATTTCCATTTTCAGCAAATCTTCAATAGTCCAGTCACTTTCTCGTTTATTCAATTTCACGAAATGACACTTCGGTGAATGTTTTTTATGTTCACTCCTCGAAAACAAGAACAGAAACTCAACAATAATTTTATAATTTCATAATAAAGTCATATAATGATTTAGTTATTCTCAAATTCAAATAATTTCCTGTTTATTTCGTTCACTGCAGTTATTTCAATACACAAATACTTTATGTACACTTATATCCATTACCTTGATAAATATACGAAATGCATTCCTAATGGAATGTCAATGAATATTAACTCTAACAACAGTGGTATTGGATTGGATGTTTAAATTCACTTTTTATAATGGCATTTTGCAGACAACTCTTTTCTACAGTTAAAATTAAAACAAAAGGAAGTTTTGGTAATCTTCTTGTTGTGGGACATATAAGTTCTCAACATCACATCACCTCGTAAAAATTTACTTTTCTTCCCTTTATTGGTCTCAGAGCACTTTCATCAGTCCTCTAGCAGACAAAATGCTCTTATGATTAGATTAAGATTACATGACTACGTATTAACAGGAGATATGTCTGTAAGGAGTAAAATGCTTCTTCTTCTTCTAAAAAGCCCTTCTTAAAGATCAGAACAACATAAAATTGGTATACAAGACCTTTCACATGGTGTATGTTTATATTTCCCTGACTGAGTTTAAACTTTTAAAATAACAACATGCCAAACAGCAAGCACTTAGTTTAATATTAGAAATATTAATATCCCTATCTTTATTTTCAAATGAAATGAGTTATATTTTTAAAACAAGCTTTTGTAAATATTAGTTTTCCCTACAGCACAGATTTTTGAGTCTGCTCTTTCTCATTATCTTTCTCATTACATTATAAACAAACATCTGAAATCCGAAAACAGCAAAAAATTGTTAGAATGATAGATATGGATAGGTAAATATACAGATAGAAAGTGTAAACCAAACAATTTCCTTTGCTAACGCTCACAGAAATTGAATCATCACTGATCTTAAAATCTTTAGGCTGTTTCTTGACGTATTTTTAGTTGGCCACTTACCAAGGATCATCTTCTGGTTCCCAACCGTCAAGTTCTTTCAAACAAACAAAACATCGTACAAGATCAGGTTCATTTGGAGAAGGTATATGAAAGAAACCAGCTTCTGCCATTCTTTGTGATGTACAAAGACAATCTCCATGATCATAAGGCCAATCCGAAAAGGTTATTGCACGATTTTTTTCTTGGTGCATTGCAAATTCATCATCTACATCCATTTTCAATAAGTCTATGATAGAAGAAGATAGGAAGGATAGACAATTTCGGAAATCCTGCAGCCATTATAGATTCTATTGTGATTACAGTTTCGCCTGACAGCATAGGAAAAATTAAGAAAATTCATTAAAAAGTTCTGTTTTTCTTTCAAAATGTCCCAACCAAGTGTAGAAAGTTCTCCTAAACAGTCCAGAATAAAAATAGGTATAAGAAGAAGAAAATCAACAATCAAGACATCTTCACACGACAGGCCTTACTTCTCCTATTATGTAAACATGTAAAACGATGTCATCAAAACCATATAGCTACAGCAAGAATTATTATTATACAGTATATATACAGCCTGAAAGAAACTTTATGTGTCCTTCATATAAAAATGTAAAAATTCATTCCTTCACAATGGTTCAAATCTTTTTTATCTGATCGCAGTCAAATTTCTGGTCATTACTCTGACTACAAAGTTCTGGCTCATGGCATGGAGTCTCATCTAAATCACAATTTTGGGAACATGATTAATCTGAAATCCCATTACCATCAGCATTTTTTTGGTAAAGCAAAAGAATCTAAATTGCAGCAAGGGTTGATAAAGCAATACTAAACGGCCAGCAGCCGGCCGCCGGTTCCCTGTGCACAACAAGCTTACCCTAATAAATAAAATAACAAAGTTTTTATCAAAGTTAAAAAAATTGCATGTATAAAAAAATTCTTCCCCAACTTTTTCCAAAAATTCTTTTTTTACCCGACTCTCCCTGACCAACAAATTCGATTACCCTGACTTTCCCTCTTCCTACTTCTCCCTGACTTCTTGGTGGAACCCTGCATCTTCTATCACCATAAAAAGACGCAAATAAAATAGATGAATTAATCCTCTCCTATATACCTTAACCTTTGAATCAGTATAAGTATAGATTTCATTAATGCACCATATTTTGTCTTGGAAAGTCCAAAATAATTTGAGGAAAAATCTTAGTCCTTGTGCGCCTTGCGCGCCATTCGGATTCATTTTCGTGTATTCTTTACAAGGTTTAATGCTAACTCAGCGTTCTTTATTTCTGCTGAGAGTATAAACAGGTCACCGCAGAGATTGGTCCCGGATTTGTTGCCAAGATTTTTTTGAATGAAGATTTTACCTCTATAATCGAATATTCCAGCGGAACACTGATCATAGCATTACGATGTCCTCTAAAAGAAATGTAAGAATTCTAAAACCACGAGATAGCCCAACCCATTATCGTCCAATTTGACGCTAAAGCGGCTAGAAAAACGTTTCGAAAAATTACTGAGTTCGGCACCACAGTCGTTCTCTAAACCGGCAATATTTTCCGGAGATTAACAGTTAATTATATATTATCTGGGGAAATTCCTTTTTAAGGCCACTTACACAAAAATATGTGTTGTGAAAGGGGGTGGTGCGTCAACTTTTTTATTGTATAGGGGTAGTAGTCGTCCGGGGTCACTAGAGCTCATTACTTCTTGAGATTGGTAGTTCAAAATCGGGAAGTAATTTCTTAAGTCGATAATTCAATTAAGTGCCTAAAAGTGACCTTGCTCACCAAATCTTGAGATTTTTTACCTTGTTTAAGTTCACACAAGTAATTAAGTGTGTGATACACGGTTGTTGCTCGTCCAGTTTTTAAGTGCTTATTTTCTTGTCATTGTTATAAAGAGACTATTATATATGATAATTGATTGTGTACGTTCCAACCTGAGAATACCAAGCATAGTAGTAAATTTTACTTAATGTCTAAAATTATTTTACTGAATGTCTTAATAAAATGACATGCAGGGCATTTTAGAAACAGGGCATAAAATGGGGAGTACTTACTCAGTAGTAAATACCCAAGTAGTACTAGATTTTTCATAATAAAATGCTATTGGGCATTAAGAAAATTAAAATTGAAGTATAGCCTACACCCCCACCCCTCACCACTGAATGTATGTAATGAAATGTGTTTAGTGTACACCGTAATGATAAGTTCGTGATATGAAAGATGATTGATAATAAAGATAACTGAATGTGCCTATACTATCAAATAAATTAAGACCATAATCCGTTATCAGTCTGGTAGGTGCTAGTTCTTGCCTTAAAATCTGTGGTATGCATTCCTGATGGAGGCCCACATCAGGTAGATGCTGAAGTCGCTCTCAGCAACCAGCCTTGATAAAATAAATTGAAAAAAAATGAAGCAAATGGTAAAAAAATCCTGATTGGGAAGTTACTTCCCGATTTTGAACTATACCCGATTGAGAAGTAATTGTGCTTTTGAGCTAGTGACTCGAACTAGTAGGTAGGTAGGTAAAACACATTGACGCTAATTTTAATAATGATTTCTATAGATTTTTTTCCTTGCAATAACAACAACATGCATCGAACCTCCAATTTCAACCACCAACCAAAGCAATTTAAGTCTAATTCTCCAGAAATTGAGCAGAATCAAGTTTGCACATGTGTTGAATAGAAAAATAATTAAAATATATTTTGCAAGCACACAAAATTCAATGGAATTTGTTTGCCTGATGAAGTTAGATGGATGTCTGTCAACTTCACCTGGGCAGACTTGAGTGAAATGGGATATTGACCAATCAAGTTCGTGTAAAAATTGATATTGCAATTTTGTTTTGTTTTGATCGTGTGTAATGAAAACAAATATGTAGTTCTTTCCATTGCGCTTCATTTTGTGCAACTCAACACATCTCGTTCATTTTGATGAACAAATGAGAAATTAAGCATGTGTGAATTCTGCAGACTTGATTCTGCTTTGTGGAGGACTATGCATGTAACGGCAGTCAAAGCGTGAGTCACTCTTTAGCGTCCTTTTGTCCATTAAAAAAAGAAACCATCAGTTCACGCTTTGTTCTTTGCGGAACCCATGTGGAATGAAAGTTTAGACTACAATTGTGTGCAAACTCTGGCAATATCATTATATTCTATATATTTAATTGCACTTTCATAATATTTGTGCAGAAATCGAATTTCTATATCCCTATATATCCCTATGTTTCCTTATCTGGAAATTATTCCCCAATTAAGTCTCAAATTTTATTTCCAGATAAGGAAATTGTTTCCATGTGGGAAAAAACATTTTTGTTGTTTTAGAAGAATGTGCCAGACTGTCTAGTTAGCAGAGCTACAGCGCAAGTAAAAAAAATCCCGGACAATTCTTCTAGTCAGAAAGTTGCATGGCTTTCCTTTTAGCCAACAAAATTGGTATATTATTGGGAAAAAACAAACAGCATGATCAAACTACCTTTTCGGGATAGGTGAGATTTGAAAATCTATCAACAAATTTCGATGCAGAAAGATATAAGAAGATATAAAATGTCTTACAAATGTCTAGCAGTTGACTTGCTTACTCATTTGTCACAAAAAAGTGATTGAAAAAAATTGATCCATCACTCATAATCAAGGAATCAAAAATTT
Organism: Turritopsis rubra; assembly: GCA_039566895.2. Lineage (NCBI taxonomy): Eukaryota > Metazoa > Cnidaria > Hydrozoa > Anthoathecata > Oceaniidae > Turritopsis > Turritopsis rubra. Next base: position 15,184,423 of record CM077631.1, on the reverse strand, counting down.
AGTAAGGGACCAGGTCCATTGTTCAGTTAGGGTTAGGGTTAGGTCTAAAGTAACATCCTATTGTATCGACCATATGTATGTACGTTAGCCTTTTTCAATTTAGATGTTGTTGAGAGTTCAGACAGGAAATGGAATGAAAAGAGTGGAAGTGACCCCTAATGATTCCATTGGCGCTCTGTATGAAAAGGTAAGTCTGTCATGAAAAAATATTTTGAATCGGATAAATTCTGACTAGAATATGCAGATGATACTCTTGATTTGTCCAGATTTCTGGATTTTTCAATTTGAACTTCCAGGAATTCGGGGTTTTTCCTTATTTTTGAGATCGAAGGAACTTCTGAAAAACAGCAAAACTTTGAGGAAAGAGGAATTAAACTAATACTCTGCAATATTTGCATAGAGGAAAACAAAATCTATGCCAATAATAATCTCTGTCCTTACTATAAATATATTTGGTTGAATGTCAAAAATCTTCATAAACATGATAATTAAATCTTTTTGGACATTTGATGGAGTAGTGAACTATGCAATGACAGAAAATGGTACTGGTATAAAATAAGACATATCAACAATCTGAAATTGAAATTTCCAGATTTTCTCTTTTCTGAATTCTCTGACAACACAAATTTTGAGGTTTTTCACATTAATGTTGTTGGACGTTGCTAGCAAAGTGTATTTCAGTGCAAATTTACTAAAATGGCAACCTAAGCTGTAATGCATGTTGGTTGTTATGAAATGTGTCATGCTTTTCTTTTTAAGCTCTTCTTCTTCATTGAATTTCATAACACTTTTTTGTTATTTTGCCTCTCTTATACTTGTGGCTGATCATGGTAAAAATAAATGTGTTCAATGAGCCTTAAAAAAGGTAAAAAACAAGTGGATCTTCACTGGGTGAGTACGGTCTTTCTATATTCGTTAGTCCACTCATATGTCATACGGCGTGTGGAGACTGGACGCTATAACTGAATTTTGGAGTGAAGGAGTGAAGCGAAAGGCTGTAATCGCGGCTGTATTTTGCAAATATTTTTGGAGTGTTGCATAGGAGTGATTCATTTCTGCCAAAAAAGTCAGATGGCAATCTTGTTTTTTCCTGGCTTATAAACAAATAACAAATTTTCATTTTAGATGGTAGGACCCCTTTAAAACAAAGAAAAAATAATACAAATAAAAAGGCGGATTTCGAGCAAGAGATCTATCTGTTAGATACGATTTCGTGCTCTTCCTGAATTGTTGAAAATCTTCTAACTTTTTCATGATTTTTTACAATCCATTAAATGATAAAGATGACTGATGATCGAATGTTTTATTTCCAGTGTTCTTCAGTGATTTTGTTGATGTGTTTACCGCGATTGGTTTTTTTTAATATGATTAATAAGGTAGACTGGAAGCTGTCCATTATGCAATAATACGAAACATTCTGCCAACATTTTTGTGGTAACGAAGAAAATCTCTTGAGAGTCTTTAGTGTTTGTAACGTATAGTGTGAGGTTTTGAGGACATTTGCATCGTTGATAATAACATGAATTTCATCTTTTTTTTGTTGAATAACAAGTTCTGATCAGTCGACCATTTTAATAGATCCTTCGATGTTTGTGGATTTTTTGTCTTCAATTTTCTTGTGGAATCAAATTTTGACTGTTTTTCTACAGTGTATTTAAAATCAAAGTGTTTCCATGTTCAATCTGTGGAAAGAAAGTACTGAGGGTATCTTTTGTAACAACTGGGTTTATCTCAGCTAATCTGATTTCTAAAAGTTTGTTGAATCAGATGATTCTGCTACAAATGTAACAAATGTAGCATGTAAATGTAATTGTACTATCTTCCCAATGAACAACAGGGATGAGGAAGTTTTGGAATATGATACAGTAAATTCTCCCACTCATCCTTCTACCACTTTAATTATCATTCTCTTTTAATTCTCAATCTTTTGATTTCCTGTTTGCATTTAAACATTAGGTCTATAAGCAAAAACCTTGATAATTTTGAATCTTTTCTTGCAACAGAAAATCACAAATTTAAGGTGATTTAAGGTGATTTCAATCTGTTTTGTCTATTCAAAGAAGTGATTTGGAGCAATCTATCTTTGCTGCCACTAGATAAAACATCCTCATATGCCAATCTCGGAATTCGATACAAAAATAAAGTAAACAAGGAAGGTAAACTACTAATAAATCTTGGAGATTTTAATTTCAATTCTGGAAACACTAGGCAGTTATCTAGTATTAATTTACTTTTTCTGCCAACGAGAATATTTCTATATTTTATTTCTCCCAATTCTTTTGATATTTCTAGTGGTAACTTTACAACAGGCGTCTTTGACCACCTCATACAAACTGCTGTATTGAAAAACTCCCCATCTACTTTTGATAAATCTGAAAACAATTTTTATAAAAACTGTAAAAATCACACAAGCTTTTCTAACTATTTTGATGTAATAAACTCCTGATAACTGAAACCTCCATGGGATCGATGAACATTGCTCGAGATAACTGAATGTTCAAGTTATTGAGAATCTTTTATGAGAGAGTATTACATCAAGGGGTTTACTAAAGAAGTTCGAGTTATCAAGGGTTCTACTGAACTTTTAATTGGGAGGAGATTCTTCAACTTGAAAAAAAAACAACCTTTCTTTTGATTTGTTTTGAGGAATTTGTACCTTTAAAAGATTAACAAAAATCAAGATTACAAAGAAAGCTTGGATAACTAAACGCATCATCAAACCAGACATAAGTTATTTGAAAAAAATTATAAGTGCTAAGTACAAAACTAAAAAAGATAGTTTTTTTTAAGGAATACAAAAAATATTGAAATAATATTAATATAGATCATTCAAGAAAAAGTAACTACTTTTAAAATCTAAAATCCAACATTAACAACAACATTAACAACAACATCAACAAATCTTTTTAACTACTCAAATTACTATGGTAACTACTCAAACAATCCTTTTGATATTGCTTTCAATGATAACTTAATTTCTACTAAAATTTAAACAATGTGATAGTAACTGAATGGTAAAATTCTTTACTCAGTAATTCGGTTAAGATACCTTCCTTAATTGGAACAAAAATATTGACCCGTTGTGCTCAAAATTGAGGAATGCAAATGGAATGGAATCATTTCTTACTTTCTCTAGATTTGACTCACCATCAAATCAACCATTTATTGCTATACAGCGTTCTTCAATCAGTACCATACTTTAATCAATCAGTACCGTACTTGAATCAATCAGTACCGTACTTGAATCAATCAGTACCGTACTTTAATCAATCAGTACCGTACTTTAATCAATCAGTACCATACATAATTGTCACAATACTGGTTTATTACTTTTGTTTCAGTATTTGTGTTGGGATCGACAGAGCTCTTGATAACTTGCGCTTCTTGGCGGCCTAGAAGTACTTATTAAGTTATTAACCTTCTTTCTTTATTTTATTTTTGCTTTATTCATCCTTTATTTGTCTTTAGTATTCAATTTATTTTTATATTTTTAATTTTCGATCTATTTATCATTTAATTTATCTGTAAAATTTGTTTAATTAAAAATAAACAATACTACTACTGCTACTACTTGTTGCGAATAATGTTGCGAATGTGTAAGTGACTTAAAGGGATCCTACCATCTAAAATGAAAATTTGTTATTTATTTATAAACCAGGAAAAAACTGATTGAAAGATTGCATCTGACTTTTTTGACAGAAGTTAATCACTGCTATACAACACTCCAAAAACGTTCGCAAAATACAGCCGCCATTACAGCCTTTCGCTTCGCTTCTTCGATCCAAAATTCAGTTATAGCATCCAGTCCCCACACGCCGTGTGACGTATGAGTGGACTAACGAATATAGAAAGACTGTAGTAACCCAGTGGAGATCCACTTGTTCTGACCTTTTTTTTTTTTTTTTTACCTTGTAAAACACATTTATCTATACCATGATCAAACACAAGTATAAGAGAGGTAAAATAACAAAAAAGTGTAATGAAATTCAAACCATTTCTACAAACAAAGCAACATTTTACTCGAATTTCCCAAGAATCGACTTCTCAGGCATTTCCCAGAAGCAAATTCAAAATAAACTTTCGTCTTTACCAGTCAAACGAAAAGGTCCAAACCAAATTATCAATTAAGACTTGAATTGAAGTTCTCACTACCCTTGTTTCTTTGTTATTCTCACCAAACTGAACTCTCTGGTATGATAGATCAACTTGGCATTTATCATTAGGGACTGGGGGCTACTCCGAAGTTTGTCTTGCTGAGGAAGAAGCGAATTCTCGGAAAGACGGTACAATATTAAAAAATAATTTGGCTGATTATCGACCCTTGCGTTTTTTTATACCTTTTAAGTTATGGGTATGTTTTATTTATGGTCTGAGGAAGGGTTTTACAGAATATTGTTTTAGATGGTAGGATCCCTTTAACATCATTAGATCAACATCATTACATCATCATTACATCATATCGCCATCTTATAAGCACTACACGGTAAACATGTGATCGTGAACCTGACATTTTTTATCAGCTTTTCAAACATAGTACTACTTTCCATCTGTGATTTTGTGATTTTATTCGAAAAAATAAGTGTGGGTGTGCGGTTCATTTCGAACGGAAGTAGTTCAGCCTCTTGCTCCTACTGCAACTTCTCAGGATTCGGGCTTTGATACCTAGCAAGTAGTTGTTTAGCTTGCTTGATAAGAAGATATTAAGATCAGTTCATCCAATAAGAAATCAGTGAACCGATTGATTGGTAATTTTTCTCTTCACTTTATATATATTTGGGAAAATATTAATCAATTGGTCCATATTTGTGTTGGATAACTCTTACAATGATATATTAAAGGAAGGTATTTGCGTCCTTTTGCCCTTAATTCACAAAATTACATTCTGCTCATTTTAAGCTGAACCGTCAATCTGTGAAAATTAATTCTTCAAAATACTTTAAAAAAGCTTAATCGCAAAAATAAATCTTGGCAGAAAAATAGCAGAAATGTAGTTTTCTAGGCTCGAAAAATAATTCCAAAAGTTTTGTCATTTTCAAGAAGAAGAAACCTGCGAAATTTACCATTTTCAGAATCTTCTCGTAAAAAATTTCTTGTCATAAAAAATTTCTGCCCTTATATTATTACTGTCTTTATTTTTAGATTGCTGAAACTTTAAAGCTTCAATCGAATGGTTGGTTGCTTTGTAAGGATCAAGCACTAACGATAGAATTGTCCAAAAACGTACGAAAAACACTGAAAAATCTTCAGCTAGGGTATGGTTCTATAATTTTGTAATTTGAATGTGAGAAATTGCTTCAGTGTTTCAACTCTTATTAATACCATGTATTGCTTTTTTCTGCTAACACTGTGTACAAAGTGTATAATGGTAATGAAGAAGGGTGTGGTGAGTAACCCCACTAATAAGTGTTCACACAGGGTTATAGCTCACTTGGTAAGATGCTGTGCTTGTAATGGTTTAGTGATAACTGATGGTTGTTCGAATCCCAACACTGAAGATAATGAAATGTATGTACACTGTACATAATTCAAAATTGATATTGCCTGCTGTCAGGTACCTTTAAATCAGCAGAATGCATTCCTGATGGAGGCCCACATCAGCTGTTAATGCTGATATTGTGCATTGAGCAGCTAGCCTTGGTAACTGGCCTTGGTAAAATAAATACAAAAAAATACTGTTTTTTTTAACTTTTTAGGCATGGGGACATTTTGTATCTGAAGAATTACAAAGAAGCTGAAGTTTCCGTTTTCAGTAAAGCTGATACACCAGAACCTCTGCGTGTGGAAAATGAGACGCCAGAAGTTTCCTTCGTCAATGTAGCCGAAGATGAGATTGATATAATACTGTCAAACGAAAGTGGATTGATCCATCGAGAAAAACATCCTCAACTGTAAGTTGCATCTTCTTCAAGAATTTTTAAAAGACACAAAATCAGACACCAAACCTGAGGATTTCATCAGAAACAAGAAATCACAATAAAAGAAATAATGTTGATATTGCCATGGTAACACAAACACTTTTGTTTTCAGTTTTTCGGCCAGAAAATGATGATGAAATGTCTCCAGTATAACTATATATGGGATTTGCTTATTCAGCAATGTATAAACCGGCCTTAAGGAACACAACACTTAATTTTATAGATGTCGACATGGTCTACAAGGAAAATGTCTCCACTGCTCACCACTGGAGGTAAAGTAACTAGTATTATTGTTTCAAAGAGCATCAAAATCCTTTGTAAATAACTTCAATAAAATCAATGTTTTTGTTTGTGTTTAGCCATATGACGAAGAGTACTTGAAGTCTTTGAACCCACCTGCAAAACATTTATCCTTCCATGCCTATTTAAAGAAACTCAAGTCTGGTGTGAGCAGGTATGGTGCTCAAGTGAAGTTGTGCCAAGTGACTGTTTCCATAGTAATCTGGAAATAAACCAATCAATAGATCTGGAGGTTTTGACGAGGCTAGCACATTTGTTGCTTTAAAATAATGCTTGTTAATTTTAGGGGGAAATTTGTTTCATTAGAAGATGTTAATTGCCGCATCAAACCTGGTTGTACAGAGCATCCACCATGGCCGAAAGGTATATGTACAAAATGCCAACCAAGTGCAGTTATACTTAGTCGCCAGGTACTTGCGGTTGACATAATTTCATTTAAAGTGTGAAGATGTTATAATATGCAAAAACAAAAATCCATATCTTTTGTGCTGGAATAATCTCAAGAATCATTTTTATTTTTACGCATTGTCTCACCATCCAAGGCCACTGCATTGGAATGAGATTTAACCAGTTGTCATTTCACAGTGAAGCCCCCATCCAGCCCTATGATCAAAACCACTTTACAGCTGAGCTGAATAGACTGGCTGTAGCATTTTTTGACCTGATGAACTCACTAATCACTACTCCGTTTTTTCTTTTGTTATTTATTTATTATTTACCTTCATAAGTATTTTATTTTCAATTACTTTAAAAGTATTTATTTTTCTTGCAGAAATATCGGCATGTTGACAATATCATGTTTGAAAATCCAATCATTATGGATAGATTTCTGAATTATTGGAGAAAAACGGGTTGCCAGGTCAGTTTTCAACTCTTTGCTTTCCTTTTGTCTGGATAGTTTACAGACATGTAATATTTGTGTGTTCACCACAAGGTTGATGCTCTTAAAGGCAATATTACTTTTAGCGTCTCGGATATTTGTATGGGAAATATGAAAAACATGATAACGTACCACTTGGTATCCGAGCAACAGTAGCAGCCATTTATGAGCCACCACAGGTGGGTCCAGCTATTCAATTTATGTTTGTTTTTTTAACGGGCAGGTTATATGAGTTATAAAATGCTATAAAAAATTATAAAACCAACAAAATTGAAATAAAATTGAAATAAAAAAATAGCGTCATTGAAATAAAAATCAGAATTTAGTCTTTCTTTTCCTTTTCATCATAGGAATCAACACGTGATAAAATACAACTGATAGATGATCCGAATGATGGAATAATAGAAGTCTTAGCATCGTATTTAGGCCTCAGAAGGGTAATTTCAGTTTGCTTTGTGTACCTTAATTTACTCGTCCTTTTTATTAATTTTGAAAAGTTTAAGGGTTCGCATAAAAGGGGCCAATAATGTAACAGGTAACTATGGTAACTCGAGGTAATTGATGTGAATGACTGGAGGCTCACTGAGAAAGCATTGAGCATTGATGAGAGATCCACTCGTCTACCCTGAAAAAGGGTAATGACATCAGTCAGTAGTGCAATCTCTGGAGGGCCGAGGGTTCAATTTCGCACTTGACCTTTGCTATGATCGGAAAGTGCGTTGCTTAAATACTTTTTTGACCGTTTGTTTGCAATATATACCCAATCATGCTTATGATGACTTAATAAAATGTCGCTCGTATACTCAAGCGTCTTTGAAAGCCTGAACAACTTTTGATCAACGTTTTCATTAGGTTGGTTGGATCATAACAGATCTGATACCAGACGCAACAGCATCCGGAAAAGTAAAACATCTCCGACATGCTAAGTCACATTTTCTTAGTGCACAAGAAACCATCACAGCGGCTGATTTTCAAAATAAATTTCCGAATTCATGTAAAGATTCACCAGATGGTAAATTTGGATCCAAATTTGTAACAGTTGTTGTTTCTGGCAAGTAGTATTATGTACTATTTATTTTTGTTTTGTTTTGTTTTGTTTTGTTTCTGAACAGATCCAGAGTTGTTTTTAGTTTTACTGTTCTAAGATTGAAAGAACTCTGAAACCTTCAGTTTATTCAAGTCTCGTATATGTGAGGTGTTTGAACCGTTTGTGTCTTCAAAAAATAGCCCAGTTGCTGTATCAAGAAATTTCCGCCTAAGCATAAGCCCTGGAATTCAGCTTATAGCTTCACGATTGATTTGCATGCTTTGCGTACCAAGCAAAGCAAGAAGCACAAGCCATTCATTGGTTGCTAAGTAAACATTGGTTGCTATTTTTTTATTGCAATTCTTTATGCCCAACACCGACTGTTTTCAGCTGGCAGTACAATTTGTCAGGTGTTGTCGCTTTTCCCCTGCTCCATTTTGTTTGCAAGTATAGCTGCAAGGAAAACTGTCTGATTTCTTGTTCTTTCACCCCTCCACCAGCGCCACTAATAATTGGAAAGGGTTTGGGTAAGGTAGAATTACATAGAATAAGCTTATCTGTAATCTCGTTTTATTACCTTTCTCGTTTGTTATTTACACGTTTCGTTTACTTGTTCTTGTACAAAGATCTAGCAGTATTTCGGATTGAATCATACTATTTCGGATTGAATCATAGTATTTCGGATTGAATAGTATTTTTCAGTCATCAGGATTTTCTTATGACTATGTTTTTTTCGAAGACGGCGCATATTTTTTTTCGATTTTCGACGTTCATCGTCAGTCTCATCAGTCATTTTTAGACTTATGATGAACGTAGGGTGATGAACGTCGGACGACGTTTCGAAACGTCTCGAATAAATTTTGAAATAAAGTAAATATGGTGCTTCTTTTATTTTTAATAAAGTTTTTGCCCCTCATAAACATTTTCAAATTTTTTTGTTTTTTAAGATCTTAGTGCTGGTTATGTTGACATTTTTTCTCCTTCTGCAATTTTTAAGATCGTTTGAATTGTTAAGCAGATATGGATGGTATGATGACACGTCTTAATATCATGGATTTTATTGAACTTTTTTCCCAGGTCACGAAGATCAACATATTCATTATGACGGATGGCAGGTATGTTATCTTACTTACTCAATAACAAAATTAATATTGGTCTTGATTAACTCATCATTTCTTGTGACTGTTTCCGTGCTAGGTGTCTAACCAATGCATGGCTTTAGTGCGTGATCAATGTCTTGTACCAACCGTGGATGATCCAGCACTTGGTTATATAAAAGAATCTTCCAGTGAACAGTATGTTCCAGACGTTTTCTACAAGGTATTACCTGCTATACGTATCATGAAAGGAGTTATTAAGGGAAATACCTGAATTTGATTGGCTCAGTTACCAGTTATTTCCCGAGGCCTTAGTACCGACCGAGTGTGCGAGTTCGTTACGATAACCGAATTAAGTTTAAATTTCATTTTCCTATCTTTTGATTTTTCGACACCCCGCGTGATTGAAATCAACGAGCACAGTCTTGACATGAACATTTTTGTTTCCCATTCTACCAACTCAATTAGTCATTCTCACTCTCACTGTGATGGAAATAAATATCATTTATAATAATATAATAATAATATTAATAAATATTAAATATTATAAATAATAATAATAAAATAACATTGTTGAGAAGTTCCAAATAATAAGGCGCCAAATGTAAAACACGAAAGGTGAAGTATTCGTTAGATGTTACATCAATCAAATTCATGACAGGATGGCATGCCTGTTGCCATGACAATTCCGCTTCTTTATTGTTTTTCCAATGCTCTCTTTTTTAGGAGAAAGATGAATATAGTAACGAAGTCACCAAAAATTCTCGACCGATGCCTATTGAATATTTCCTTATTGAGGTATAGTTCACGATTCCGTAAATTCTGTCGGTAGAACTGTCGGTAGAACTGTCGGTAGAACTGTCGGTAGAACTGTCGGTAGAACTGTCGGTAGAACTGTCGGTAGAACTACTAAGAATCTGAAAGCATTCCTCCTTTAGTCTTCAAAATTTTGATTTCGCTCGCGAACATAGCGGCCATTTTCGATAAGCAAAAAGTAGCGAGGCGCTTTGCATCTAGAGCTCATTTGGCAAGATCAAATAATATTTTATGTCATAGAAATGCCAGTCCCAGTTTTTTTTTTAAAATGGATCGTTTTGCGCAGCTTCAATATCCCAAATCTGTGACGTTTTGATTGTTCCATTGCTTCGATTATTCCAGACCCTGTTGTAATTTTGTGCTGTTCTTGAGAATTTTCATCGAGTCTCGAAAATGTTTCTTGTCTTGTTTAGTCATACAAATTGTAATTCTTATATTATAAGTTTGATACATTTTCGAATTTTCCTATTTTGAAAATCACTTTTTGAAAATCACTTTTTGAAAATCACTTTTTGAAAATCACTTTTTAAAAATCACTTTTTGAAAATCACTTTTTGAAAATCACTTTTTGAAAATCACTTTTTGAAAATCACTTTTTAAAAATCACTTTTTGAAAATCACTTTTTAAAAATCACTTTTTGAAAATCACTTTTTGAAAATCACTTTTTAAAAATCACTTTTTGAAAATCACTTTTTGAAAATCACTTTTTGAAAATCACTTTTTGAAAATCACTTTTTGAAAATCACTTTTTGAAAATCACTTTTTGAAAATCACTTTTTGAAAATCACTTTTTGAAAATCACTTTTTGAAAATCACTTTTTGAAAATCACTATATTAAGGTTTACGTAAGCAAGAGCTAGTTGCTAAGTTACAAGACAAATATCAAAAGCCTAGAGAAGTAGGAGAAACAACGAAGCTGAAATGGAACTCGCCACTGAGTACTCACTCGCGAGTACTACTTTACTTAGGTACGAATACTTATACTCGCGAAATTACAGAATCAAGAAATTACAGAATTGAAATGAAAGTAGCACAATGTGATTGAAAAGCTGATATATGGAATCGCATGTCTACGGCAAACCGTTACCGAGATATGCTAAGATTTTACTGTTCAAAGATTGTTTAATGAAATTCCAAGGACAGTTCGTGCGTGAATCGTCTAATGAAAAATATTTTAGGAGTAAAACCAAAGAATTTTATATTGACTGTGCTTTAGCTCGGTTACTTTAATTATTTCAAGCATATATGTTTCGTCTTCTTGTTCTTTTCTCTTTCTACAGTGTTTATCGTTTTTGATTTGTTTGTATTTATTTATATATATTTATTTATTTATTTATTTATTTATTTATTTATTTATTTATTTATTTATTTATTTATTTATTTATTTATTTATTTATTTATTTATTTATTTATTTATTTATTTAACAATAATGAAAATACTCCATTATTGTTTTTGACAGTGCTTTTCAGGTTTTAAAGTTTTGTAAATTTGTCTTGCCAACTAGCCAACTAGCCAACTTGCCAACTAGCCAGCTAGCTGTTGCTTACGCAAACCTTATAGTAATTTCGCAGCTCATGTTAACTTGTGTAGGTGCCAGCTGCTTTCCCCATCGATCCAGTTAATACTTTGATTGGTTATCCATCAAGTCCATTTCCAATCGAAAACAGAATGTCAATTGGTGAAATGCAAGTAAGTTTTATATGAGTTGTTGAAAGTCAATGAGTCTGTATAAAATTTAGAGATTCCACTACTGTCACACTACTATCGCAGAAATACATTCTCTGTAGTGATGTGATATATTTTATATTTTCAGAATTTCGATGAATTAATGAAATATGTGAAGAAAATCACATCAGATGGTTCTAATCTCCTCCATGGGTTTCTTGATCTACATTTCCTGTATTTTCTTATCACGAATGACATGATGCCACTACGGGTGAGAGTTTCTCTGAGTTTTTTTCTTTTGATGAATCTTGTTCAGTACAGCCACTGTCACGTGACGAATTTTCTGGTTTTATTATAGCACAAAATTGGTGATCTGTGTAAAGCGTTGCAGTCACGTGACGAAGCATTGTTTCATCATTGGTTGGAATGCGACGAATGGAAAACAGTGGAACAAATGATACACGCGCACGGTATATATCGATTGTTTTACCTATTCTTCAGCCAATCATTTTCATCTCGAATGACGTAATCTTTGATTTTATAGCACCTTCACCTCCACCGACTGATTCAGCTACAGCCGAGATGATGGATACAGATGCAAACGAATGGACGTGCCGACATTGCACGTTTATAAATGTTTCTATGACGACCTCTTGTGAAATCTGCTCACTGCCAAAAGATTAGTATCAACAGTGACGTTATGACAGATACGTGCATCAGTCACATGGCTTTAGTTATCATTTTGTTCAGTTGTGAATTGTGGGTAGCGTGATCAAGTAATATTTTGGCGCTTAAAATGAATTGTAAAGTTGTGGTTTGTAGCGCAAAAAATGTTATTAAGTGTTTGTACACTAGTCTCCGTTCGAAACACCATCTAGTCTGTGTATTCTTCAAATGTTATCGCGGTAAGATCGCGGTGTGTTTTTTCTGTCTATTTCAGACCCTCATACTTTTCTGATGAAATGTATAATGGCGGTATAACTTGATCTCACTTACCGACAGCCATTTAATAAAGTTACAAAGTGGTTACACACAGACTCATCTTTTATTATAGGGGCAAGTGTTCTCAAATTGTTACGATGAATTCATGAAAAAAATTGTAAAATTTTTTTGTCATCGATGATATATAGGAATAATTGAAAAATTTGAAAAAAACCGAAAATTTTTTTTATTTAAATTTTTTCAAAAAATTCTTTTAATGAAAAGAACACACAAGTAATTTTTCAGTCACGGTAAAAAGTTGTCTAATTGTGCAGCTTTAGTATCCTCTGGGTCCTAGGTCTGCAATGGAGTTTTCATTTATCGGAAAAGTCTTAATTTAGAATTTTAAATACACGATTTTCCATATAAGTTACTGTAAAGAAAATCAGTTTTTTTAAATAATTCCGTCGTTCAAAAGATATTTTCATTTTTTCTTTACTCGCATAAATTTCTGAAATCATTGTGATTTATTGCATAATATTTTTTGAACGGAACGATTATTTTAAAAACGATAGCACGCGATTGTTAAGCTATGCTAGATGTCACGTGGGCATGTCTCTTTTTCTTTTCTTTTTTTTTCGTTTCATGGTTTCCATGGTTAGTTGTGGGAGAGGTACTCTTTATTGGCGCAGTTTTGCTATCAACATTGTTCTGAGAAAAGAGAGTTTTACATTATTATGCATAAACATCGTTCAGAATATGATTTTCACACGTTTTTATAAAGGTGTTTTATTTAGCGGTATTGCTCTCATAACCAGTTAGTATAGGGTTAATATTCGTTATTTACTTTGTTGACTTTTCCCACTAATAGAGACTTTTTCCAGATTAAGAAATTATTGCATGTGAAAATTTATAAGAAGATACATACTATGTCCAAAAACCAGAAATCTTTACTACAGTAACCTTTATCGATTTCATGTAACAAAACACGAAAACTTTGACCAACATTCCTCAACTCTCAAGAGATAAGACAAAATATTACAGAACATGGGTAGAAAGAAAGATGATTTGTTTAGAGAATTGATTTAATGATATTTTCACGGACATTTTGTGTAAAGTAAACACGAAAATTTCGACCAAGTTCTAAAAATAGTAATTGGAAAATCGCGTAGTGGAATGACGTGACCGTTTCTTTTATTTCACGGAAGATGAAGTAAACCTCCATTTTCTCTTTAAATATCGTTCCATTTATATATATATTTATTTATTTCATCGTTTTACTGATTACTTAGATGTCGTCTCTAGGTGGTTAAAAAATAACTTATCTAGTGAAAACGAGGTTTAACAGAATTCGGTGTATTATCGTCTCTCCGGAAGTATTGGTTATCATACTGTTAAAGGAAGCGGACAATCGATTTGCAGTAAAACGCAAAGTTTTCAGATGACGTATAAATATGAAAAACGCGTCTGTCGAAATTAAAATCCGATAGATTTTTTTCTAAATCATTACAATGTAAACATATCGTTATTATATTTCAAATTCATCAGGACAGAACCAGCACCGCATATTCACCGACTATTTGTCAGTGAAATCATTTTCCACCAGCCGAGGAAGCGAACAATAGTGACGTATTCTTGAACACACACGACACAGGCGTCGATATTCCTGGAAAGAAAATAGATAGTTGTTTATTACTGAATGGATAATTTCAATATCATACAGAAATTGATTGGCCCATCGAATAAAAAATAACACCCTTTGAAATCCGTTTTAAACGCTCGCTCAAGATATTGCTTGAAAGTCATTTTCATCTTTACATTTTTTCATCCTTACCTTTTATGCAAAAATATTTTCAAATATTTTTATGAATTCATGTAATAAGTCAGTGGTTTTAGCACGATGAGTATTAAAATAGACGGCTTTTTTTCGTACACTTTTTTCCCGCGACTGCGGGGAATAAACATTTCTTTTGTTAGATATAAATAATAGATATTTGTTTTGTCATTCTGTCAACAGAAACGTTCGTGGAAAGAGTATTTTGATTAAATTATGATGACTCTCCTCCATGGTGAACTTAGAAGTCCCTTACTATTTACCATATCAAAAGCAAAGTTCAAACTTTTTGCCGCTGAGTAGAAGCGAATTTAGCCTATAAACGTTTCCAAAATGTACGAGTTTTTTTTTGTCTAAACCATCTCTGAAAGAAACAATCAGTTATATCGAAAGGTGTTTGATTATTGATTGCTTCTTTAAGTTTCGTTTGCAGTGACGTCATCACTGCTGGTTTAACACAAAATTTAATACAAAGGATTCAGGCTTTGATACCTAGCAAGTAGTTGTTTAGCTTGCTTGATAAGAAGATATTAAGATCAGTTCATCCAATAAGAAATTAGTGAACCGATATATCCGATTGGTAATCTCTTCACTTTGTATATATTATATATTTATTATATTATATTAAAGGAAAATATTAATCAATTGGGCCATATTTGTGTTGGATAACTCTTACAATGATATATTAAAGGAAGATATTTGCGTGCTTTTGCCCCTAAATCGTAAAATTACATTCTGCTCATTTTAAGCTGAACCGGCAATCTGTGAACATTTATTCTGCAAAATACTTCAAAAACATGTAGATGTAATATTAGAGAATCATTCAATTCACAAAATTCAATTCCCGTAATAAGTTCGTCGCTTTTTTATGTCTGAATGTCGGTAGGTCTGACATGTAACCATGTTAGAAGGGAGTAGCTTACCAATTTTGTTCTGACTCGAGCATCACCGTGAACGATTCCATTATTAACCATCCCATCCACCATCAAAAAATCATTCAAGAAGATTACCATCAAACAGACGAAAACCAGGTTCTTCCCCTTCATCATGTGCTTGACTAGTATGTGTGGTTTCAATCAATAGATTTTAACACAACAGTGTGGTTTCAATCACGGTCGTTTTCTCTTTATACTAAATGTGAAATATTGCCACCTGCCGAATAGAAAGTACACCTAATTAATGTTAATTATTATTTTTATTATTATCATTATTTACTGTGACGTAATTGCTATTTTTACTTAAAAGGAGACGTAATTTTAATTGGAGTCTGGGTACGGGTATTGAAAAGAGTCTGAGGAGAGGCATTTAATAGGTATATACAAACAAAGTGGATAATTTCCTCGTGGGGAAGTTTACTAATCTGTTTACACAGACATTTAAGAATGCATTGAAAAAAGCTAATAAAAAGAACACACAAGAAATTTTTCAGTATTACCTTGTTTACTTAATTACGTTTTTAATTCTTCATAATTTTTTTGTTAGCGATTATAATTATGAAAAAGTCAAATTTACGGATGTATTCTGAAATTCTGTAAATAATGGGATTATATTTCTACTACACACATATATTTTACATTTATAACCTTTAGAATTTCTGAAATTATTCACTAAAAAAGATGAACCCCGCCTAAAGCACCAACCTAGGCTCGACATCATTACAAAGAAATTTTTTTTTCCCTGTCCCTTACTTTCTCTACTTCAAAGAGACAGGTAGTCGTTCTCTCTGAAGTTAAAGTGTAGGTAGTGGGTAGTTTTGGAAGTTTTGAGGAACTCTGATTTCTTGATATATCAAATAAGCACCACTTACGCACCAAAGTAGACTCAAAATGGCAAATGAATTTGTACCAATGAGATTTTTACTGGTGTTTATTAAAATAAGCGTGTAGCGTGGTTGTTTTACACCAGTGCGATATCTCGCGTTGACCATTGAACACACTGGTGTTACAAAGCGATAATTTATTAAGGCAAAATACGTAAACAAATATTATATAAGCAACTGTGATATTCTGTTAAAAATAAAGAATTTGGTATACATATTAGTGAAATATTAATCCAATAAAAATCAACAAATCTATCGCTCAGGTAATAATCTTGTAATCATCCCCTTGTAAATATAACGTGCTGTCTGAATGATATTAACCCCAAAAGAGAGTTCTTTCATTAAGTATCTTGGAATCCATAAAGATTTGAACTGGTCTGTGCATGTCAACAAGCTATCTTACAAACCAAGAAGAGAAAATGGAGCTTTAGCAAAACTTCTTCACTTTATGCCATAACCTCTTTTAATTTCTGTCTATTATGCTATCTTTTATTCACATATGGTTTATGCTTGTCAGGTTTGGGGTCAAAGGGAAAACCTAGTCACAAAGCGTATCTTTCTGCTACAAAAACGTGCAATACGTACTATTTGTAATGCTTACTGGCTAGCTCATACATTCCCTCTGTTTCGGAAATTAGGTCTCCTTAAGCTTTTTGACATTGTAAAATTCTAAAATATATCTTTTATACACAAGGTCCTTAATGATAAACTCCCTCAAGTCATTTGCAAAAATTTGATTTTTAAACGCTCTGATTTGAATTATAATACTCGCGGAAGGAATGTAGGTTCTTTAGTTCAACACCCGTTCAAGACTTTCTCATTTGGCAAATTCTCCATCCAATATCAGTCGATCTGCCAATGGAATCTCATTCAAAACCATTTTCAACTTAACGACTTATCTGTGCTTACATTTCCAAAATTAAAAGTCTTAACTAAATTGTATCTTATTTCTCAATATATTGACTAATTGACGAAAACTTATTACATATGTTTATATCATTTTTATCACTTTTATTTTTTTTAGGTGGCCACTCCCTTGGACTATAATTTGCCAGAATCCAGTTGGAAAATCTCTTGGTTTAAATCAATTATTAAAACTACAGTTTGTGCCAAGAAAATATTCAATGCATCTATAGTTCGGGGTTGCTAAAATTTAAAAAATAAATTGTCAATTTGTTCCACATATATATCATATATACATCATCTCTATAAGCTTTTAAAATTTTTAGAAGTTCTAATTAACCATCCTTAGACACAAAATTATGTAAGGTCCAAGGAACCAACTTTTGGGAAATCGTTCTGGTTTAATAAAACTAATGGTATGCTATCCTCTTATTCGAGTCGGATAATCTTCGAGTTACGCTTTCGTGTTAAAAACTTCGAGTTAGCAGTTATGACGTCACAATTTCCAGTTATGACGTCACAATTGCCATTTTCCTATTTTGCTAACTTGAGATGGGAAAAACAGAGAATCACTTTCGAGTTACTAACTTGAGATGGGAAAAACATAAATTCACTTTCGAGTTACTAACTTGAGATGGGAAAAACAGAAAATCACTTTTGAAGTGTTAGTAACTGAAGATTGGGAAAGCATAAACTATTTTTCGAGAAGCAAATTGAATGTGTGCCAAAGAAGTAAATAAATGATATGATGACAAGAGGGAAGAAAGAGAAAACTCTTTGGAAAAGTTTGTCTCATACAAATTATTTTTTTCTATTTCTGTAATACACTTAGTTGTTTCTTTGTGTTGTGTGCTAATTCTTTTATCTGATCTGGAAAAAAATAAAAGGTTCGCTTATCGTAAGTAAAATATCAAAGAAAGTTTATCTCAAAACCGTTGTCGCTTTCAATCAATGCAATGGTTTCATATCTGCTCTATTTCAGTTTCCATTGAATTCAAAATAATTTTTCACAAATAGTTCGACTACACCACACGTTCCTGCTATTTGACTAACTAGATAGTAGAAAATCATTCCGGTGAAGAGGCAGGATATAAATTTCATGGACAAAGAAAAAGGGCTTCCTTTACTGACCGGACCCGGACCCGTCCGTGGGACCCATATATTAGAGACGGGGACCCTAGCTCTTCTTTCTAGTGCGTGGTAAAAACAAGACCAAGTTGTAGCGAAGGCCTGGTTTTCACCTGAATAAAAGGCAAACGTCTTTCCTTATAAGGGCATTTTCCCGTTTCTTAAATATCGATTTAATAAAATATAGTTTGAATAAAAGAGCGTGCTGCGCGTGCGCGATAGGGTATGGGGTATGGAGACAATTTCCACCCAAACGTAAGAAGCTCACCGTACCGCATATTTCACGTATATATAACACAAGCAAAACAGTGTTAATGTTCGAGATGGGAAGCTGAAAAAATCGACATGATTGAAGAATAAAGAAATAAAGAAAATAAGAAAATGATGATTATTTTTTTTTTAATTAGTTTTGTTATTTTACTTTTTAAATCTTTTTAAAAGTATGAAAAAAAAAAGAAAAAAAATGATAAAAACCTAACTAACTGAAAAATAGAATGTTTCTAATATTCGAGGTCACGATAGAATTTACTCGAAAAGGGAAGGAAATTTTTAACGTTGGAATGTTTGATGGTCAAAACGATGAAACTTCTACGTTCTAAAAAATTTAATTTTTTGTCTTAATTTTTGACTTGTTATCTTATATTCTTTTTCATCGTTTCTAATATATAGAAACTGGATATATATATAAACTGGATATAATATATAATATGGATATATATATAATATGGATGAAAGATTTTTTAATGAAAACCAGGCATATTGGTCTTGGTTTTGTCACGCACTAGACTGGAAGAGCGAGGGTCCCCGTTTTCACGGGTTCCACGGACGGGTCTGGGTCTGGTAAGTTAAGGAACCCAAGAAAAAGAAACAAAAAAAAGACTAGGCAGTGGTAACACATTCTATTTTTTATAAAAACACTCAATTTTGTAGCTAGGAAACCTATCTATTCCTCTCTCTCCGAACCACGGTGATTTTCAACTTGAGATTTTTGAGATTCTTTCCCTAAAATCATATCAGCAATAAAAATAATAGGGGAAAGAGTTAGAGTCAGATTTCCTAGCTATCAACTTTGATGAAGCCTTCAAACGTTCTTAACTTTTCATCTTTGAAGCCTAAAAATGCTCTTAATTATGTTAATTATGTTAATTATGTTAATTATGTTAATTATGTTACTAATTTATACACTATTGTATATCTAAAATTCGACATTCAACGAATTTGGTTGAATTGATACTGTTGTAAACAACATGATGATAATCTTTTTGTGTTAAACTACTATAATGACATTTTCTTGTAAAATATTTTCGTTCCTAAGCCTCGATTGTTCTTAGCATGTTCTTAACTTTTAGACATTCGAAACCTTATGTTCTTATATCCTTTGTTCTTATAAAAACCTGTATGTACAGGAGAAGCAGTTCTCAAAAGAGTTAAAAAATGGCGATCTCGAGTTGGTAATAACTCGAAAGTGAATTTATGTTGAATTTCGAATTGCTAATCATACATCTGGTCTTGTCTTGGCAACTCACACGTGCGCGTTCTTTTTGGCCCACAGCCTCTACCCCGACTGAATCTCACGACAGCGAACCCCAACGACGTTCGCACACAATTCACATAAAAACAATTCACATAACAGACTTCTTTCATTCACCATATCACAACCACACACTACATCTTAACACATTCAAATAATGAAATAGTTTCTACTATCTTCTACACACAACTCACAACTCGTACACTTTTCTTAAACAAACACTGACTTATGCTGCAACAGCCCCGAATAAAATCCCAAATAAAATCCCGAATATAATACAGATATTACTTCCCGTTTGCTATTCCGTGATTTCTTTTTCATCACTGTTTCTTCAACGTTAACGTTTGTTAAGGGGGAACGCGTGTGGAAATGTAAATTGTAAAGAAAAGAGCCAGTAAAAGGAAATGCTGATGTGTAATGTGCATTTTGGTATATTTTTTACAAATTCTGAAAAATGATCGTCAAAACATTATAACAACAAATATATTGTTTAGAAAGAATCTTCTTATACTAATTCTAAATCTTGCTTTTTTCTTACCTAACTTTTAAAGAAAGAACTTTAGGAAAAATATCCCGGGAAGTTCGTCAATGGACGTTTGTTTTTTCCATATTAGTATAGGGGGAATCTCCCTAATTTATGATATTTTCAATCAGACAAGTAAGAAGGACACGCTCAGTGTGAAGAAAACTGTTCGGGCTCTACGTATATATCTATATATAAGTTCAGTTTGAAGATGGCGTATTCTGCTGACTCTCGAACTGATAGCCAACCTGTTTGATGACATTTTCGTATGGTGTATCTCAATAGCAAATGGGGAAAACTGACCTAATTGGGGTTTCAAATTTTGGCCACGGGTCCTAATATGTGGCAAAACAATTTTCGCGACGTCAATAAAATCTTTGAACGACGATATCTCTGTAACGGTTGCTCTGCGATCCTACGCATTTTTTTTGATCAGCTTTTCCAGCTCTATAACTTTCATGTGTAATTCTGAGAGAGGAAGCACAGGTGGGACAGTAAATATTTTTACACGCCATACTAGTTTCTATAATATGTTGATCCCAAGAAAGATTTTCGTCAAAAAGTACTCCTAGTATTTTGCTGGTGCTCTTCCTAATGAAACCTAACTTGGTAAATCGAGTTAAAAATTCAAAAAACAGGAACGAGGATTTCTCAATATGGTGTATTGAATGTATTGAATGCATAATTGCTGACGTTCTCGATAGTCCCCAATGCGTGGCCTAACGATAGAGTAATGGAAGCTGAGCAAGAATTGATTTGTAAAGCGTAACGCAAAATAGATACCTACCAGTCAAATCAGAAAAGAAAACAAGTTACCCCTTATGAGCAGTTAACAACGAGCACATCTAATTTCAAAAAAATCTAATTTCATGTTTAATGGAAAGAGTTCTGCGAGAGATCTGTAAAGTAAGATAAAACATAAACATTTTGACATAAACCGATACTCTCTGACAGCTTCCACCAAGTTATCCTCCAGAGTTTTGACAACTGCTACTGATGATGGCTGTCGTTTTTATTGTTGTTGCTGTTATTGTTCCCAATATAAGTACACTCACTCTCTTAATAATATTGATTGACTTTCTTCTGTATCTAATTCTACTACATAAGCAGGAATTTCTCTTTTCGCTCTTTCACAGAAGAGCTGCTATTCTGTTGCATGAACTGTTGACAGAAGAGTGTGACCACTACCGCAGCAGCAGTAACCAATTTCCAGCCATGCTGGTCTTCTTTACCAAAAAAAGAATGTTTTTCTTTCAAAAGACACGCAAAATTTTCCCGCCTTTTCATTGGCTGAAAAAAATATTATTACATCATTCGCCAGCGATGGTCGCTTGAAAGACGATTTAACGACCAGGCGATCGCTAATTTTGATCGACTGTTGCGCAATATTTTAAAATGTGAGTTTTGAGATGTGAGTTGTGAACCGCCTCTCCAAACAATTACAGGAGAATTTTTACCAAAATCAAATCTAAAAAGCGACGAAGACAGACTGGATGTTGTCGCTCGTGGATTTTGGCTGACTGGTCAATTACCGTTTGTGGATATAAGGGTTTTCAACCCAATGGCTAAGAGATATGTTTGCACCACGACGAACAAATCAGTCGAAATAAACGAAATAAGTCGAACATGGTAGCTTTACACACCGCTCGTATTTCGCAGCCACTGGCGGGATTGGAAGGGAAAGAAGCAGAATTTTCAACAGACTTTCAGAAATGATCAGTGAGAAAAGAGAAGAAAAATACAGCAAAGTAACAACCTGGAGAAGACGTAACGACGTAACGACGTAAGCTGATGTTCTCCTGATCGATTCAATCAGCACGTGTCTGCGTGGAAGTCGAAACACAATCTCAGACTCTCTAAACTCAACGATTCCTGAAGAAAATGCAGTCGTCAGCGAAAGAAAGAGCGGCGCTTAACTTTTTTTTTTTAATTTTTTTTTTAATTTTTTAATTTTTTTTTTCTTTGTTGTCATTGTTGTTTCTTTTCCTTTCATCGAGAAAATGAAAAATTGTAAAATTTTAAACTGAAGAAAATATATGTACAGATACGGAAAAAATAAATAAATAAAAAAAATAAAATCTACGCATCATCTTTTGTTTAAATGTTATCGCCAGCGACCGATCGCTTGAATTCGCTTTAAAGCCGGTTTTCGCTCGCTGCCTATATTCAACCTGCGTCCTCAGCCAATAAGAATTCACGAAAAATAAACTCAACGAATTAGTAACGAAAAGTATAACCATCTTGTAGAGCTCGAAATTCTGATTAAGAAAATGTATAGGATCATTATACGACGAACCGTTACAGAGATTGATCAATGGCGTCATAGCGCGCTGTCCCTAAAACATCACCAATGTCGCGGACCCCAAAAACGCCCTTATTGGCTCTCAAGATAATTTTCCCTAAATCTTGCGTTCGATTTGGGTTGCAATAAAACGCTTATAGTATTAATATATAAATGTATTTTCAAAGTGGTAAAAACCTTTACTTCATAAAAAAATAAAAAAAATAAAAAATAAATTGGGTCGCAAAACATTTTATAAAGTAAAACTGTAAAACATTTCTTCACGCAATACTTTATTAGAACAATGTAAACAGATTCTCATCCAAGAAACTTCAAGTTATTAGATCTCAGTAAATAGGAAAACACATCATATCTTCTTTTAACTGACAACTTACATATTTGAAGCAACATAAGGATTTCGTACACATCAGTAGAACTACATTTATTAGAAGAACAAATTCAGTTAATCCGGTCATTTATGAAAAAACCGACGCATCGGTAATACAAAAGGCAACAAGACGTACGAAGGGAGCAGCTGAACCATCTGCTACACAAAAAAAACCCAATTCTTATTTTGAGCAAAAAAATAAAAATAAAATTATATAACAATTTAAGATTAAAATTCTTGAAATAAGAATTGTTTGCTTGTCCGAATAGCAAGAAATATCTTCTAACCAAGATTGTCAAAAATCTTGAAATAAGTTTTTGATTAGCACCGCGAGGCAGCTGATCTTTCATTCCCCAGCGTCAGTGAGTCAGTGAGTCAGTGAGTCAATGTGTTAGTCTGTAACGACACAGTTATAAGCGACTGTTCATAACACAGTCCAAAATATCGGTGTTCTTTCTTGCCTGTTTCCTCCAACGCGTAACTATAAGTTTGATCTATAATTGGTTTGCTCAATAAAACAGGTCTTAAAAATAGCGCCAAAGCTTTGGATAACGTGAAGAAGACATAATTTCTCCAAAAAGGTAGCTTATATAAATGGTAGCTCTTTTACCTGTTACCTCTAAAAGGTGAAACGAGGAAATGAGGAATATATATGACAGCAGTATTGAACCTTTACATGTTGAGAGATATAAGTATCATGGCCATGAATTATTCTTTAGGACTAAGAATCTGGTTTTGGATTTTGCTCCTTGGGCACAATTTACGGCACCATTTATGTTACCATAATTAGCTTCATTAATATTTTGTTGATTTGCACAGTTGCCAACATTTTATATACTCTATCCTTCTCAAATATGAATCTAAAAAATATAAGCTCAAAGTATTAAATAAAACATGGTTATGAGGATGATGGTTTCATTGAATACAAAAATCAAACATTGTCACATTACATTGCAAATGATGAAGAAAAAGAAGAATTTTCCAAAATACCAGTTAACGTAAAATAATTCACCAGTCATTTTAGGTCGTCTTTTCAGAAGGGCCTTTGTGTCCGCCGAAAATGTACCATCCAAATGTTTTTGTTTTTATTTAAGATAAATCTAAGACAGCATTTATTCAAAAGTTATTTTTTTCTCCAATGTTTCAATGTTCTACTATACGTTTGGGCTTGGTTGACAAATTTTTATATCACTTTAATCATGAAATCACAAGTATTTTTTCTCCTATCTATCTATTTCAATATCATTAATGGATTTAAAGAAAATATCAAGAAACTAAAAGCAAAGAGAGAGTAAAAAAAATCGCAAGGAAGGCTACAAAAATATACCTGGTGGTGGAGGGTGGTGGAGGGTTCATCTACATCTCGGGTATCGGGGCCTACACATACCCTTTGCGGGAAAAAAGTTTACTTAAGTCTAAAAAATGACAACTTTGAACTTCAACATACAATCCATTCACCGTACAAACGGGTCAAATCCGCCTAAAAGCCATACATTGAAAAAAATTTCCCTTGATCTGTCATACTGTCTTATCAGTGAAAGCCTCTTGGGAAATCTGGTGTAAGTGAGCTAAATCGCACTTTTCGTATGACCCTATAGTAAATACAGGTGATTTACGGTACCGAAAACATTTCCTTGGTAGTAAATTTTGATCTCTCGTGTATCTGATCTTGCCAAAATAGGGTCAGCAACTGGATACGAACCAAAATATATGGTGGTAGAAGAGGGAAAGGATCAGATGACATCACTGTTGATTCTTGCAAAATATTGGTGGTACCCGCCGGCTAAATATTTATTTCAGCTAATTTCTCTAAGGTTGTGTCAACATTTTTGTGTGACAAGTGGGCAAAATCGTCAAGTCTATGAGGAGGAGTGTTTTTTATAGGAATTGCAAGCAATATCGCCTGTTGTTTCACTAAAAAACACTCCACAGAGATTTTGCAGAGACAAAGATTTTGCCCACTGGGTGTTATCCTTCTGAGTGTCTCAGTTTCTCATGTGTAATATTTTTGTTACTTGTTACTATGAATAAAGGTCCCAAAAAAATCAAATTTGTGGTGCCGACTAACGTCAGATTTTTGACATGATAATGGTAATACATAGTGATTGGCCAAACGTTCAAACTGATTTGGTAAATCGAGTTAAAAGTTCAAAAAGCAGGCACAATGTGTTGTCAATATGGTAGCCATGGTAGCCATATATTTAGCCCTAAGGTATAGAAATGTTACGCAAAAAATGCCCTTGCTATATAGAAATTTCTATGACCTATATATTTTGATCTTGCCAAATAAGATTTCATTAAATGTTGTGCAGGTTTACCATCCTACGGGACCTGGGTTTGGGATGGAAATACGGACGGAACTAAGAAAGTAACAGTTGACATATAAATGACATATAAATAAGACGCGTCTGTCGGAATGAAAATCTTTTGAAAATGTTTGTTTCTAAATCATTACAATACAAGAATTTATACATATCATTATTTATTTATTTATTATTATATTTTAAATTGATCAAAGATAGAGTACAGTATATTCACCGACTATTTGTCAGTGAAATCATTTTCCACCAGACGAGAAAGCGAACAGTAGTGACGTATTTTTGAACACACACCACATAGGCGTCGATATTCCTGGAAAGAAAATAGATAATTGTTTATATATGAATGATCAAAATGTGGCGTGGAAACCCAAGTTACGTGAATAATCCCCTTTGGTTATCGAGATATTTGCCTTTAAATTTGGGTACTTTTGGGTACGCAATGTACACTAATATTTCACACAGATGACACGTGGTATGCTACAAACACCGAATGGTGGCCTTGGGGTAGAGTGCTCGCCTCCAGTGCGGGAGGTCAGGGTTCAAATCCCGGCCGAGACATGCCAGCGACTATAACAGTGTCAATCGATTCACTCAGCTTAGCACTCAGCTTCAGAGCGGGATTGTTATCTAAGGGGGTTGCCTGGTTGAGCGGTTGAGGCGTACTAGCGGCTTCCGTAGCCCCAATGGGGGTTAAAGTGCTCTAGGACCTCCTACGCAGGACCCTCGTTAATACCAGTTCTATCAGAACGAATGAATGCGTACCAATTTTGTTCTAACTCGAGCATCGCCAAACATAATCCCATTATTAACCATTCCGTCCACCATCAAAACATATTCCAAGAAGATTACCATCAAACAGACGAAAACCAGGTTCTTCCCCTTCATCATGTGCTTGAGTAGTGTGTGTGTGGTTTTAATCAATAGATTTTAACACAACAGTGTGGTTTCAATCACGGTCGTTTTATCTTTATTT
Source organism: Turritopsis rubra (assembly GCA_039566895.2). Lineage (NCBI taxonomy): Eukaryota > Metazoa > Cnidaria > Hydrozoa > Anthoathecata > Oceaniidae > Turritopsis > Turritopsis rubra. The sequence continues at coordinate 15,158,099 of CM077631.1, read as the reverse complement.
AAATGTGAAATGTTGTCACCTGTCGAATAGAAAGTATACTTAATGTGAAATGTTGTCACCTGTCGAATAGAAAGTATACTTAATTGAATATCTGCGGAAGCGAGAAATACATTACAACCGGCTCTGTTTTCATTTTTTTTTTCATCTACTGTCCAAACCTACACAAGTTTTTTTCTGAAGTTCATTGGTTATACAGCTTATTTCCGATATCTGATTGACCTGTTAAGTCTAGTTAGCCTATTTAACACAAGCGGTGAACGCAGACTGAAGTTCACTTGTGTTTTCTCATCTGTGCAAAAACGTCTTTAAAAATGGCGCACAAGTTACGCTCAAACTTTGTAATACTTGGATAGCGCGTTTGGAAATGGCTTTAGTTGAAGAACGTTAAATATAGAAGAATCTATGCTGTTTCTATGGAAACTGTTACACTTCTTTATATTTCAGTACACTTTACCTGTTAACTGATTCGCATAAAGTTTGAAAGATATTACTTATGTTGTTTTGGTTGGTCTCTGTTATTCTCTATGATCAGCTAGTATAAAGCAGAAATCCTTTTGCCCATGAGGGCATCTAGTTAATGTTAAAACCTTTCTACAAAATAAACAAATTATTTATGGTATGACGCTTATTTTTTCCGTTGCTGTTTCAGGAACTGCTTAAAATAGACTTTGCTATCTCTGTGTATTCGTTCCGATTTTTTGATGTTTGTGAACCCGAGGTCCATCATAAAGAAAATATGTAACCAAAGAAATAACTGGAAATTTTATGTTGACTTATAATGTCACAATTTGGGTAAATTTTGACCAAATTTGGGATCACTTCTCAGTTTGGGCAAAAAGGGAGATTCGGGAAAAATTAGAACCAAATTGGAAAAGTGCTTCACAATCTTTATCGTTAATCAAGATAATTAATTGTTAAAGGCAAATTGATTAATGGCGGAAACTGTTAAAGACTAAAATCCATTCCCCTTTTAAATAACTTTCATTTTCATATATTTTGAAATTAATGCCATTAAAGATACAATTCTGGTCTTCAAAATATAGAGCACGTAGGACACGACTAAGCACTAAGTTTCGTTTTCCTAACTCGTCATAAATCTTCCTATTACTATTTCGCCCTCCTCCGTTACCCTCCTCCGTTACCCTCCTCTGTTACCCAGGAACTTAGTCTTAATTCTTTTACAAGTCCTCTGGTATATACATGATGGTCTTGGTAGGTGCACGGGAACTCGAATGAATGAATGAATGAATGAATGATACAGTGAAATCACTATATGAAGCGGACGCTATTTACCAAAATTTTCACTAAAATTGAATTTTGATGTAAGCCAGTAGTAGGAGGGGAGTAACTTGGGCGTGTCTGATGAGCGTGTCTGATGGGTGTGTCTGGGAATAGAACACTAACGATTACAATTTGGTTTGTAATATCATCTTTCTTCTTAATTCTTTACCTTTTATAAAAGTATGGAATACATTGCTATTTCATAAACGTAATGACTCTAAGCAACGTGTCGACGTTGTTTTTTTATCCCGAAAGTCCAAATAAGATTTTTTATCAGTTTTTGCATTGCCTGAATGCTCGGTGGTAGTCACAACTCCTCGGAAGCGTGTCAATAGAGTAGGTGGTTATGCCTTGGAAATTACAAATCCAACAATACGTGTCCGAGTGAATTTGGGTTTTAACTTTATACTAACTTCAAATGGCGCTTTAGTGATGCTTCTGCCAATCATGTTTTTTAAATTTTACAAGGTGAACATGCATGTTATGTTTTGCCGTGTAGATGTAGCCTTACATCTATAATCGAATGTTTTTGTAAGAATTTGATATTTTTAAGTAAAGGGAGAAATCTTATTTATTTAGGTTTTCTGTCTATCGACTAAGAGTTGCGCTGCAACCGTTTTTCTGCTCATTCCGAATCGGTTATCAGTTTTTAAATGGCGGAAGTCCGTGTCGAGGAGGAGTGTATTTTTTTCCAATAACGTTTTTTATATCCATGGTTTCGATGATGATGTGTATTTTTTAAAAATAGACAGATTTAGTGCTAAACGATAAATATAGTTGATATAATCCGCCATCGGATTTGAACCACTATTGATTGATACAATGACATGTTTTCACATTACCTTATATTGCCCCTTTTGGCCGGTCCTTATTAGACCAAGGCAAAAATCGTGAATTGCCAATTTAGGACCGTATTTAAAAAAGACATTATTGAGACACCCCGGCTATATAAAGCTTTTTTTTCTTCTGGATTTGATATTATCATAAACATTGATGAAACGAGAATTCTGGGACATACTGTCTACGGAAATCTTTTTAATCAACAATGTTGATCTTGTTTTGTTTTTTTGTGCTCCTTCTCAAATTTCCAAAAAATTAAGCATTTTAAAGCTTCAGTGTGATACTTGTTGTTCAAATCGAGCCTCGATGTGATACTTGTTGTTCAACCTGAGCCTCGATGTGATGCTTGTTGCTCAAATTGAGCCTCGATTTGGTCATTGATTTTCTGTCCATTGAGATATTCACTTTATAGTATTTCCGCTTTATGGAAGATTGCACAAGTAATAACTAGTTGCTAAGTTATAGAATGAGGAGAAACAACGAGGCTGAAATGGAACTATATTTTCACTGTATGAATCATCTATGCTTATATTCACGAAAATTAAAATTATAGAATAGCGAACTGAATGCGATAGAACTCGAGTTGTTGATGAATCACCTATATTACATGATCTGCCCAAACGAGCTCCATCTGCAAAGCATGTCGGTACTTTTTGCTCACGCAACGAATATGGAATTCCTTAATCATCTTTTCATTAATTACGTCATTTACGTTATTAACAAACTTCTTCGTTTCTAATCGTAATAATTTTATATGGCAATCCTTCATCATTATTCCGATGATTTGGAACGGGCAATATTCTCAGATCACACGTTACACGAAAAGCTTTCATTTTTGAATAGCATCATATTGGGTAACTAACCTTTGACACATAAAAACGGTTGAAAAAAATAAAACGGTTGAAAAAAATGAAAATAAAATATAAATATACTAATAAAAATGAAAATAGTAAAAATCAAACTAAAAAAACTTACAGTAAGATAACAAATATCTGAACAATCCAACTTCAATACGTTTGGTAGCTTGATGAAGCACTCTACAAAAAAAATTGTCTTTAACTGATTTATGTTTTTCTTGGATGTTTTATTTTAAATTTTATTTGTGGATGAAAGTAAACTGAGACCACTGATTCCTGGCAACGAAGTTGTACAACTCTTGGTGTTATTTTTTGCAGTTTCGAAAATAATGGAGGATTGCGAACCTAGTACTCAGACTCCCCTGTCTTTCGATATACAGACGTTCGCGGTTACTCCATCTAATCAATTGAATCGAATCTAATCATGGGCGGAGTTGGTGGTTACATACACACCATATAGCCTGTGTTTGTGGATCTTGTATACATTCTGGATCCATCCATTCACTTATCGTAATGAAATCAATTTAGAGAATTTCAAAATGACGAAACGAAACTCATGTCTAATCATTTGGCCCTGACATGTATCGATGGATGTTTTCTGAAAAAATATTTTCTCTTATGATTTCGATGATGGTACGAATTATCATCCTTGATAAATTATTTACGAAAAATTTTTTTTCTATTTATTTTTTCTATTTATTTTTTCTATTTCCTATAATCGTTTCTCGACAACCATAACAGATTTTTCAAAATTACAACCCTGTTCCCACTTCTTCTCCCTCTTACACAACTTTCTCTCTTTTACATTGATGAAGGGGATGTCTTGGTAAGGGGGCGGGGTTGGTATCAGCTGTATTGGTCCGAGATATCAGATAACAGATAAATTTATCATCAAAAGTTATACCACGTGCTGCCTCTACATTTGTTTGAAAATCTTCCTGACTGTTTATAACAAAAAACATTTCAATATATTTTAATTAGTTTCGTGCTGGGCAAGAAATGTCACCAAACACTACCCACGGATTTCTTTCTGGTCGTGTTACAAATTTATGTAAATATGTAACAACAAAATCCGGTTTCCGTAAAAATCAAATCCAGGGACGGATTCCATTAAAATAAAACATGTTAAAGGCATACCGAACTACCCAGGGTCTATTTTAATGAACAGCAATGAACAACAAGAAATAAAAAACAAGAAATAAACAGCAAAGAATGAACAAAAAGAAATAAACAGCAATAAACAACAAGAAATGAACAACGAGGAATGAACAACATGAAATGAACAACAAGGAATGAACAACAAAGAATGAACAACAAGAAATAAACAGCAAAGAATGAACAACAAGAAATAAACAGCAAAGAATGAACAACAAGTAATAAACAACAAAGAATGAACAACAAGAAAAAAACAACAAGAAATGAACAACAAGAAATGAACAACAAGGAATGAACAACAAAGAATGAACAGCAAGGAATGGACAAGGATTGGACAACAAGGAATGGACAGCAAGGAATGAACACCAAAGAATGAACAGCAAGGAATGAACAGCAAGGAATGAACAACAAAGAAGGAACAACAAGAAATAAACAGCAAGGAATGCACAGCAAGGAATGAACAACAAGAAATGAACAACAAGAAATAATGTTGACAGTTGGGCCACTCCGTCGCAACTATGTTAGAGATTTTGATACATAATCTATCAAATCTTCATCCATTGATAAGTAGTTGCTGTATAATTTGGCCATTTCAGGACTCCGGATCTCCGATCTCGCCAAGTTGACTGCCAAAGTAGGAGCACCTCCTCTTTTAAAGTAAAGAAATGGATTTTTTTTGGATCATATGACATAGACACCAGATGATCATAGCTCCTTTTGATCCATAACAGCCTTGAATGTCATTTCAGCTTTCTTAAGCAGCTTCTCTTTTTCCATTTCTATATGCATAGTGTAGGGAAACATTCCTGTCAATGAAAAAGGCACACAGCAGACGAAACGTGAAACATACCTTTCTTTTTTCTCATACATTCTTTTTATTTATCTAAAAACAGAAATGGCAAACATAAGAACGTACAATTATCTTGAAGTCGCAATCACAATCTCTATGAGGTGATAGTATCGTAGAAACCTTTTTTTGCTTCAGTACAGCAAGTTTCGCAGAACCAGAATCCCTTTGGTTTTTCATTCAGTTTGGAGCAACTGTTATGAAACCAAATCAGGCAGCATTCGCAGATTATACTTCTTTGTCCAACGACAATTTTCTTTTGGCAGCAACCACATTTCCAATTTGGTAATTTTTTTTGAATTAACCAAAGCACTGGCTATGCTAAAGAAGTCTTCAGGGCAGATATCCCGAATTATTTCAAGGTCGACAACCTTGTCACACAAAGCTGCAGAAATCGAACGAAAATCGTTAGGCAGCACATCAACTGTGACCTCAATACTTTCAGAAATTATGGAGGAAATTAGATCTGTTTTAATTCCAAGTCATTTCAAAACGTCGTACATCTTTTCAATTTCAGTTGATTTGTGAAATGGTATTAGATCATCTAAACAAACTGAAATTGAACAAGATTCGCATAAGATGCGACTATATTTCCCCATTTTTATCCTCTTTTTTTGAAAACTCTGAACAGTAGAAAAATGGCAATGACCGTACTGACATTATCTTGCTTGATAAACACATACTTGCTCTATAAAGTGGCATGAATAAATCATACGGCCTGATCAAGAAGTTTTCAGTATTCATAATTACTTTTAACTTCTTCACCGGGGAATTGCAAGAGTAAGTGTTGAAATCGGTTAAAACAAATACATAATTGCTCAGTAGTTGAATTCCAAACTAACCCTGCAGGGAATCTGAGATAGCAATAGAGATAATAAAGAGATGGAAATACAATTTAATTTCGATAAAAACTATTTTCAATATGGCAGTGATTCTAAATTCTACAAAACCTAACAATGTCCACAGAATAAACTGAAAGATAGAAATAATTGAAAAAAAAGGTGTTTGTATGACTCGATGAGTAGTTTTTACATTCACATGTAGTTAGATCGACACCAAATTAGAGGGTGTTTCATATGGAAGAGGGACCGGGACATTGACAGGACAGGATGAAAATCAATATGATTGTATCTCTCCTTTACATGAAAAATACAGCCGGGTTGGGACAACATTTTAAAACTTATCAAAAGATATGCATTTCTTTGTAAAACAAAAATATCGATTCAACAAATCATTATATTCTTACCTGAACTGATTGCCGTCTAAATGGAAAATAAGTTTTTTGGGAAATGATTTCAGATCAATTCTTCGATCATATGGGAAGTAAATGTAGCATGTCATTAAATATTCGATTACCACAAGATCGTTTACCATTACAACAAGGAGTATAAGTTCTAAATAAATAAATAAGTAAATAAATAAGTAAACAACTCTTATTACTTCTTCAAAAGATTATCAAATGATTTGATATATAAAACAAACTCATTGGTTTTATTCTTTGTCCAATGTGTCAGCTCATGATCATGTAGGAGATCTTCTGATAGACTAGCGTATTTGTTGTAGCACTTGCTTTCGTTAGCTGTGTGAAACCAGTTGTTTACGTGCTCAGCAAAAACACTTGGTGGTACCCACTCCGTGTTGGCATAACCAATGAAATTAATTGACGGATGGTAATTTTGGAAGGTTGGTATCCAGTGGATGATTATGCTTTTCCACGTTTTCTAAAAGAAAAACCCCACATACAAAACGATAAGTTCCAAATTGAACGAATCAGCGATTGAGAATTGATTACAAACCTCTAATGAAACATTTAATTTGATCTTTATTACGTCATGAAGAGAAGCGCGGGTGGCAATGCGAGGAACATAGTTTCTTTTTAATACACCATATCGAATCAATAGTTGATAGAATCTATCACAGTTGCCTGAAGAACCGATAACAACACAAGGGATTCGAGAAAGATCCGTAATATGTCGATCTTCACGCGAAATTTTTAAAGAAACATTGTTGCCAACATTAAAGAAACATTGTTGCCAACATTAAAGAAACATTGTTGCCAACATTAAAGAAACATTGTTGCCAACAACATTAAAATAATTGACTTTTGACTTGTGCCTCTTGTCAAAGCGACGAACCATTGCTTTTCGTGCTTTTTTTACACCAGCTAACTTTCGCGGCTTAAGGTGCAATTAAGTAGTTGCTATAAATAAAATTTCTCCAAAAAAAATTTCTTCTTCTTTCATTTAAGAAAAAATTTTCATCAAGTGATAAGCGTGCAATAATATAATGCATCAAACCGAAATTCGATTTGATCATACTGTAAAAAATTTATAGTTTAACTTTTGGCCTCCTTCCATTCAGTATCATCAGAGTCATAACTACGTATGGAATATCTTTATGAAACCTTACATGTTTCGCTAAGTTACCACATTTAAAGCTCATCAAACGTCAACTATAGATAGCTAGCGTCAAATGTCAAAATAGCCAAAACGTCAACTATACGTACTTAGTGGCGGGATTGGAGAGACGTCACGTCTCGGCGGCATTCCCTCGTTTGGTTCTTCATCTACACCTGGATGTGAGTCGATCATTAAGTTAAGTATGGATTTAAAAGTTTACTTTGAACTATAAACATAAAACTTACTTGGTTTTTGTGGTTTTAAAATCTTTTCTTGCTCTTTAATTGGCAAAGTCAAGATGTTATTATCATCATCTAAGGCTGACTTAACGAACAGGAAAGATTTTTGCAGGAACAATTGGTACGTAAGTAAGTAAGTAAGTAACGGGGAGTTTTAAGTCCTTGGGCTTCCATCCGTAGTGGTTGGCTACTTGCAACTAGGAAGTTGACTTACCGCCAGAGATACGTATAGCATTGCTCTAACTTGCCCGAAGGCCAGTGTGCAGTCAGTCGATGGCTCCAAATGGGCCGATACGCTGCTTTTAAAGCGCATCGGAGTGAAGTATTGAAATGCGACATGACTGAGACTCGAACTCGGGGCCTCAGCGGTCGCACTCGGAGTTACTATATCTACACCATCGCTACACTGTATAGAATTACTTCATATATTCGGTAAGACATTATAGTAGGACCTTTAAGAACCAAAATGATAGTTTTCTTACAACAAATCTGTGGCAGCCATTTACTCCAATCTGGTGATGTTTTATCTTTTAAATCGGCCATCCGTGCTGCAATTTTATTCTGAACGTTGATATGCGCTTGCTCGACCATTTCTTGACTCTGGGGATGCCTGGGTCGTCCTTGAATAAGTTGTATTTGACCAGGCCAGCGCTCAATCAAATTTTTTATACTTTTATTTACAAATTCGGATCCATTATCCGAATGAAATATACTGGGTGGCCCAAACAGAGAGAATTTTTTTCCACTTCATCGCAGATTGGTCCAGCTTCTTTGCTTTTAAGTGGTGAAACGAAATTGAAATTGAAGCGAGACCAATGATCAATTAAATGTAATATGTACTTGCATTCACCATCAGGAAGATGTTGCATATCAATTAGATCTACCTTGAAACAGGAGTCAATAAATTTAATGGAACTGTTCGTTGCAGCTAAAACTGTAGATGAGGTATATAGCAGTTGGTTACCTGCAAACCCTTCATAAAACCGTTAGATATGATTGGTTTAATGGGAGTTACAGTTTTTTGTGGTTGTTTTAAATGACATTGCTTACAAAGTTTCACAAATATCCGAACCACATCTCTGGGAATTCCCCAGAATGACGTGAAATAGAATTACAAATTTGTAATATCATCACCATATTGAGCAATTGAATTGAATATTATTTTGTGTTTTGGAAAACTTTTATAAAATACATTATTTACTGCAATTAGCGTCCGCCCTTTTAATAAGCGCCCAGGGCGGTTATTAGAATTGATTTGAGGCGTTTAAACTATTTAAATTTCATACAACTGAAACTGTAATTACATGAAGTAAAGATTATGGTGTAAAATCCAGGAATTCCATAAACCACTTTTATGGAATATCATCACCATATGACGCAATAAGTCACCCCCCACTACCACCCTCCACCACCACCCTCCACCACCACCCTCCACCACCACCCTCCACCCCATTTTCACCACCACCACGACCCAAAAGCGCCCGGGTGCTACGATAAATACGATACTGATTACCAAACTTATTCGTTTATTTACCAGCTTGTAAGTTTTCATTATTCCCGGATGGAATGACTTTGAAGAATGAATATTTTGTATGATATCAAAAAATTCATCCACGTAGGCAACTCTCAAGAATCCATCTGGTATTCCTCTTCTACTTTCCTTGTTTTTCTAAAGTTTTACAATGGTATATAAACCTTTTTCTCTCATAAGCCATGTCAAAAGAAACACATATATCTTTTAAAGACAAGACGTACCGCTTCTGCTGATGATGCGACAAGAATGTCTCGTAAACCAGCGTCTTAAAAATCAACCAGTTTGGACTTTTTTGCATAAAATCGAAACTGCCGAGATGCTGGGTTTTTTTTCCTACTTTTCCGGAAATTTCAAATAATCCACGATTTTCTTCCCATACTCTCTTGTCAGAACAAAACTATTCGGCCTTTCCCATCGGATCTTGTTTTATATTTTTTTTTTTTAAATTCAAATTTCTCACTGGCGTTCGATAAAATTTGTTTGTCATACAAGGAAGAAAAAGTGACGATATAAAATGTTGACCAGAAGAAATGCTCGAGTCAAAATTCGCAAAATTATCACAAAAAATCGCAAATAATATCACGGAAGAAGAGAAGTGTTTGTCATAAAAACATACACAATGGCCCTGAAAAGGCTCGCAGTTCTCTTCCGTGATATACAATGGCCCTGAAAGCTCACAAAAAGAACAGAAGAGAACTCTTTGCCACAAAGATGATATGGAAGAGAACGCTTTGCCACAGAAAAATTGCGGAAGAGAACACTTTGCCATAAAAAATATGCAAGAGAACAGTAAGCCTTCAGGGCCATCGTAGCTTGGTTTCCACTGTGATTTAACGTGAAATAAGGTGAATTAATTTTTGAGAATGATTTCTTATATCATGTTAAATCACAATGGAGACGTCTTCAAGTTTTCTTATGTCAAGTGTATTTAGCACCTTCTTATTTCATGATTGAACGTGATCTTGAAATAAAATTTTTTTCTCCTCAATAGCAAAAATAATAACAACTCTAGTAATCCCGTAATCTAGTAATCTGAAAAATACCGTAAATCTCCGAATATAAGCCCTGGGCTTATATAAGGTCGTAAGGCTTTTTTGCTGGGCTTATATACAGGGGGGGCTTATAATCGGGGGGGCTTATACACGGAACAACATTTGTGTTAACAACAACAATCATATATTTTGTATAGCGTTTAAAAACGTACAATATAAAATATTTTTCATTGTTCATTGTCATCATCATCAAGCTCGTACTCCCCATCTTCTAAGTCTTCTTCATCGTCGATTTCACTGTCACTAGATGCATCGTCTTCATCCTCACTTATCAGATGATACTCTTCTTCAGGTAACGGCATTGTGTACCCTTCCATACCCCGTATGTTTACTTTATCATTTTCGGATAATGTATTTATATGTATGTATATGATTCATAAATGTATTGTCAGAAATTCACTAAAAAAATAAAAAATGTTTTTCTACAACGTTTTTTGTGTATTTGATCCATGTATTAACCCATGGGCTTATATACGGGGGGGGCTTATATATGGACCTACCTTTGCGTTAAGATTTTGGTGGGCCTATATTTGGGGGGGCTTATATTCGGGGGGGCTTATATTCGGAGATTTACGGTATCTTCTTCCATTTTTAACTTTCACCTATGTAAGTCTGTTTTTAACTAAGTTTGTTAAGACATGATTTAACAATTTTTTTCAGTGGAAAATGTGCATATTTAATTTCGGATTAGTAAACAAAAAATTAGCTTAAAAAATTAATTCACCTTATTTCACGTTAAATCACAGTAGAAACCAGCTTAACACCAAAACATTCCCGGTTTTTGATTTTTCCGTTCTGCACTGTGTGCCGATAACCGAAAAAACATTCACAACAAATTGCCTCTGTGTATAAAGCTGCCCTGGACATGGTATTAACGAATGAGGTTATTTAACAAAAACGTAAAACAAAATGAATTTATGACATGAAATTCATATCCCATCATTTTCTTCACCCAAAGAAAAAACAACTTGTACTTTATAACGTAACAGTCAAATATGTACGGGTCTGGTTTCGGGGCCCTGGTCCTGACTATTTTCATTTCTCAATGAAAACATTCCGAAGTTTATGAAGAAGAAGACAAGCAGCTTATATATACCTGATGAATGCCTTTCAGAGACTTGGATAATACTCAAGAAGTATGTAATGTAGATATATATATATTTCTTCCTGATGATCTTCATCCATAAGTATGTGGGATAACTTGATTGAATTGGCCATTAACAAGAAATTGTTGATAAAAACCAAACATTACTTCTTGCTGTGCTGGACGCAGTTGCTGTATTATTGATAAACAAATCTTGTCTAATCTGAGGAGGAGTTGTAACAAAAAAGAACAATGACTGAAGTATTGTTACAGTCTCAAGAGTTGGACTCTAAAAATAATTTCGACGTGTTATTAAAACCAGTTTTTGATGCTTGTGATTATAATGGGGATGGTTATGTAAAAATTCAAGATTTGATTGAGCTGGGGCAGGAATATTCTGTTGGCAGTGGAGAGGTTTGTAACTATTTTTAATTTCCCTTTTAGTATCTTAACAAGATGCATTATGATAGACATTCAATTTGGGCTGATCAAGCTCAAATTTCCAAAACGTCCATTCTCTTGTTATTGTTGTTTTTAAAGAAATTTGTAAAATTCCAAGAAAAGGAGTTTATGGAAAAAAAAATGTTTTTTTGTGATCTTAAAGACGATGTTAGTGAGAGTGAGTTAATGAATCACACAGCAATCTAGAAGTTTAAAGAACTTCTTTGTATATCTGATAAATTAAGATAAAGAAATGTTATCCAAATGTTATCCAAGTCAATATCAGAGTAACATTATAACGTCTTTGTGTCTTTTTTAAGTAGGACTTTAAAAATAACTTTTCATGTTGTGTGTAGAACGTGCAAATTTCGACTCAACCATGATATCTTTTTACCATAACGAAAGAAAGCACTTATGAGTTCTTATATTCTGTGTTCCGAATTATGCCACTAATTATGTTGAAATTATTAAATCTTGCTACTTTGGCATCTTGCTATGATGTTTCCAAACATCCTGTTGATACGACTTCCCCTTTCGCACACTATTAGTTTTGTTAGACTCAAGGTGATTGTGGTTCATAATGCACACAATAAATAAAACAAAGCTTATCTACTATAGATGGTTCCAGTCATAAAAGTTGTGACGAAACACCGGAACACAAAATACATGGTGATAAAAATTTTCCTTTCTAATAGACTTCCTTTCTGACGAGACCCACAAGAAAACAAAGTTTTTGTTTCGATCCTAGTTATTGTAGTATATAAAATATCTTCAATATTTTTTTAATTCAGTGCCTATTCTTCTGGTTGGGATGAAATCGATGGAGGGAAAAAAGTAAACAGAACCTAAATGTTTTTAGAACAGATAGGGTAGAAAAATGTTTGAGAATGTTTGACCATGGTGTTTATTTTTCCTTAAAAATACCTTCCAACCAGAAGTATTCTAAACCTTTATTGCCTGTGATAATCATACGCAAAATGGTTGATTTTTATTTTATTTTTAAGATAATGTGAAATTTTAAAATTTTTGTGACACAAATGAACCCTCAAAAGCAGTATTATAATATAGCGGTTTAGCATAGTACCCTCTCCTATTTCACTATAATACACTACATTCCAGCTATAGGATATCAAGCCTTGGCACTCCATACTGTAGCCTAATGCTTATTGATACATAGTATTGTAAAAAAAATCCCCTACAACTCATCGTGTTTTTTAATATTTTATAGGATGATACATACTATATTTTCCAGGTTTTGTAATATTTGAGAAACTTGTGGGAAAATGTTTAGCTTTTTCATTTACTAATGCGATACTTAGCAATGGCAATATTATTTTTAAGAATTTGAAGAAGTGATGGCTTCCAGATCTTGTTTAAGTATATTGTGATTTTTATATGTCAGGTTTTGAATATACATTTAAAAACATATTTTGGGATTAATTATGTAAAGTGTAATTAGTTAATTGCATAACAGTAATTAATGTGATAATTCATTTTGTGTGTCCTGTCTATTTCTCAAACCACATTTAAAGTATTTAGTAGTCGTTAAAGATGGAGAACCCATTAAAGGCATGTGTCACATAAGTTTAACAGACATAAATCACATAAAATTTCATTAAAACAACCTGATAAAAATTAGTTCTTGACAGAAATTGAACTTTCATTGGGATTCTAAAATTTTCTCACATATTTTATTTTCATTCTAAAGAACATACATATGGTCAGCATATCACATTTGCAAGAAGTGACAGCCAAACTTACAGCCATGGCATAATACCCATAATACCCTGCATTAAGCAGTTAGTGTAGGGACACAACTGGATATAAAAAAAAACTTTTTTCTTATTTACCTTGGTTGCTGGAATGAAATATCAGATATAAATATTATTTTGATTGTGAGTTGTAATGACAGCTTGTCATGGGTGAGTCTTTGATAAAATGATGTCTTCTCTGTCTGGTTATATATATATTTTGTTTACTTTTATTTACTTTTGTTTAGGAATTGGAAATCATTCTTCAGCAGTTGGATGCCAATGGAGAAGGAAGAATTACATTCCATGAGTTTACAAAACGAGTACAAGAAATCATAACAGGTGTTTCTCCATTTCCAACCATGGAAGGAAGAGAGAAAAGTGATAAGGTATTTTATATAACTGTTAAAATCTAATATTTTTCTTTGGGCTGTTTTAGCTCCGAAAGACAACAACAACGAACTTATTGATTTAAGTCCTGTCAATGAAGAACATCCTCTGATGGTTGTATCGGATGCTGATCATGTGTTAGATGAAGAGAGGCCTAGATCTCACACTGATAGTGAAGGTTTTTTTGAAGAGGTTTGTCCAGATTTTATTGATGCTACTGTACAAAGCTTCTGCCAAATTGATAGAAGCTTCTAGATTTTTCTAGGCAAGAAGTCAGGGTTCAAAACCTGGTGTAATTATGCTCACGACTATAACAGTATGAATCCATACACTTCAGAGCTGGGGTGATGTCTAAGGGGATTTTCTAGTTGAGTAGTTGAAGCAGCTTCCATAGCCTAAATGGACCGCCTACACAGTTTATCAGAACTGACAGTTATCTTGGGGTAAACATTAATAAATAATCATATAAAAATGAATATTAAGACCTTGAAAAATGTTTTTTTCTTCAAAATTCAGATAGACAGCACTTCATATAGCACAACATCCACCACTGATGCATATGCTGAGTTTGAAGATGTGAATAATTCTCCACAGAAGTACATGAACAATTTACACACTCCTCCTAAAAATTTCTTTACAAAAATGAAACAAGACACAAGCATCTATTCAACTTATCCACCCAATGGAAAACGACCTCGGAAAAATCGGTCATCTCTTCTAGCGTTTCAACAAAAACAACTCAGTCAAACCACTGAAAATCAGTCACTAGAGGAGGGGTTTGAAGCTTTTGGCGAATGTAATGGGTCTATTTCATCAGAACCAGTGAAATGGCAGATGCACATGTCTCCAAGTGATAGCAGGTAATTTTAACAATTAATCTTACATTTGTTTCATCTTTTAAATCATCAATGAAATAGTTTTGAATTTCCTTTACGATTTATGTTACTGTGAAAATATTTGATGCAGTGATGTTATAATATTAATATGTTGTTTTGAGGCTTTTAAAAGCACGGTTGAACAGTTTCAACATGGCTGTACAGTTTGAACATAATGACCAGATTCAAATGTGTATTGGTATTGTTTGCATTCAAAATGTTCATCTGAACCTTCTTGGTTTGTTTGACATGGTTCTCAGCTCAACTGGAAACTGTCCTCCAATTTCATTTTGTGCTAATCATGCCAAAATATGCCAACATTTACTGATTTGTTCTTCATATTAACCAATCACAACGAAAGTTTGGGCTAAACTAAACTT
The DNA here is from genome assembly GCA_039566895.2 of Turritopsis rubra. NCBI lineage: Eukaryota > Metazoa > Cnidaria > Hydrozoa > Anthoathecata > Oceaniidae > Turritopsis > Turritopsis rubra. Next base: position 15,142,974 of record CM077631.1, on the reverse strand, counting down.
TGTTTTCAGTATTTTAGAATTGTTACATCACGTGTTTGGTAATAGTTCTCTTAAAAATCAGATCCAATCATGTAAACCAATCAAATTTGCATTGAAGGAAAAAAATTCATGATAAGTTGAAAATTACATTTCCACTCAAATTCTTTCATTTCCTGAGCACAGTAAAAATTTTATGATGTCTATGTTAACATCTGCCTTTCAAGCTCTTTCACACCCTCAAACTGTTCAATCAATCTATTTAAAATTGAAAATCAGATCCAAATGTCTTTGCTTGTTTTGTTTTTTTGAGATTCTGTTTTGATTAGTATACTGTACTGTAAGGTCAATTTATTAGTTCATTTGTGCAGCTCCCATATTGAACTTCATTTAAGCTTGTTTCGATTATCTGGTAATCGAGTAGCACGCAATCTTCGGCAAGTACAGTCTGCTCGAACAAGTCTACATGGCAGCATGGAAGATCTGCGTTTGCACGACACCAATCACATCCACTCATTGTCGGACAACGAAGGTGATTACATGGCCCTTTCTGAAGAAGTAAGTCCTCACATGAAACCGTTATTAAGTTTGAAAGTGGAAGTGAACTGTGAGTCTAACCTTCAGAATGGATAACATTCATATTCCCTTCACTTTATCTGATTGCAATGAAAAATATTTTTAGATACGGAAACTTAGCTCCCAGCTCACAATAATGAAAATGGATCAAGATGATCATGATGATAAACAAAGAAGAATTCGTGAAGACAATCGTATGCTTGTAAACAGGTAACAGCATTGATGATAATATGTGGGTTTGTATGAGCTTGTGTAGAGTCTGGAATCTTTATTCATTGTTTTCTATTCTGCTTTTGTTGAATCAGCATTTTGATTGAAGAGGGCAAGCTTCCATTTTGAGAATCTATTTCTTTGATGAATTATTGATTTGAACTTTCTGTTTTATGAATGAAAATATGTAAATAAAAAGAATGAATAATCAGGTGGAGCACCAAAACATTTGTGTGTCATAGAAAACTTTCAACTACTTTTCATGAAGTGATAGATCAATTTATTTGAATAGTTTTTCTCTTCAGTGTATTTGCTCTACTAAATGTTTTTGTGAATGTTCACGTGATAGACAATTTGGTATAGTTCTATTTCGTTTGTTTTTGAGCAGGTGTGTTTGATTTGCGTAATTTTCAACAACTTCTTTTTGTTTTGAGAATGTAACTAATACTGATCACAGATTAACCAACTCTTCATATTTTTCAGGATCAATGCATTAGAAGAACAGTTAATAGATCAGAAAACATCTTCACTGAAAGTTGTTGAAAACGAGACTCAGAAATACAGAAAAGAATTAGTAAGTTAAAGCGTGTATTCAGAATTCAAAATATATTTATATAATAATATATAATATAATAATATATTTTGAAGAAAAATAAATAAAGCCTTTTGATTGGCTGACTTGGTGAAAACAAGAGTAGTGGTATTCTCCTAGTCACTTACATCAATATAGGTATGCATTCATATTTGCTAGCATGGCATGAATGAAATACTGAATACGGATGTTGCAAGAGAGTGTGACAATACATTAGGAAAGTTTTCATGTAGTTGGGACACAGAAAAGTAAATGTGCATCGTTTTTCATTTCAGCAAAAATTACAACGTGATAACAGCGAGCATATTGACAAGCTACAAATGAAGTACGTATCAACAACACTATTTTTGTGTTTATGAAGCAACCATTTTGTTGCTAAGCATGTATTGTTACAAAACAAAGAATTAATAGAATAATATTATGCTAATCAGTATATTATGTAGATATGTAAAGTAGCGTATAACATTAATTTGAATCAAAAGAAGCGATAGTCATCTATGTTGTGTATGAAGTTTTTCATTTGGTTATACTGAGCTTCTTTGAGAGTTGTATAATTCTGTTGGTTCATTTTGGAGTTATTTTGAATGCATTGGTGTCTAGGTTACACGAAGCTGAACTCGAAATCGCCAACTTGAAAACAGTTGAGCCGATGCTAAGAAAAGAAATTGAAAGTGCACTTGAGGTAAGATTGACTTCCTAGTTGCATGTCGGCGGGCGGAAGAACCAACCGATACGAATGGAAAACAAAGAACTCAAAACTTTCAGTTAATTTCTCACTTGCTAAGATGTGAAACAACTTCTCCAACAGAGATGTGTCTAAACACATGATCTGATTATCTATTAACTTTGGAAACAAAACAAAATTTATTTGCTGAAAAAATCTGCCAATTTATAATCTGAATTGTTTTTTTGTTTGCAGGAGAGAAGGGAAGCTCAAAAGAAAATTGAAGAGTTACAAAATCAACTCATTGAAAAAGAAAAAGAAATCGAACAATTAAAATATAAGTTGCGTTCGAAAATCGACGAGCTTGAACGCGAGAAATCCCAACGTTCCCATGAAGTTCAAGCTTTATCTGAAGAGGTTGACAATTTGAGATATATGAAAGATGCAGCGTTGAATCAATTTGATGAAAGAAAGGATTTGATCAAACAAATTGATTTACTGAAGAAGGTTGGTGTCCATCGATTTCGTTGTACCGAAATCAGGTTTGACTGTAGGTTGACCGGTACAAACTTCGAAAAGACTGTTTATAACTACTATAAAGATGGTGCAAGCAACATAAGAAAAAAACCGGTCATTTATGTAACAACCGCTCTCAACAACCGATTTGACATAATGTAGGGATAAACTTGTGGCCGGACTTACCAAGATAACTGTGAATTCATTCTTCTTTCTCCTTTCTTAGGAAAATGAAACACTGAAGTCAACAAAAGACGATCTTCGTAATCAGCTTGTTACTCAACATACAACTTTCGAAATGAACGTAAGTATGATTTAAATATAAAAGATTAACAAACTATCGACGACCCACTCAACATTTTCGTGTGTTTTAACAAACTATCGACGACCCACGCAATATTTTCGTGTGTTTTAACAAACTATCGACGACCCACTCAATATTTTCGTGTGTTTTAACAAACTATCGACGATCCACTCAATATTTTCGTGTGTTTTAACAAACTATCGACAACCCACGCAATATTTTCGTGTGTTTTAACAAACTATCGACAACCCACGCAATATTTTCGTGTGTTTGCGATTTTTTTAGAAAGAACACACTCTCGCAGATGAGTTAGCGCATGCGAACAAGGACGATGTCTTAGACGCTTTACGAGCTGAAGAGAACGAAAATCATCGGCTCCGTCAATATATCGATCAATTGCTGAGTCTCATTGTGCAAAGTAATCCACTCTTGCTTGAGAAATAGCAGCCTCAAAATGGTAGGCGAAACTGTGGACGTGTTGTAAATACACTGAAATAGAAGTGCGATCCTGACTTCGATCTGTCGTAAGATTACATAAACTTATCAAGAACCAAATGTGGTGCTATTGTTCGTGGTGTCTTATGTAATGCTTCCCCAGATTGCTATGTGCATTAATGTTGAAAACACTAGAATGACTGAATAAACAAATAGATTGAATGGATGAGGTCGCTGAGATCATCCGAAGGAAATGAAAATGAAATTTTTTATCAGATTTCTAAATTTTAAAATTATTTTTTAGGTGATGATGTTTTGAATATATTTAAGAAATAAGTTATATATGATATCGCAGATTTTATCAAACGTTTACATATTATCTTTCCCTCTCAAGGAAAATAAAGGAAATTAATAAATAAATATAAATAAAGTTAGCTAACCAATCATCATTTGTTCCAGATGCTTTCTGAACGTCCGCATATAAACTTGAGTCATTTTCTCCTAACAGTCTATTTTAATTTCTCCGCATTATGAAAGTTTATGAAATGTTTGAAAGAACGAGGCATAACGTGATTGTAGCCTCAATAACCCAGACGGAAGTTTCACCATAAACTTAAGTTAGAAGAAATTGTCAAATGAACTGTGCTAACGATAATAACGGTAATAACGATAATACAGTTATGAAGGTGGTTTCATTCGGTCATTGAAATGAAAAGACTAGTTTTCACAAAATATTGTTTGCTCACTGTTTCTGTAGTTTTATTTTTCTGCATTTGTTATAATTTTAGTTTGATTGATTACTTGGTGGTTGACATAATGTTTATATTAAGAATTTTTTTACTCGATAAATTCTGACAGTTTTTTGACAAGGGGATATATTGTTTTCGAATCTTTGTATATATGTAAAATGTTATTTTTTTTTAAATTGTTTTATGCACCAATAAAAACTGGCGTTTCAGTGACAACGATTTGGAATTACTTTGAAAAGTGGTTGGAAAGTAAGAAAATGAACTGGGTTAGCAATCAAAAAACAATTCCCCATGTGTCTCCGTCTTTTCAAAGTCATTTCCAAGAATGGCGGTTATATAGGAGATTATTTCCAAACAGAAACGAAATTTCACGAAATATTTGTAAAAGTTAACTAAATGATGACGTAATGATGACGTAAGAGATAAACTTATTTCAATTGTCCTGTTTCCTGTTTTCCGGACAACCCTGGTTTCCTTTCTTTTAACTATGTTTTATTTTGAATTTTATTGTAAACAACGCTCTACCATTATATGTTGAATACTTTACAGAATCTGTTACCATATTGTTGAGTACTTTACGGAATCAGTTATTTTGCTGTTAAATACTTTACAGAATCAGTTATCTTGCTGTTTAATACTTTACAGAATCAGTTATCTTATTGTTGAATATTTTACAAAATCTGTTATCTCATTGTTGAGTACTTTACGGAATCAGTTATTTTGCTGTTGAATACTTTACAAAATGCGATGGAAGCTCTTACAAAATGGTTGGAGGCAAGTCTAAAAGCTCTTGAAGAAGAAAGGAAAATTATTAATTCTCATTGTCGTGATATTAAATTATCTTTAAGAAGACTAGAGATAAGGTATAGATTTTTTTTAAGTTTTTCTGTTTGGGATGTCATTTTGCATCAGTTGATATTTTGTTTGCATTTCAGTTTATCACAAAAACAAGTCGAAGAGCAGGACCAAAAATCTGACCAAAAATCTGACCAAGGTAAAACTTTTTCCTCACAAATTTATGTTCAAATTTCAATTTCATGTTGATGGGAAATAGGGTTGATAGAAACTTCTTATTATTCCAGAAAATTGCCAAGTTGATATGAAGCAGATAGACGAGCTCATTGAAAAAGCACAAAAAGTTTTAGCCTGCGATGATGTCCCATTTAAGACCAGTCAGCCTCTTAGTAAGTGCCATTTTTATCCATCTTTTTAAATACAGACTTTTATACTCGACAGTGTTGCTCGATGTTTTTGTTCGTTCTGTCGTTCCTGGCAACCTAGACAATACGTTCTTTCAATACGTTCGATTTGAGGGCAATTTGTTTTTTCACTCATCCATGTTTTCACTGCAGAGAAAACTACTGATCCTAAAGAGAAAAAAACTAAAACGAAGAACATCCCGTCTGAAAGAAGAAGAGCAACTGAAACAAAAAAAAGATGGACGGAAAGAAAGGGAAGATCAGTCAAAACAAAAGAAAATTGTAGGTTTTCCCCAAAATCTAACCAATGACAGGGAAAAGTGACTTTTTTTCTTCAATTTTCTTCAGTTTTTCCCATTGATTTACAATAGAATGGATCGGTGGATGATTTACACTAGAATGAATGAGTGGATGATTTACACTAGAATGAATGAGTGGATGATTTAGAACTTTTATTAATTGTCTTTTCTAGCTTCTACTTGTTTGAAATTTGGAAGCAAAGAGTGTGTTACTATGGCAACATCAAGAAACAAGCCCACTGCGATAGCTGAAATGAGGAATGAGAGTGAAAGTTCAAATTGCAGGACCAGAAATAAAGAGGAAACAAAACTTGCTAACAAGTTAAATATACCCAGAACGCAACAGCAACAATTCCATGAAACTTTTCCACATTTTGATCGGAATTACATCGAAACACGTAATATGAACTGTAAACTGACGAGGAAGCTTGTTACTTTACAGAATGACATAACAGTAGTAGGGGATCAAAGAATTGCAATGGAGGATTACTTGCAGTCTCTTGCACGTAGAGGAAAGCGTGAAACAGATGCCAAATTCCATCTCTTGGATTTGTTGTCTAACAGTGATAACTCGACTACTGCTGGAAACATGAAGGATTTGTTACATCAAGTAACAACTGAGCGAGACAAATGTTCTGCTTTACTTGATAATCAAATGACAGGTTTGTATTTCAGCTATCTTCTCCACAGTGTTCTAATTATTATTTATTTTATTATTATCCTCATCTGTTCTGATAGAACTGTTATCAATGAGACTCCTGTGTAGGAGGTCCTAGAGCATTTAAAGCCCCCATTTAGGCTACGAATACCGCATGTCTGCTTCAGACGCTCAACTAGACAACCCCCTTAGATATCAATCCCCTCTCAAGCTGAGTGCTAAGCTGAGTGGATCGATTCACACTGTTATAGTTGCAGATATGACTTGGTCAGAAATTGAACTCTAAACCTCTCGCATTGGAAGCGAGCACTCTACCACGAGGCCACCAGTCGGTTAATTACAATTAGTTACAATTACTTTTATTATGTCGACTTTGATTTTTAGAAGAAAATCCAAAATCTCATTTTAAAGATGAAAGTTGTTCATATGTGCAGGTCTGTGTGATGATGTCTTCGTTATGTCTTTTCAAATCAGATTGAAGCTTAGTGATTGCTGCTCAGTGATAGTGAAGCAACTAATATACTTTCTAAACATCTTATCTTTTTGTATTGAAAGATTTTGAAGGATGAATTGAAAGCCAACCAAGAGAGAATGGAGAAAGATTTTTTGGTGACTTTTCGTCCAATTGCTGATCAATTGATCAATCATAGTTGCCAAGCAAATCTTACGGACAGGTCAGTAATTTCTTGGTCACTGATTAACACGATTGTCAGTATCAATAACTGTAGAACGAGCAGTTATGTTCAGTGTGTTTAATTTTTTAGTGAGAAAATTTCCATTTATCGACAAGTTTATTCGCTGCTCAGTCCCAAATACGACAGCTTTCCGGTCCTGGTTTTTGATGATTAAAGATAACTAAACAATTAGTTTTGGGACATATTTTTATATATTTTGCAAAAAGTAGCCATTTAACTAAACAAACAAATAAATAAAATTAAAAATTAATATCAGTTTTTCGTGCCTTTATAATGTTTCCTTTATATCCTGTCCACACTGACCTCTGTATACGCTCATGGTGGGATATATGGTGAACGTGCACTGCGCAGTGATGGAACGAAATCCTCGATGACTATGATATTTATGGTGATTGCCGCTATGTCTCTTTCGAATTTGTAAATTAATTCCCTGCCTATAAGAAGAAAATTCCTCGTTTATCCCGATTCTAATTAACAAAGATGATTGAGGATGAGCGTACGTGAAAAGCAAATTTTTTTTCCAAATCGTGGAGATCTTAGGCATGGTCACATCGGAAAAGTCAGTCCGGCAAACCGGAAGTGATTTTGTTTTCAATTTTTCCCTGATGCCAAACTTTGCCCAAATTGTCCTTTTTCGGCGAAAATATCGAAAATGATTCCCAAATTCGAAATCAGCACCATTTTGAATTGTTCTACATACAATTTTAGTGAAAATTGAAGCATTTCAAAATTTGGTCCAAACTTTGCCCTTTATTGATTGATTGTTTGATCAACATCTTATATCCGATTCTCTGTCTTTTTGTCTGTCACGCAAAATAGACACGAGTAGTGAGAGAAATAGGAGAGCCAGTAACGTAAGATTACACATAAATATTTTTTCCTTGGTGCGATGTCAGTGTGAGACTAATGCATTGCGACCCAAATCGAACGCAAGATTTAGACATATGATCTCGAGAACGAATAGGAATAACTGAAGTTTTTTTGGGTGCATGACATTGGTGATGGGGTAACAAAAAGATTTTGGCAAAATTTTAGGGACGGGGTGCTATGACGTCATTAAAATCCAGGATATCTCCGTAACGGTTCGTCGTAGACATATGATCCTATACATTTTCTTGATCAGAATTTCGAGCTTTAAAAGATGGTATTAATTCGTTGATTTTATTTTTCGTGAATTCTGTGGGAGGACGTAGGCTGAATATGAGAGGCGAGCGACGCCGCCGGTGGCGGTGTGGTATAACATTAAAACCACTGGGGAGTTCGAGTTCTTCTTGATCGGGTTGGAAGATTTTCACTGTGATGTCATTTTTGTAAGGTTTTAGGAATCCCAGGACGATTGAAGAAATCAATAGCTGCGGAGGAGAACAGTGATAAATAACTGCGTTCGCTTCCCGTGCAGATAATCATTGTGTAATTGGTGACAAAAGAATTGATAAAAATATTTGTAAAAATATTTATAAAAATAGAACAAAAACGTCATTATGGTCATCTGGAAAAGAAAAACTCCATAGCAAGAATGGATATTGCTACATGTAATATGTTACGTATGTTACGTGTATGTTACACATGCAGTATCGTATTTTGTGTTGATACGCATCCTGACAATTAACAATAATTGTCCCACTGCGATTTCCTAATGAGCAAAATATGTTACTATTTATCCGAGAAACAATGTACCGATCAAAACGAGATCTGTATGAACAACTTGGCCAAGAAGTGACATATGAACATGAATTCAAGAAAGGTGTATACTAAGCGGAAAATCCACTTAAGAGTTCGTCACATTAAACATTTTGCAAGACGTTAGATAAATGTTTTTTTGCAAGAATAAGGAATATAAATTTGCAATTGCACTTTTTGCGATATCAAAAGAAACGTAAAAATGTCCTGATTATTCTTATTAGAGGATAGTTCGTGAAACAATTTGTTGACGAAAAAACGCTTTAATGAACAACAATTTATTCTATTCTGTCAAAATGGTACCAAAGTTGTGCCCAGGTAGAATTCATTGGAGGAATGGGGCACAAATTTGTTTTAACAACCCGTGAATATCGTAAATTGAATGTTGATCCTGCGAACTTAAATAAACAGCAACACCATGGCAACAAAGTGGGCAATCTTTAATCAACAATTCTTAATGTATCTCGAGGGATTGATTCTTTTTTGAAACACCAAAAAAAGTAATTTGGGATGCATGCAAGGGTTGGGTTGCGAAAGACGGAAAGATTTTTGCGATAAAAAATTGAGATTTATATTTATTTGAGATATAGTACAAGGACCGGCGATGAAGGTTTTTGTGTTTTTCTTCATCTGCCCTGTCGTCATCAACTGTAAAAGTATATTCGATCAGTTGAAGCTGGATTTACAAAGCGAAGGTGAGTGCGGAGCGCATCCAGCGATTTTTATCCAACTAAAGTTCATGATGTGACGTGACGTGACGTGATGTGACGTGACGTATTTTGTTTGGGTGAGTGAGGACTAGGGTCAGGTAATGCCTCGTTCTTTCAAACGACTCGAGGAGGTTTTTAATCAAGGAGTCAGCGGTTAAGTGAGCAGAAAACAACAAAATCAATAATCCATAGTGACAAATGTTTCCATAGTTACTTATGTTATGACTTTTGTTAGATTTTGTACTTAAATTTTATTTGCATTTTTTGGTAGGACGAAATACTCTGTCATAATATTTACAAACTTAATGAAATCAGCAAAAACTCATTCACTTCTAATAATTTCGTTTCTAGAAAATCTTCCCGATGACGTCCACAACAAATATGATTTCATTCAAGATCAACTAGATGATTTGTTTAAAGAAGAAAAAGATCTGGAGAAAAGAATCAAGCAATACGCATCAGGTAAATAAGTAAATAAGTAAATAAGTAAATAAGTAAATAAGTAAATAAGTAAATAAGTAAATATAAAAATCACTGCGGATAGAAAACATGAAAAATCTGTTTTTATTTCTGCTTTTTAAACTCAAAATAATTTTGACGTAATACCTTGGAGAGCTTAAAATTTAACGATTATCAATATCATACACAAAAGAATAATTATGAGGATTAGAAATTAGAAACGTAATTATTGAAAAGGATTTTCGAAAGCACTAAAAAATGAAAGGGTTTTTCGTTGTCGCAAGTGATATAGGTGGCGAAGTGATGTAGAAGTGACAGACGTAAGTACAGTGATACAGACACCAATTTCCAGCAATGAAAAATGTCTATATTTAAAATTTAAATATGTGCTTTGGTTAGTTCTACCCACAGTGATCTAAAAATAACACCAGATCGAGCAACCTATTCCTTTAGAATTTGAAAGTTTAATCGTTGCCAATATTGTAGGACCCACTACGTATCCGTGAACAAAAAAATATTGAAACAAACTAATAGAAGAAGATTTAGACAGTACAATTATCTTTCCATAAACTTAAATGAAATTAAATGCATTTATAAATGCATAATTGTGCTTTGGGAACCTTCACCACATGTATTATTACGACGATTTGATTAAATCCCATGCTCGGAAATCATGACGATGACCGAATGAATTATCTACTTTTCACTTCGATAGAACACGTTAATATTATGACGCCATAGCGATCTATTGTATTGATGACTAGGGAAGTATTTGTGTGCAGTGAAGTTGGAGTGGTTTTGTGGTAACTTCCCCACTTCTTGTCTAGGTGAAACGACGAGTAAAAAACCGACAATTGACGAAACTGATATAAACACACAAAATGGTGCGTATCTAGAGCAACTTTAAACCCAGGGTCTCAAACATTTTCCATATACGGATGCTGCCGTGTGTATATCGAAAACTCAAAAGACTTTGGGTTCGTTCTTAAAGGTTTTTTTAAAGAACTTAATTGGCTGATGAAAATTGATATGTTTTCTTGGTTGATCAATCATATCATCATAAGCAATGCTAGTTGACCAATCATATCATCATAAACAATGCTAGTTGACCAATCATATCATCATAAACAATGCTAGTTTTGATTCTTAGGATTCACGGTCCCGGAAGAACAATTTCTAGTTAAAGATAATGTGAAACGAGCTTTTGGAGCGCAATCAATTTTTAAATGGCCCAAAAACTCGAATGGAGAGCTGATCATACCGTATAAAATCGATTCTTCAAGTAAGTGTGATCATGTTCATTGCGTCAGTACTTTTGATCATGTATGAAAGGGATTCCCTTTCTATAAGATATTTCTTTTCATTTATTTTTGCAAACGTTTACAACCCACCCATATATGTGATGCCATTCAAGTGCTGCATTTCCTTGAATAAGCGTCCCCGTTTGACATTAACGTTTATATTTTTTCTTAAAGTTCCTTTCGGTACCGCTAAATATAAAAGACTCGTGTTTTTTATCACTCAAATGAACAGCTACATGGAATGCAACGAAAACGTATGGCGCCCACGTGTTAATCAATCGCATTATATATTATTTGTCAATTCGACTGGGTAAGTGTGTACATGTATGAATATTATCGACTACAATAATATAATGCACGGTGTTCCGCAGGGGTCAATACTAGGACCTTTACCTTTTAATATTTTCATGATAGATTTATTCTTCTTTGTGGATGATGTAGATATAGCTTATTACGCTGGTAACACTCCACCTTTCGTTATTGGTAGAAATACTAATGAAATAATAAGAAAAGTTGAGATCGTATCTTTTAAATTTTTTTCATGGTTTGATCAAAACGGAATGAAAGTTAACGAAAATAAATATCATGTACTATGTGGTGAAAATACTATTGAAAAAATAGGAAGTACCTCAATAAATCCATCTGACGAACAGACTTTACTAGGAATCAAAATAGATAAAAAGCTGAATTTTGAAAATCATGTTGAATATATTTGTGACACTGTATCTAAAAAACATATGAATGATTAGAATGATTATAACAACCATATCTCAAGTTTAAACGAGCTTCTCGAAAGAGATAACTCAGCACAGCTCTCTTAACAGAAATTTATAAAACTAAAAATGCATTAAATCTGGATATAATGTCTGATGTATTCAAAATTTCAATACCTTACATTAATACGAGGTGTAACCGTGATTTCATTCAAAAGACACTCAGAACTGTATGATATGGTCAGAGACTATATCCTATATTGGACCAAAAATCTGTCAATCTCTTCCTTCCCACATCAAATATGAAGAAAATCTCTTTCTATTTAAACAAAAAATAAAGCTATGGAAGCCTGACAGATGTCCATGCCGCTTAAACGAACTTGGAAGGTGTATGATTTATCGAGAATTAAGACAATATACTTAGCGACAATGTATACTCCTTATTTCTGTGTCTACATCATCAACAACTTATATATTCTGTTGACTTTGATTAGCGTATTTTTTATAACGCTATATTGTATTATATGTTTTGTCAACGTTAAATAAAGATAAGAAAAAAAACTTTCCCAAGGTTCCATTTAAATGCTGTATTTTTGTCTAGTTAATACATCTGGTCTCATTTTAAATATCCAAATTGCCTCTAATCATTATAATCATTATAATGTTTTATTAATAAATATAATTATTAAATAACTAATAAATATAAAACAATATCAAAGAAATAAATTTCATAAAAACGAGGTTGGATGTACTGACTAGCTCAAAACACGAAACAGAAATTCGTTAAAGGTGTATTTGAAAACGGTCGACAAACTGATAGGCCGAAATTCTTGAATGACGGTAGCCGGTACTTTATCATATTTTGTTTTATTGAGTGGATTTATTTCAAGTAATCGTTCACCAGTTTTTCGTTCTGATGATTTTCTTCTCAGTATAAACTAGTTTTTTCTTTTGCTGACAGAAAATGTCGGCCTTCGAGACAAAAGAAGGAGAATATTACGTGCAACAAGGTCCCACTGATAGACCAAATCACAATTTCTCCTTACCTAAGTTAATGGTGCAATTTTGTCTCTGTTAGTGAGGCTAGAATAAAGTCATGCTTCGTTCTTTCACATATTTTTATGAGACTTTTTACAGTAAATTTATAGTAAAGAGAATTTGTAAGTCAATCATACTTATGAATGTTGACATGCCGTTTCACATGACGTAATGACGTAATGACGTACCCATCATTGAAAACTAATCCCGTGAATTTACTGAAATTTCAACTAAAACAAAACCGTATCCAATACGATGGACTAAGTTCGAAATCCTAACAAACAGCATCACTACAAAGTTATATAACTAACTAACTAACTAACTTATATATTCATATTCATGTAGTAACATCGCCATTAGATTTATTTTTATGTAATATACATTTTTAGTTGTTCGAGCTATGTTGGGAAAATATTCAGTGAACAAAAAATCCAGCTAGCCGATGCTTGTGTTATGAGAAATGATGGTAAGATAACTGAATGCTTCGTGAAACATATTTCATCGCGTCGAGGTTACCATCTTTCATACGATAAGCCGACAACACATAGTTTTCCCGATTTTACCATTCACTGGTCGAAATTTTAGAGAGAGAAATTCGGGAAACTTCTATTTTGTCCGCTTGTGAGATAACATCATCAAAATTCGGATTAATAATTGGAGGCAAAGTTCATAGAATAAATACTGTTAGGAATTTAGCAACAACAACAAAAGAAAAACTCGTACATGTTTAATCAGCCTTTTTCTCAGTTTTGTACACCAATATTATCACGTGACCATATGAACTTTATTTGAGACTTGAAGGTAAGTGTTCGGATAAATTATGTACGACCATTAACAACCTCAACCCAACCTCGTTACCAAGGCTCCCCAACCAATCCTGTTAATCATGATTGACGAAATTTTCGACTTAGGGCTGTGTTACACGAGAGGCATGGGACTTTAACTTAGGGCTGTGTTACACGAGATACAATGAGGGGTTTTTCTTAGGAACTGTGTTACACGAGATGTTACATGCAATGGGAATTTATCACGAACATCAACGGAGAGATCGAGACAAATTTGTTTCGATCAAATTTGACAAAATGCGGGAAGGTAAGTGAAGCAACGAATTTTGTTGACCATTTTTTCTCAGTGAAATATCGATAAAACAGAAACCATTTATTCCGGAATATAGTGTCCGTTTTATAACGGGTTGACCTGAAAATCCCGTTCCTTTATGAAGAGATTTCGCTTTTCGAGATTATTTTTTTTTTACGCTAAAAAATATTTAAATATTTACGCCTATAAATGCCTGTTTGAAATTACCGACAAGGTATTTAACGATTTCAAACTATTCAGAAATAATTGGTCGCATAGAAAGTAAAACTATTCTATCTTGATGTTTGTGTAGGTGCCAAACACAACTTTGGGAAGGTAGAAAAGGAACACAATAACACTCTATCAGTAGGAACCATTTTCATTTGTCTTACATCTCATAAAATATCCTTCCCATCATTCTTTGCAATATTCTAAATATCGTTTCAGCCTTATGATTATGGTTCAGTGATGCATTATGGGCCATATGCATTTGCTAAAAATAGATCAGTGAAGACTATTGTTAAATTGGATACATCGAACACTGCTGAAATGGGACAGCGGACTGGTTTATCTAATTTGGATAAAAAACACATAAATTTATTTTATGAATGTAATCCAACAACATCGCCGCCCTCAACTAATAATGTGCCACTGACTACATCTGCACCCACTACTAAGATGTCATTGACTATGCAGCCAAAAACTCCTACAATAATATCGACGACAAAGCAGATTCCGTCCACCACAGAAGTGATTACTACAGAACCGGGTACTTTTCCACCAACAACAGAAGAAGTGATTACTACCGAACCGGATACTTTTCCACCAACAACAGAAGAAGTGATTACTACAGAACCGGATACTTTTCCACCAACAACAGAAGAAGTGATTACTACCGAACCGGATACTTTTCCACCACCAACAGAACCGACAACACCAACAACAACAACTACTGAGAAACCAGTTGAAACAACAACAATACCAACAACAACAATGGAGCCAATCCAGCACGTGACACTCAGTGGTAAGAACTTACCTCGCCCCAACTCTCTTTATTCTTTTATTGAAAGCATTTCTTGAATATTTGTATCTCATGTTTAGAATGTAACTCAAGAAGAAAATGGCATCAAAGCAATTGCTCATTTGTTGGCTTCAAAATCAAGAAATTAAAAAACTTGAGTATGTTGACTCGATTATTTCTCCTCACTAAAAAATTTACGGTGAAAAGTCTTATAAAAAATGTTTCAAAGAACGAGGCATAATCTGACTAAAACCTCACTAGCTCAGACAAAATTAATAAGGTTTGCACCATTAACTTAATAGTAGGCGAGCAGAAATTGTCTGTTGAACTATGTGTATAGAAGTAAAAAAATCTTCAAAGCTGTCCAACACCTTCGTCTGCAATCTTGTTTTTTTTTAGATTGTTATGATCGTACTTGGCACTGTAAAAAATGGATCAGACGACTCCCGGTCAGATGTTCGTGGAGGTCTTTCAAAACATACTGTCCTGAGTCATGTAAATTATGTCAAGTAGGTAGGTTATCAAAATACGTGATCAAAATAAAGATTTGTTTGAACCAATCATCAGAATATAATTAACATAATTAACATAATTAATATAATTAACATAATTAACATAATTAACATAAATAATGGAAGAAACGCTTCGGAGTTTGCAGTTTGAATACAGGAGTTTCGTGGCTCCAGTCTAGCGAGGGCCTTCTTTGTTGTATTTTCAACAACCCCCAGAAACGATGACACCCGTTAATGTAAAAAAAATTCATATATGCTTATATTATTTCTAGAAAAGTATTTGGAAACGAAATTTCGCTATGCTTGGTTTAAAACGATCCGATATGAAAAATTACGAGTTTTTTGTAGTTCGGGAAATTTAAATTGGTGGGAAAGATATTTTTGTTTTGAATGGAAACGAAGGAAGGTTCCAAGTACCATCGTCATGAGTGTTCCTGAAAAAACCGTGAAAAAAGAAACTAAGTGCACGTGTAATGATCAGAACTGTGGTCAAACATACTGTGTTTCAATTACTCATCGTCGACAATCAAATGCAGCAATGTGTTTTCAAAATAGAAAACGAAAAAGTAAAACCACAGTGTGTTTAATAAACTTGGATGAAAAAGAACTCAAGCATAAAAAATCTGGCGGTCTGAAAGACATGTGCACTGCAGAAAATACACACATCATTCGAGATCAGTCACAGAACTGGGAACGAACAATGATTGAATTTTATGGCAAATGCAGCAGATTGGAGGTAGAAACATAAGCATAGTGTATCATAGCAACATAGTGTATCATAGCAACACAGTGTATGAAATGTTCAATCTTTCGTCTTCAGATGAGTAATAAAGATAGGATTGTACTTCTTCTTCTTTTTATTTATTTTTATTTATTTTTATTTATAGGTTTCTATCAACTCAACAAAAGGAATAGATAACTTTCACATCAAAAACATTTCTGTCGTTGCCGGCCTTTGTCCGCCTGGTGACGACGCGCCAAAGAATGATGACGTCTTGCGTGAGGACGTCCCGTCTGATGATGACGTCCTGACTGATGATGATGTGCCGGATGATAATGACGTGCCAGGTAATAAAGTCATATAAAACATGAATATATTCATCATTTGATATTTCTTATCTGTGTGCTCCTCTCCCTTATTGCTTCAAATAAGGTTTCTTTTATTCATTTATATATTTTTTAGACCCAATGGAGGAGGAACAATCGAATATTCGCGTTAAGCTTGATGAATTATCACACGGCAAAGAAGATCATCCTTGTGAGTAACTGACACTCCATCACCGTGATTTTATTATTGATTAATAACAATTAATTTATGAAGACTTAACTTTTGCTTTATGGAGGAGACCATGTTGTGTTTGTGCGCTTATCATCTGTTATCCTCTTGAAATGCCTAACAAAAGAACTCCTTCGCTGATGTTTAATCCTGTTTTATAATTTTTGAAGCGGATTGTGTGCTTGTATATTTCTACTGAGTTTGTAAATAATGCTGTGAGAATGATTTAATAAATTCAATTTCCCAGAATTCATTTTTGTTCAACACTATTGGGAATGCGCTTGATAAGGGTGAAATGACTTCTAGCATAACTGAAAAAACTAACGGAAACTGTAATCTTTACCGACGATAGAGACTGGTCTTTCTTATATACGGGAGGGAGGGAGGGAGATAGTGTTCATAAATTGATTTCCCACTGTTCCTTTCACACGTTCACTGCCAAGTACGAGTTATAATCGTCATGACTGCCCAGTTTTGACGTCTTGACGTTTTGTGGTCGTATATCTCCAAATGTAAGCTCGCGCTGTTGTTTGAAAGTTCTCGCCAACATATTTTTTCATGTTGGGCACGGTTTGGTCATGCTCACAACATGTTGCGGAAACATTCGAACGTTCGAATGTTCCAAACCTTTTTTCGAACGTTTTTCTTTCGATTTTGCAAAAGATCATTCTTTTAAAGGGATCCTACCATCTAAAATGAAAATTTGTTATTTGTTTATAAACCAGGAAAAAACAAGATTGCCATCTGACTTTTTTAACAGAAGTGAATCACTGCTATGCAACACTGCAAAAACGTTCGCAAAATACAGCCGCCATTACAGCCTTTCGCTTCGCTTCTTCGATCCAAAATTCAGTTATAGCATCCAGTCCCCACGCGCCGTGTGACGTATGAGTGGAATAACGAATATAGAAAGACTGTACTCACCCAGTGGAGATCCACTTGTTCTGACCTTTTTAAGGCTCGTTAAACACATTTATCTATACCATGATCAACCACAAGTATAAGAAAGGTAAAATAACAAAAAAGTGTAATGAAATTCAAATCCATTTCCACAAACAAAACAACATTTTACTCGAATTTCCCAAGAATCAACTTTTCGGTCATTTCCCAGAAGCAAAATCAAAATAAACTTTCGTCTTTACCAGTCAAATGAAAAGGTCCAAACCAAATTATCAATTAAGACTTGAATTGAAGTACGCACCACGCTTGTTTCTTTGTTATTCTTACCAAACTGAACTCTCTGGTATGATAGATCAACTTGGCGTTTATCATTAGGGACTGGGGGCTACTCCGAAGTTTTTCTTGATGAGGAAGAAGCGAATTCTCGGAAAGACGGTACAATATTAAAAAATAATTTGGCTGATTATCGACCCTTGCGGGTTTTTTTTATACCTTTTAAGATATGGGCATGTTTTATTTATGGTCTGAGGAAGTGTTTAACAGAATATTGTTTTAGATGGTAGGATCCTTTTAAGAAGAACATCAAGAAAGAGAAACATGACGTGGAAATTGAAAAAACTGATCGATCTATATATCGAAGTGTCGTTAAGAAGCTGTCGTACGTCATTCGTATCATTTTCTATGTTCGTGTCTCTTCTAAACGTTGCTCTTGAATTATATTCATAAAATAATACGGTTTTATTTCTCTTTGTTGAACCATTCTTGCAATTCTTACATGTATAGACAGATACACTCTTGTTTATATAAACACAGAGATTCACTAAAAAAATAAGTACCGCGTTAGAACTTTCCCAGGCACAAAATCGTAGAAAAAACTGTTCCTATGCTTGATACTATATCTGCCTTAATGAGACAGGCAACCCTTCTCTCTGAAGTAAAATATATGCAGTAGAGGTGGTTTTGGAAGTTCTGAAGACATATAGAATTTCTTGCTATATCAAATAAACACCACTTAAGTGATAAAAGTAGTAGACAGGGAGCTACGATGTCAAAAAAACTGGCCGGGAGGTGAATTTAAAATTTTGCCTTTAAAACAACTCCAAACATGTATCGAAATGAAAACAGTATACCGGACATGTTAAATTTATTTAAGGCCGTTGTCCGGGAAATTTTCAGGTCCAAATGACGTTATTATAAAGGGAAAAACTTGAGTTGTTCAAATTTCAATGTATTATATACCATTCGATAGCAAATTTTATGTTGATTAAAAATTATAAGAAGATTTAGTAAAAATAATCAATATTTAAGAAGTTTTACGTCATTGAATTTGTTCTCGTGACGTCATCAGCATGTAACAGAAAAAAATGAATTTTTCACTTTTCAATGTGTTATACACCATTCGATAGCAAATTTTATGCTGATCAAAAGTTACAAGAAGGTATAGTAAAAATAATCAATATTCAAGAAGTTATACGTTATCGAATTTGTTCTCGTGACGTCGCAGCATATAACAAGAACATCGCATTCTAAATAGATTTTAAAGACATTTCCAATTTTTTTCCTGGTTGAAAGATTTTGACGTGCAAAAGGAAGAGTTAAAGCAAGACTTTACAATGTGTAATTTGTTCTACTGACTAGAAATGAAAACAAAACAGCTCCATTTACCTTCAATCCTTATATTCCGAATCACTATCTTCTTCATCGAAGTCGTTTTCGTCTTCAATCTCTTCATCAGATGATGAATCGTCGTCTGAAATTCAGTTTGAACAATTTATACAATTGGAAAGTCCTGCACATTTCAAGTTGTTTGAGAAACAGCTTCAAGCTCTGGTTTGAGATGATAACTTTCTGCAGCTACAGGAAATTTATTGTAATAATGCATCTGGAGCTGGGTCCCGTATCATCCATTGTATTTTCAAGCCATCCTGTCCAAAATCCAACCATACTCTTCACACAGAGATGGCATATTGTGCCATTGCTTAAGGGAATGTTTTATGACTGCAGTCACTACGACCCCCATTTGCAATGACATTACAAGTTTAAGGTAACGACCTTAATCGGCATTATTGGTCAGCGCGGAAAGCAGCTGATCTTTCATTAGCATTTGTACGTCCGTCCGTACGTAATTCCAAGATTTTTTGTCCACAGTTGTAGGCTGATTCCGCAAAACATTGGAATAGAGGCTGTCCACAAACCGTGGTTAATGTATGAATGGTACACTACAAGTTATATAAAGTAATTTAATTATTGTGAGTGCGGCCTAAAATACAGAAAACTTGCAATTCTAATTTGTGTTACAGAGAACGACACAGCACTCAAGGTTAGAAAATTCTTACTGCTTTTTTTGGCGCTATTGCACTTTCGTACCCCCCTAATATTATTGATGATTCTGAACAGAATTTCATGCTGATTAATAATCACATAAGAACTTGGGTCTCAAAATCAACAGAACAGAAGTTATTGCCCATTAAAGATCTCGAAAATGTACGATCAACATCACCACTCGCGTCCACCATGTTGGAAGATAACTCGCTACGACTCGATCACTTCGCAGCTCATCTCCGCTGTGTCTGAAGACCTAGTTTCTCCACACTGTTTATTGCATCTGGATCTTTTCTGGATCAACGGTTCAACGGTACTTAATT
Organism: Turritopsis rubra; assembly: GCA_039566895.2. Lineage (NCBI taxonomy): Eukaryota > Metazoa > Cnidaria > Hydrozoa > Anthoathecata > Oceaniidae > Turritopsis > Turritopsis rubra. Next base: position 15,122,769 of record CM077631.1, on the reverse strand, counting down.
TATCTGTATCATTTTTATTCTTTGAAGATAATCATTTCAGTTCATATAAAAACTGCTATCAACACGAGTCCTGTCCGTTATGAAACAGAAAATGAGATATATATATAAAAAAAGAAATGTTTTTCCGTAATTTTTCATTTACTTTTAATATTTATCGTCTGCTACGGAGCTCTGTGCCGAGTTTTTCTTGAGAAACAGAATACATTTCTAGTCTGCGCATTACTTAGGTGCGTCAATTTCTATTCAAATTGCTTTCTATGGACCTTTTCATTTCTTATGCGTGTTTCTATTTTGGGAGAAAAAGAAATGATGTTTCATTTGGTCATTTTTCATTTCATTAATTTTTACTTTCATTCACTTTGGCTGCTGCACGTGTTCCTGATCAAATTGTGTTTGATAGTATATCTTTGGTACGAATTGGTTCCCGTTTCATGGACGATCGTCAGGATTGTATTAGGTGGTGTCGACAGTATGGATTGCTTACTATTCAGATGATTTGTACTACATGTAATCGTCAGTGCTGAGAGCAAAATTTAGATGGTGCTGTTGTTGGGGTTACTTGGCGTTGTCCAGTTAAGACATGCAAGAAAAGAATAAGTATAAGGCATGGGAGCTTTTTTGAAAAGTCCCGTTTGCAGCTTTGGCAAATTCTTGGTTTAACGTACTTGTGATGTCGGAGTGCTGGAAAATCAAGAGGAATGTCCGTGGCAGACGTTCAGCACGAGCTTCAAATTGGGAGCGAAAGCTGTTACTTATTTCCTGAATAATCATGTCATGTTGTAGATAACGACGAGTCATTATTTTCACGAAGAAAATATAATCGCGGGAGGATCGTGGCGGAGCAGTAGATTTTTGGTGGATATAACCCTCAAACCAAGGTGGGCTTTTTGGTCCCGGTGTAACCGTCAAAAAGTACTCCCTGAAAAAAAATACTCCCGGAGTCTCTTTTAACTGGGAAATAAGCACTCCCCCAGTCTTTTTTCCCCAGAAAATAAGCACTCCCTCTGGGTAAAAATAACTCCCCTTTGTTTCACTGGGGAGTGTTTTTTTTCCTGGAAAGAAGCCCTTCCATTGGGAATATGGCTATCGAATGTTTTGATTATTATAATATAATAAACTTCAAAGACGAAACTGTGTCGAAAGTAGTAGAAATGTCGAACCAACAACGACAACACGTGGATCTGAAAGCGGTTGACAAATTTGTAAGAAGTAAAACCTATCCACCAGAAATAGCGAAAGATAAAGGTAAAAAAGCAAATTTCAGAAGAGCCTGTAAAAACTTCACCCTTTTTAATGGAGAATTGATGTACAAATGTAAACGAAGGGTTGTATTTGAAAAAGAAAGAAGAAAGACAACTATTCATGATGTACATGAAGTATCGGAGAACATTTAATGGCTAAAGCATTGGCAGCTCATCGTGGCCGTGAATCTACATACCAAAAACTTTCTGAACGATTTTTCTAGTATGGCATGATCGAAGACGTTAAGGACTATATCAAAGCTTGTAAAAATTGCCAACATTAAGGGAAAATTTTTAAAACAATCAGCCCAGAGCTACAAAGTATCCCCGTGCCTAATGAAGTAATTAAGCAAATTGGCATAGATTTATGCACTCTTCCTGAAGTTGATGGGTTTAAACACTTAATAGTCTGCATAGACTACTTTTCGAAATGGTCCGAAGCCAAAGCTGTGAAGGACAAAACTGCACCAACAGTTGCAAATTTTTTATATCAAATCATATGCAGGCATGGCTGTATAAAAATACAAATTAATGACCAAGGCAAAGAGTTTGTCAATGAAGTCTCGGAGAACCTCCTCGAAATGATTCGGCAAAAATGTATTTCAGTGAAGTTAGCCTTACTGCTAAGAAAAAGTTACCTCATCTATGTTGACTTTGTCTACTTTGTCTAAAAGGGGAGTGGATATTTCCCAAAGGAGTACTTTTTTCCTGGTAAATAAATACTCCCAGGAGTCATTTTTCCCCAGGAAATAATGACTGGGGAGTGCTTATTTCCCAGTAAATATGTACTGGGGAGTGCTTTTTTACGGGGGTATAAATTTATGGTGACACCGGTTCCACGTCGGAATGCCACTACGTTGATGCCCATTATTGTACAATGGATTAGACCAGGTACGGAAATATGGAGCGACATGTGGGCGGCTTACAATGGCATTGCTGCGGAAGGCTTTCAACATGGTGTTGTTAACGATCAGTATAACTTCGTTGATCCTAACACTGGAGTGACGATGAACCATGTGGAGGCAATGTGGCAACGTGCTAAAGCAAAACTTAAATCTATGTTTGGCCCAACAAATCGTGACATGATTCCCGATTACCTGGCTGAAGATGGCGAGTAAGCGCAAACAAACAACCCTTTTTAAATACAATTATAAAAAGAAGATTCAACATAAAGTTCTTTTCACTTGATAGTTATGTACTTTTAACAAAGTTATATATGAAAAGACATTACGTTTTCAAACTGTATAATCGCATGTTTTTCCAATCCTTGTTTCTATCCAATAGAACAATAGTAAATACATGTCAGAACAGCTTTTAGGTTATCTGAATGCAATCTGAGTTTAAGAAACCAAATAAGAAACTTTCAGTACTAAACATGACAAAAAATTCAGAAACTGCCAGTACTAGAGCCTTTCACTGGTTTCTTTTATAAAAAATATGTGTAATAAGCTGTCTCTCTCGCAGCATCAACCTCGTACCCAGGCCTTTTCTCCTTTTGATATGACGAAAAAGAGACAAAAAGTTGTCTCAGTAATAAACTTGTTAACGAGAACCAGGTCTTCGTATTGCGAGTTATCTTCCAACTTTTTTATATAATGACATTGATTTTTTGAGAAACTGTTCGATCCCATTTTTGATTTTTATTCCCTCCTCTTCTGTCCCTCCTCTCCCCTTTTTGTGGCCTTTTAAGTGTGTGACACACTTAAAATTTCACAAATTCCCTGTTGATGAAAATACAAAAATACACAAAATATTTCCTGGGTGTCTAAAAACAGGTAGCTATATAGCGTTCTCTTAGCTATATAAATTCACTTCACACCCACACCACACACATAATATGGAGTAGAGAGAGAGACCCTGGTTGTAGTGGCAGTTTCTGTACTTTTAAAAATTGTGTTGGGTAGGATGGGTGTCCGGTCTTGTGTTAACTTAAGACTTTTTTTACTCTCCTAATTTTAATTTAAAAACAAAAAAAACATGAATGAAAATTTAGATAGTGGATAATGATGGTTGTTGGGGGATGACAAAAATTAAACTTAAATAGCAGCACCCTTATACACAATTTGGACTAATATTTACAGTCAAATAAATCAAAGAAAATAATTGATATTGATATGAAACTTGATATTGGGTAATCTCTTTCTCGTGAAGGAGCGTTATCTTTTTTTTTCTTTTAAGGTTCTTGTTGTTTTGACAATATCGGTGTATTAACCGTTCGTTTATGCACTAAAAATTCTATTTTTTCCTAATACACTCTTTTAAATTTCACCAAAAATATGACACTTTGATGGAGTTTCTATTGAACTTGTCAGAGCAAATTCGAGAATAAAAGACTTTTTATCATTTTATTTTGATAAAAATGATCCAAAAGAAAGAAAGAAACTTTACATTTCCACTTAAGATTGTTAGCTTTCTCTATCAAATCGTGTTGAAGACAATGACTTCATGTAGGAGACTTTACAAATCTTTTTCATTTTTATGTAAAAATTCATTCCTTCACAGGTACGTCAATTTCTTTCAGGCTTTACTGTATATATACCAAGGAAAGAAAATTTCGCTGGAAAAAATGGATTTCACGTATTCATAAAATTAAATTCTTGTGAAAGGAAAGAATATTTTTTGCCTCTGTCAACGTATGCATGGTAATATTTAATTTTTTAAAAATATGAAGACTAATTATTTGCGAAATTAACTCCTGGGAAAAGTTTACTTTATATCAATTCGCAAAATTAAATTTGCACGAAAACTGCTACTATGGATCAGACTATCGACCTGTAATGGTTCCAAAGAATGATTCATTATGATTCATTTTTGCAGGACAGGATAAGTGTTCTAGGACTGAATTTCAACTAAGCTGAATATTCCTACGACACTTCCTTTTGACCTCAAATTTGTGAATTTTTGCCCATTAACTTTTGGGAGATTATCAAAATATGGGATATTGCAGAATTTCTTTTTAAATTAATGAAATTTCTAAAAATACTTGTAAGAATTAGTTAGAAATTCATCACTAGTGGATCTGAGATTGCATAACAATTGTATAATTTATTTTTTAGGTTCTTTGTTGGTGGCATCATCATGGTATTATCTCGTATCTGGTGCCAGAACTCCTCCTCAAAACTTGACCTTGTCAGAATTACCTGGACTTGTCCAAAGTCTTTGAACTTCTTATCGGCCTTATCTGAACTTGACCAGATTTTTTACTTTAAGATATTTCAAAAAAAATGATTTCCATTGCTCATTGCTATCTTTGTCACGTGAGAAGTATATATTCTTCAGTTGTCTTCGTATATTCTTCAGTTTTTTACTTTGGCACATATTTTGTCACATTGTACTTAACATTTTTTTATAATAGATTGAGTTCATAATACATGAACAATTGTATTCAATACTCCAGTATAAGGACTTCAGGTTGAAAATCTACAGTTATAAAGGATATCAAATTCGGAATAGAATGTAGTTCTTGCCGCCGCAGGAGAAAAGTTGTGAAATTTAGTAAATACACGCGGAATGTTATCTGCGTTATAGTGTGCTACTTTTCTGGTATGCCCAACCGCGCTGACCCAGGGCCTCTTGTTGTATTTCAAACCGTAAAGTCGACAGACAAAAGTATCAGGAAATAGTTCCGCATCAAATCTAAAGTAATGGCTTTGGTTTAAAAAGAAACAGAATAGTATTATTTAGCTGTCTGTTTTTGCTAGAGATGATATGTTCTTTCGTGTGGAAATTTCACAGAAAACATTAAATAGAGGCGTTCGTAATAAACCTTGCTTGAAAAGATTTCATTCTTTCTTAGTTCCTTGAATGCTTTGGATTTCACCAATCCCGTAAAAGCAGGAAGTGCGGCGCAAAAATCTTTCATATGTTGATCTGATAGGTGGGCGTGTTGAACTGATAGGTGGCGTGTTGGTTACGCAGCATAAAAAACATTTTTTCAGCCGCTCCTTTTGTATGTGCATTTGACTTACATATATCTCCATCGATGATTAACATTTTGAAGCTTAAAATTATCATCAACTACACTACATCAAGGCGTTTACTATACCGATCTCTTTTTCCTGCGCAAAACTTGTTCCACTTTCTTGCTGCTTTCAATGAAATAATTTCATTGTGATCGGTATCAATACTACTAAAGAAATGGTATTATTTATCAAACCATTTATTAATCAGACGGAATTTACTACACTTCTTGTAATCCTACAAAATATCGATGCTTTCTTTAAAAACCACAAAAAAGCGCAAAAATTCCATCAACTTCTCCCCCTTCCAGTTGATTTTAGAATTTCCTCCAACAAAAATCAGCACCAGTGGAAACCAAGCTTTACTCCAATTAAGCGGGCGATACACGATCAAATTTATGGAATAAAAACTTTTCATACACATTTTGTTCTGGGGGGTGAAATCAAAAACGCCTGTTGCATATTTAAAGTATAACGTAGATTGCATCTTAAGCGAATGAGCGAATGAACTATTATTACAAAAATGTGTTATTTTTTTTATCTAAGATAAAAATAGAACGCATGATAAGTATAATCTTCTCTTTTTATGTTGTTTTTCACCCCCGTTTTTTTTAAATCGAACGCAAAAGTGAAATTCACATTTTATAAAAAGTATCTTGAGAACATGGCCGACAAAGTGTGTTTTAAAAAGATGTTTTTATGAAGACGTTTTTGACCTGGGTAGCTTTAGTAAATAAATTTATTTTGTCCGGTAAAGTTTAGAGTCCTTTATGTGTGTAGTTATTTTTTCACCTCGATTGGCATAGTTTTATATTTTTTTTGCATCACAGCTCCCTAACTATAGGTGGTATATACACACCAGATATAAACATGGACAGGTATTAGGGGAATGATCGAAAATTTATTTCAGTGATTGGAAAACAATAACAAGAATTTAACTAAATTTCATGCGAATATTTTTTCTATATTTTTAGCTGTACAGTCTCGGAGCTCGGCTACCATTATTATTTATTTCTAAACCGCAGGGCAGTTGACGGCTTGTGTTGTGTACTTTGTTTTTCTTTGAACAAATCCAATCTCGTCTAAACAACAACACAAAAATCAACAACAACAAAGAAAGAATTTTGTTTTAGAAACCTATATCGCTCCACCTCTCAAATAAAAATAAAAAGACTAAATTTCCTTCGATATATCTTTTGTTCCATATCCCTTCTTCTCGTTTTCCTTACTTTTGCCTCGCACAGAGAGCACAACAAAACATGAAACAATTTCAGCTTTTCCTATATTTATTTTTGACTAATGAAATGTTTTTCTGAGGTTTCACTTACCTTAATACAAGCAGGCCAAGGGATGGATTTACCTGGCGGTATGGTTGTCCATTTTCCCTCTTCACTACATGTGTAGACATAAGCTTGATCTGGGCTACTCATGTACCCATCGTCACATTTAATTGAACAAAGAGTATTCCCGCACCACAGCGAGCCATAATTAGGTCTCGATATCTTTGGACATTTAAAGGAATCTGGCACATCACCGATGGAAAAAACAGACCCCGGCAAGTCATCTGAAATTAAGCACAAGGAGCACGTGTAAAATAGGCCTAACGAAATCATTCACAATGTAAATCGGCAATTCTTTGACTGGCAGATGAATTATTTTTGGGATAAAAGTCACCGATTATATTTACTAAAATATGTGACTAACATTCGTACAAATGAAAGAATGTATCGATTGAAACCATTTTATTGAAATTTCGGAATCAAGAGATATATTTGGGTATATTTTGTGCTGCTTTGATGCAATGTGAAGTGTGATGCAGCTTTTAATCGTGGGCGCCTTCCAATTTCAAGTAACTGTTCGGCTTTTTATTGGAGGGCGGTGTGTTTTTTTGGGCAGAGGTGGATCTAGAATCTAGTCGAAATTTATGGAGGAGAGTAAGGTCATTAAGAATATAAAAGAAAAACGTGCAAGTGACCTAATCAACACTTACGTTTTAGCAGAAATTTCATGACACTCTCCTTCCCTTTTTTTTGACTAACTCTAGATCCGTCACTGTTGGGGTGGATTCTATTTAAGAAAATACTACAGTAGAATCCCGTTTAGTCGTACCCCGATAAACTCGTACATTCGCTAAGTCGGACGGATTTCTTTTCCCCTTTCGATTTGATCCGAGTTATCGAGACTTCAGATAACTCGTACATTCGCTTAGTCGGACGAATTTCCTGTCTCCCCTGAGGGTCCGAGTTAACGGGATTCTACTGTATATACATTTCCTTGTTTTTTGTTGTTAGGGAAAAGAAAAACATTTCAAGCCAGAAAAATAATTTGTCATCATTTTTAGTGAGAAGTAGATCTTGTCACGTGATATTCTTTCATTTTCAGATGAAAAAAATGTTATTCGATAAAAACGAATAATTTTTATTACTGACGTTGTGTGAAAATATGGGCAAACTTACCGTGAACATTTCGTTTAGAACTTCTGCTTTCCGTGTGACCATTCACATTATGCGCTAGTATTGCGATCTTGCAGCTCACACCTATCATATTCGTTAACATGATAAGAACTGTTCCGAAGATGATCATACTCACATTTGGTCGATCCATGTTTTGTAACCAATCTGCACAAAAACTAGTTTTGAATGAAATATGTCGAAAAGAGTAATTTTCAGAAACTGAGAAAAGGTTTTGAAGGAAGAAATAGCAGGATGTTCTAAAATAGATATTTGTTATCATTATCTATAAAAAGAAACAAAACACGGATTAAGCGCAATTGTAGGATGGTACGCAAGCTGCGCAATTGATTAGATATTAGTTTCTATGGCAACCAATAACTTTGTTCATTTAACTACCCTTCTTCTAAGAATGAGTCACGTGACACAGCACACGTGACACAGCATTCGGTCTATATGCCATGCGTTATCAGTTGTTCAAAAGTTTACTTTTTCTTCCATAACATACTTTCCGTGAGCGATGTCTCGAACTGGTGCAAAGATTCAACATTCTTCATAGATACAGGATGATTAGAAGCAACAGAAAATTTATGAACAACAGAAACCTGACTTGTCGAATAACCTGACGGATCGACTGACGACGTTTCGAGTACGCCCATCGTCAACCCAATAATTTTTTTTACGAAATGCTCTTTCTTCCATACAATTTCTTTTGATGGGCTCATTATGGCATTTGCTATTGGCTGGTTTAAAAGCGCAAATATATACAATGTATATGAAACTTTCCATAAATGACGTCAGGGGGGTTAACTTAAGAAGCATGCAAAACAACTTCGTAAAATAAGTTGTACCTCCTGGAGATCTTTGTTTCTTTTTGTAAACTACATCAGCTTGAAATCGAGACTTAATCTTCTCTGACGTCATTGAAGGAGTGTTAATTTGTGAAGAAAAAATTATAAACTAAATTTCTACACTTTCTTACGTCATGGTTTTCCCAGCATGCACCCCTTTCCTATCGTCTTGTAAACTATTGTCAGGTATAATATCTGCGATGGAGAAACATCCCTGTCGGATAGGAATAAAAAATTTGTATCTCCCCCGTCTTTGATGCGAGCTTGACCTACTTAAAAATTTTGAAATCAGTTTTTTTTGCTGTTATCAAACATGAACTAACTATGACATCATAGCATTTACAGAAATGATCTGTGATGTCATCATACCTTATATGGTGTTTATCAAAATAATACATAGAACTCCTGTGGAAGTTTATTTTTTCAACATTTCTTTCTTAGAAACATTTCGCAATCGCTTTATCAGTGAAGAATGAAAAGTTTCCCTGACCTATAATACGATAACATTTTGGATTTAAATGGAATGCAATATGGCTAAACTCAGTATATGTGGATTTCTATTCAAAATTTTGTTTTTTTCATGCAAGCAATTAAAGTGCATTGAAGAAAACAACAACAAGGAAACAAATTTGTTTACATTCATTTTTTTTTTTCATTCAAGTTTCATTTACTATTTTCCCATCTGCTCCGCAATGTGGTCTTCAAATTGCGGAGCTGTTAAGTATATTTTAGCAACCTTTTACTCACTCTAAGTCGGTACCAGGATTTTTTCATAGATGTTAATATTCCGTCAAGTAACATTACATTTCATCAATAAACATACTTATTACTGAAGATATTGGAAATATGAAGGGGCTTTTTGCGAAGAAATCTGATCCAATTTTTATTTTTCGATCAGTGGCAAGAGTTGGTAAACCATATTGGTGGATGGAGGAGCCTTGATCGGTGGATTTCTGCGCTTTTCTTTAAGTAGAATACACTTTCACCGAATGTCTGTTTAAACACCGTATGTTTATCTAGTGAGTACATCCAGCCTCGTTTTTATGAAAGTTATTGTTCCAATAACGCTTTAACTTTATTTATTATTATTATTTATTTTTAACTTTATATTCGGAAGAGATGTATTTCTTTAGGATTATACACGTTTTTCATTTTACATAAAACCATAATACATATATAATAAATACATCAAAATACATATCCCGGATAAAACATGTTATGCATAGTACACCCAGCTCCTTTTTCAGAGTCTATATTACTTCCAACTGTTGAGTTTTAATAATAGTAAATAAAATAATAGTGTCAGCCTTAAATTATGAGGCGCCATAGCAGACAAAAATGTAAGTAATATTTAAATGATATGTAGAGTGGTTTTATTTTCATATAATGTCTTCTTTTTATAATAAATAATATGAGTTAGGGAATTATAAAGTTTAAAGTGTAATTTTTAGAATACATAATGTAACTATTAATGTTTATGATATATAATAATAGCGCCTGGTATAGTTTAACATATATATAGCGTAACTTTTATAATATGTCGTCTAATTTTTATGATGTTGAGTAATTTTATGATATTCAACGTATATTGAATTTTATGAGATGTGGTCCAGTTCCATATTGATGCATTAATTAATACACAATTTAGTAAGTAGTGTATTTTCGAGAAGAAATTTATGCAACATACAATTCATACAAATCTACACATGCGCAATATCACGACATCATAGAAAATGGCTGACCTTGCGAAAATAACACGTGTGTTGTTAGATATTCCAAGAGAAATCGTTCAAGCACAGAGAAGTGTTTACTCTGGTAACTTTAACGCATTTGAACATTGGGAGCTAAGGCTTGAAAATAATATTTCATTTCTTAGAATTCTATCACAACGGTTACAAGGGAATGATGATCTGTTTACTGACGTGATGAACCTCTTAAACTCTGCCAGGACTGTATCCAGACAGTTGGAAATGAATTTAATGGGTGGCCAGCATGAGAATAATATCCAGTATCTGTTCAACCTATACCGCAATTGGAAGATAGTTGCTAGTATTTTAAAAATCTCCGAAAGAACGCTCAAAAGAAGAAGCTCTGCGAACTATTTTAGCCCGTATTCCAGACGCTGGAGAAACTATTGTAATTGGCGCTCTTCGTGCACGAGGCATACATGTTCAAAGAAGACGCATCAGGGAATCGATCATGGAGGTCGACCCAGTAAACAGAATTCTTCGCCGGCGTATTACAATTATGAGGCGAAGAACATACAATGTAAAAAGTCCTAACGCACTATGGTATGAGAAATCAAATATTCCTGTTTTTATATTTCCTCCATCTTCTCTTTAAAATCATTGTTATTCTTTTAGCGGTACATTATAAATAAATGTATTACTACTTCCCACTTTTAGGCACGTCGACTGCCACACAAATTGATTAGATGGCGTTTGTTTATTCATGGAGGAATAGATGGATATAGCAGAAAAATTGTTTCCTTTCAATGCAGTGACAATAATAAATCAGAAACGGTTTTGAATTTATTTGAAAATGCAGTGGAACACCATAGTTTGCCATCTCGTGTGAGAAGCGATATGGGAGTAGAAAATGTATAAGTGGTTTCTGTTGAATAATCGCGGTCTCAATCGGGGAAGCATGATTGTTGGATCTTCTGTTCACAATCAACGAATAGAAAGGCTCTGGCTTGATGTAAAACGGTTGATTGTTCGTTATTACAGTGGAATATTCTACATGATGGAATCTGAAGGACTACTGGATCCACTGAAAGAAGATAATCTCCTAGCACTCCACATGGTTTCATCCCTCTGATAAACGAATCAATAACGGAGTTAATTGAAGATTGGAATAACCATCCAATGGGTTCGGCCAGTAATTTTTCACCTAATCAGTTATGGCATTTAGGTCTACAACAAACCCTGGACGTCGATCCAGCTCATATTGATCACTTGGTCAATTGCAACTGGGAAGGATATGGTATAGATGAAGAAAATGTATATGAAAGTGACGAAGAAGATCGAGTGGTTGTGCCAGAAAACAACTTTAATTTAAGTTTCGAAAATCACGAAAGACTACGAAACCATGTCTTACAACGTCTCAACAGAGAAAATTTCTTAGAAATTTACTCAGACACATTGGACATTATGAACAGAACATGAAAATAAACTACTTTGGAGGAAGATAATTTACAAGAAACGCACAATAAAGTTCACGCAACTCAAAAATTACGACTGACGGATTATTTTTCCGTAGCATCTCGTTATAGTTCTTAACCTATCATGCCGTGAACTTGCTGCTTCTGGTAAAAATGTCTTTCTTTAGGTAAGCATTTAAATAAATTTGCACCAGTTGTTCGTGGAATAAATTACCTTAAGTGCATTAAAGTTCGCGTGAATTTAACTTCGTGGTTGAGGTATTATAGAAACAATATTCAATCTAAGCTGCTGAAACAGAGATTGGTCGATTGGTCAAAAACACACGCTTACTTTTATCCACGTAAGATATGCAAGGGTTGAAAAAATGAGAAAGATGATCGAGGATGAACGTAGAAATAGAACTAGTTAGTCACGATCCGAACAATATTTGCTATAGGCAACCTTTTAAACAAATTCAAAGTCACCGTGAAAGTTCCTTAGGAAACTCTTATAATTTACTTTCCGTAATTCGAATTTCTATAATTCGAAAACCTCTATAATGCGAACAAATTTTCAGGTCCCTACGGCAAAATTCTTTCTGTAATTCGAATTTTCGAAGTGTAAACTAGCCGTTATCACTTTCGAATTTTCTTTTCGAATGTTTTGATTTTTTGAATGAATTTTCTTGACATGTGGTGTGAACTGCTGATTGAAAAATGGCGAAAAGACTGCATAAAGAACAAAAGTTGGAAATAGTACCGTTAGTACTATGTATTAATAAACGAAGAAAAATGTCTGACCAATTTTTCTCATTTTTTTCTTCGAATTAGAGAGACTTTCTTTAATTCGAATCTCTTTCTAATTGTCTCTAAGTCAACTGTAGTAATAAAAAGGGGTAAAAATCTATAACCTCTATTGTCATTGTATTTTCAAGTAAGCCTGTGGGAAATTTTAGAAATTTTACAAACTTTTCAGAAGAACAACTCGATATGTAGTTTTTCATCATTTCTTTTGTGAAAGCTTCTTTATCACAGCTTGGTTCTTCCCAGCAAATACAAGATAAAACTTCTTCCACCGTTAAAACCTGCTCCGAACCAGTGAACATATTCTTCACAACAGGAAGGTGCAAATACTGGTGAAAGTTTAAGGTAGCCAAACCTTCCTTAAAAGCAGACACTTTTTTTCTACGTCAAACAATTAGTTCGTCTCTTGAACCAATATGTGGACCAAAATATCTCTGTTAGCGACAGTTATACCAATATCATTATTTCAGTCTGACATGGCAAGTACTTCTTCCTCGACTATAGTTAGAACCTGGAGGCTCAGGTCGCACTATTGTAGATGAACTGGCGCGAAAAGAAGAACCACCATCTAAATAGGCTGTTTTCCTCATCACGTAATGAAGAAAAGCGGGTTGAAGCGGGAGAAGCTATGGGATGGGCATAAAATGCTTATGTTGATGTATTTAATCTTTCCAAAAAAACTGGCTGCTATTCTATTTGCTATCTCTTCCAAAGATTGTTCATCTTACGACAACCTCCTGGTAGCCATCTTGAATTCTAAATTCACGCTGAGTTTCTCGATTAAATATAAGTCGTCTTGATTTACCAAATTACACCTTATATAAAAATGCAAATACACTTTACATCATAATTAATTATAAATTTTCAGAAAACATGCAATATGCATTATCTATATTACATACATCATCATAGATCATAAAACAGAACATATAATTACGAATTTTAATTCAACGTTCACCATATAAAAACCATACCATATATAAGTTATAAAAACTTTAATGCGAACACTTTATATTATAAATTTTCATTTTTAATTTACAAAAGTTCGAAACACTTTTGTCCGCTATGGCGCCTCATATTAAATAAACTGCTTCTCCTTCAGAGTGTCTGTTTTTTAGTGAATGAAATGAATAGGAAGAATTCGCGAACCAAATTTCGTCTACTGGTCAATTCCAAAGAATAAACAAATTAATGATGACTATCATGTAGATATTTGAAACCATCATGGCAGCCAAAGTAGCAAGATTTCATTATTTTAAAATAATTAGTGACGTAAGCCGGAACACAGAATAGCTTTCAAAAATTCCAAATTTCTAACATTAAAGTAGTTACCGGGAGTTCTGCAAAATATTTTCTCAGGAAGTGGGAAGGTTTTCTTCTCATTATATTTTTAACTTCCTTCATAGGGATAAAAAAATTTCTTCACTTATCTTGCAGGTTAGTGTAACATAGCCTGACTTGACAAAAAATCACCCCCTCTCCCTAACTAAGGAATTTGACCATTTTATATCAATAACGGAACATACCATTCGCTAATCGTAAATTGTTCAAAAAGAGGGGGCCCGTACACCTCATCACCATCTCGGAAAAATATGTCCTAGTTCACACGGTGTAAAGATAAAAACGCATGTTTTATTTATAAGCGTTTTCACTGTAAAAGTGACCTTCTTCGCAAAAAAAATGTGTTGTTCATTTGCTTTTTTTTATGATCAAACTAACTTTCCAAAAATATTTTCTTATTTCGTTCAGATTTTTAAACTTAATTCTAAAAAATCTGTTTTCACTACGGTCATAATATTATTATATTATTCTCTCTTATATTTATTTCTTTACTTTCATATATATTTCATCGAATGTAAGAAATCGATTTGAAAGATCCCTCATCTTTACATAAAAATATAGACCTCACACTAACATTAATGTCCTACCGATGTTGTTTATTTAGCCTGATTTCAAGTTAGCGATCCACAAATAATGTGAAATTTTAATAGCTTTTGATTTGAAGACCGACAAATTTTGAAGAACGCTTCATCATCTATAAGGAACCAACTTCCAAAACGATTAATGACATCACGAGTTAACATCTTAAGCGACTTGCTGAACGACTTGATAAACGAGGTTTTGGCGTCGAATTAATAGTATTTATATAGGAAAGCTACATCCTCACCTTGTCCATGAAAGCAGCTCAGATCTGACACACGAAAATTTCGGACGAATAATGTTTCGGACAAAATTTTGTCCCAAAGTTTGTCACATCGAAACTTTTTGTTCTTAAAGGGGCTACGACATGAATCACGTGATCATATGAATTATGGTACAGCACCAAAATTCGATCGGAGGCGAGGGTATCGATAATACTACGACAGACGGTAAAATAAAGTAAACAAACACAAGAATGACGTGATTCGTGTCGTTGCTCCTTAATGTATTTCATATCTTGCTAACGTCATCGAAATCATAATACTAATTTGCGCTCCGCAAATCAAATTTACATTTTTACATTCAACATGAAACTTTTATTTTATTTTATTTTTTATTTTGTATCCATTCATTTTGTATCCATTCAAGCTTTCATTGTTACTTTAGGGAATTTCCCTGTCTACTTGGTCTGAAAAATATAAGTACGAAGAAGGTCTTTAAAAAAACTATAGATGAAGCACATTCGACGCATCACGAGTTGCTAGGGAAGGCGAGTTTTCCCTCTGCACAGTACACCCAAACCCAGAACCCAGAATTGTGAGGACTGAAAAAAATTATTTCCTTCACGTATGTTCATTTTTTTGTTATCAATTTTTTTTGTTTTTTATTTTTGTCATTTAGAAAGAGACAGTTATTACCCATCAGACGTCGTTTTAAAGTCTGTACGACGTACGACGTCAGTATGACGTTTAAAACGACGTTGTGGCTGGGATATGGTGGTCAGTTCGCACAAAGTTCACACAAAAATTTATCCAGAAATTAGAAATTTATTTTGTGATTACTCTACAACCTTGTCAAAATAAGTTGGAATGTTTTACAGATGACTTTTGTCTTAGCTTCAACTTGCTTATTTTGGATAACGACTTTATGTTATGCAGATTGTCAATTTTTAGTCGCCCTAATTTCTTCAGATTAACTCGAACTTTTTACTCGGGAAAAGGAAATCAAAGACAAATATTTTTTTTCCTTGTAATCAATTCATGACGTAAAACAGGGAAAAAAAGGACTTCCTCTCAGTCGACAAGCTCGCATCTATTTCCATTAAGTTGTACATAAGAACCTGACCACGGCTCACTGCTATACGAAACTTCTTTCAAATGTATTTGTAACGTGAAGAAGAAATTTTCCATTTTTGCCAAAATTCGACTAAATAAATGGGAGCTTCGGTTAACTCGAACTATTTCATCGGGAGTTAACTCGAACTATTTCATCGGGAGTTAACTGTATATACATTGCCGAGGTTTGAGTTAAAAGGCAAATACCGTCCAGATAAAAATGCTGGCAAAAGCTGTATACATTCTCCTTTTAAGTGTTCGGGCACTTACCAAATTTGCTTGAGGAGGGCGTTGATTGAAGAGAGCGCTTAAATAGTTATTTTGAAAATCTTAAAATAGTTTAAAAAAGCTTAAATAGTTATTTTGAATATTTTGAAAATCATTGAGGGGCGCTTAATAGAGGAAATCTTTTATGGTAATAACACAGAGTGATAGGACGAGCTGGAGTAGAAATGAACACAACTTAAATTTTAGAAATGAACACAGCCTAAATTTGTTTCATCCATGGAAGACAATTCTTGTCAAAATCTTCCTCGCAGTGGATTCACTTCAAATAGAACATCTCGTGTTACTCATTCAACCACTCAAACTTTAAATGGTCAAAATTTCATTTCGAAGATAAATAAAAAGGTATCCTTTCCGAAAAAGCTTTCAAAAGGGGAAAAGGGGAAAAGGGGAAAAGGGTTGTTAGCTATAAACGTCTCTTGCGTTTTCTCTGCCTCAAAGAAACCGGTAGACGACCTACAGGTAGATCTTCTCTCTTAATTTAAAGTATAGGTAGTGGGTAGTTTTGGAAGTTTTGAGGAACTCTGATTTCTTGATATATAAAATAAACACTATTTTAGCCAAATCTCCACTAGGCGGAAAATGTGGCGGCGGGAGGGCGATTGGAAGAACAATAGAAGTCGTGGCAGATAAGGTAGATTGAAGGAAAAGTAGAAACCATTTCTACTTTTCGCTGCAGCGATAAAAATCGCCGACCGCGACATTTTCCGCTTAGTGGAGATTCGGTCTTTAAGCACGACCTAAGCACTAAAATGGCTTTATGTGTAGTTATGACAACAGCCTGTGTTACTTTAGTTTAAACCAATCGTTGGTGTTCTAAGAGCAAAGATCTTAGAAAACAATCGATATACTGTAACCACGAACATTTTTAAAAAGTTTCAAGAGATGACGTCATGAGCAGATAGTAAGGGAACACAGTTTCGTGTTGAAAGAACGAGTCGAATACAATGAATACTGAATTTCTTTTCTCATTTAAGAAATAAAAAACAAAATGATGATCCTATTCAAAGAAATGTTTAAAGGGAAAACATATATTTACAAAATGGTGGAGAGAGGAGTGCATCAAATACTATTGATTTGCTGATGCCAGGAACTTTTGTTGAGCAGCCAATCTTTCTTTGTAATAATCTAATCGCTCCTAAAGACACAATTTAAATTGAAATGCACACAAAAAGAATTTTTTTGGACAACGTAAACAAATCTTTCGGTGTGGTCTCGTTTTGATCAAGATGGCGTACAAATCAATTTTCATGCTTTAACGTTCAAAAAGAAAAACTGAAGACGATTAATACAAATACCTTGATGCAGTCTGGCCATGGAACCCTTTTTTCTTTGGGTATTGTGGTCCATTGTCCGTTATCATTACATTTGTAGACGAACGCATGATCAATATCGTGCATGTATCCAAAATCGCACTCCACAAGACATAACGATCCACCACAAGTCAAAGAACCGAACTGTGGTCTTGGGATTTTCGGACATTTAAACGAATCCGGCACGTCTCCAACATGCAACATATTTATTTTCTCTAAAGTGAAAAAAAACAACCAAAAACAGGTTTTCAAATTTGCGTAGATGTAGCAAGGAGACATAAAAATGGTAGACTTGCTCTACTCACCTCCTATTTGTCGTTTTGGTTGCTGTGGTAATTCTTTCGTAAGCTCTGAAGCAATCTCAATGTCTTCTTCTAAATCTTTTACAGTATAACTCATACTCAGAACGAAAACATTAAGAATAATTAAAACCCCTAACATAATATCGACTATTTTTGGACACATTGCGAACTTCAGCTTGTTTCCACGTTGTACTGCTGTGTGCTAGTGAGTGGCTTCTATATTTTTCTTGCTTACTTATGGTAAACGCGCTCCAGGTGTTTCTGAAATTTTTTCACACAACTGTTCACACAGATAAGATTTACCAAGTTTTGAAATAAATTTGCTTGTGGAATTACAAAGCTCCGGATAAAAAAAACCCCAAAGAAACTGAGATAACTATCAGCGTTTTGAAATAAGCGATAAAAAAAAACAAGTCTCAACGAGATCATGTCGGCAAGTTCTGGCTTCCCACAGCTCCCCGTAACTGATACATTGGTTACCATAGAAACAGGTTCTAGTGACATACGATTTCAAACAATTTTAGGTAGTTGTGTGTTCTCCTCGTGATAAAAACAAGAATTGCCTAAACACAAATCGCGATCGTACATTATTTTTTAAAGGTTTACACATCAAAACTTACAGACAAAATATGCGACAACATCTATGACGACATATCAATCAATCAATCAATACGATTTATGAAATAAAGATGACGAAATATGGGCGTTTAAAAATTTGAACAGGAAAATTGTACGGCGCCGATAGTTATCGATTCAATGATTATTGTTGCTATTAATAACCGCTCATAAAAGACATAGTTTGATGGAACAAAGTGAATTATAGCTTATACGTTGTTGTTCGTGACCAAAATACTAGGTATGCTCACTAAGAGAGCAAAAAATACAGAGAACCCTGCCGTCTCAAATCATATCTATGATAACAGAAAACTTCTACATCGTAAAAGAGAAGGGAAAAAACGATAAAGAGAAAGGTCCTTCTAATAATAACCTCTTAACAGGCTGGTAAATTATTCATACAAAACAAAGAACAAAGTAGATGTCTATCAATAACAAAAGCAAAGATGGTTTCATCGATGTTACTTGCAATGACGTCACTGAAAAACAAATTGAAAGGGACGAGGGAACTAAGTTCTTAATAAGTTCTCGTGTTGGTACATTTCAACGGCGCCATTTTGCCTGGTGGATTGAAGATAATATCTATTATGCTCAGACTGGTGACGTGTTACCGGTGCAAACGGAAAAACTTCAAAACAGATGATTCAGAAATAGTAGATGCATATTCGATCAGATTCATAGTTACCATAGATACAGGATTTTTATTATTATTATTCAATTGTTTATTTATTTATTTAATGACGTTTACAATAGAATATTTTCATAAAAATTCTAATTAAAGATTGTTTTACATCATCACGAACTCCATTTTGGATAGGATGCAGAATAGAATGATTTTACAGAAAGTAAAGAAAGCATATGCTTTACAATTTTATTTCATAGCTTGTATAAGTTGATGGGTAGAATGACAAAATGTCTCAAACATCGACGTGTGTATGATAAATTAGCTGAAGACATATTTCCTTAAAAGATCGCATATTCGCAGGTTTGTTCGTTGTCAACTTATGGCTTGATAACAGAACGGGTGTCCATATAACTTCCTGCATACAACAATATCGCCAATATCGTGTACTGCCATCACTAATCAACGTCATCAGAAGCAAGAATAGACAAACTTGACGGTATTTCAGAATTTTCATTTTTGATGGAGTTTTGACCAGCGGTTAGCTGCTGATCAGCCACGACCTTTCTATGTTTGTATTTCTCCAGTTCGATATCGTATCTCAATCGATCTTGATCAAACATATCATAATAAACCTGCAAATACAACCACAATCACATCATAAACACATGTTCTAGAATAAAACATGAATGGTGCGCCATATTAACATCAAACCTCTTTTTGTTCTTCTTCCATGGTATTCCATTGCTTTGATAGCACCTTCGTCAGATCTTGGTTCGATAGACCTGGATTTTCTTTCAGCACAATATCTCGCCTTGCTTGACAAAACCTATCATAAACAGATAAGACCCACAAACGATGAAAGTTCACAAACACATTGATTTATGTTGTCTCCTAGGAAATGCAACCAGGACTCAACTAACCTTAGATATGCGTTCAGAGGCTTCTTTGGTGGTCCATCCTTTTCTTGTGAAGATTGAAATTGTTTCTTCTTCATGCTTGGAACTTGCTTGATTTTCATCAAATCAGAAGATTTGGTTAGTTCGTAATCACTAGAACCTTCTGGCAAGTATTCAACCTGATAAACAAGTAATTTGTTTATGAAAGAATGAAAGAATGTAAGGTTTTGATTGGTTATGAAGGAGTGAAAGGTTTTGATTGGTGTTGTTGGAAGGCTGATTTACACGATACATTACTTACATTACAAAAAAATTTGGCGTTTCTAAAACTATCATTGTGTTTATCAAGCCTGCTCATCAAAAATCTGAAATGACAAAAACATGATTTGATCATCACAAAATCCAAGAGGTTTTCCTCCCCTTCTATATGAAAAAAAGTTAGATTTGTTTAAACAATGACAGTCAAGATAGATCAATATACATGCTTCGAAAGATACCCTAAATAATAATAATAGCACACCACGTGACATATTCTGCGCACACTCGCTCTACATCAACAGACAATACGCAACTATCAATAGAATGAAGCAAAAGGATTTTTTGCCGCAATATGAATTATGGAATTCTGTAATAAAGAAATCACACTTCGTTAGTGTTTTAAGTTTTTTAGACAACATGAAATTTATATGATGTCCCAAGTATGCGGCACTTCGATTACTTCATTGCTTCGATTATCCCAGATTGGGGTTTGTACTGTTTATCTCAAAATATAGTTAGAAAACGAAAATGTAATCACTTTTTTATGTTTGTGTAAGCAAGAGCTAGTTGCTAAGTTGGGAAGACAAATATAAACAAATATTCAAAAGCGTAGGAGAAACAATGAGGCCGAAAACCAGTAACAAATTCAGGGTCGGGAATAATCGAAGCAATGGAGCAATCAAAGTGCCTCAAATTTTTGACATCGAAGCGGCACAAATTCGATTCATCTTTAAAAAAACTGCCCTGGCATATAGAATATTTCTATGACGATCATATATTTGATCTTGCCCAAGGACCTCCAGCTGCAATGCATCTCACGCGGAATGAAAACGGACTACGTAAACGACATCACCTAAGCTTTGTTCCCACTGTCCGATGAAAACCAATGGCTTTCATTTTGACCAAAAACCTATAAATTCATCGCTTAAAATTCGTTGCTTGTAATAATTTCTGCTTTATGACAAAAAACATTTATTTAATTATAACAAAAGTTTTGTTTCAAACTTTGATTGTGAAGCCATCATGGCGGAAAGTAGAATCCTGGCGTTGGTCACATGTACTGTTAAAAGATTATAAAAACAACGCAAAGAATTGGGTTAGGGTTAGGGTTAGGGAGATTTTTAAAAACCTTGCTTCAAGAACTACGTTCGATTATTTTTTATTTTTACTGTATTTAGTGAAATAAGAGCTGTTTGGTGGTGTAACGGTATCACTATATTCAATGAAAAGATGGGGGAATGAGCTACGGCTTCCTTTGATGTAACAAAAAATTCAAAACTTAACAAACCAAAAGCGATGAATATCAAAACTTTTTCATTAAATAGTTTTGACCTATCGCTATGATTTTAGATCTGTCGCAAAACAAAGTTCATCGTTTAACGTTCCCACTTACACGACGAACTTAATGGATCAATGGATTGTCAAAATGAAAGCGATAAGAGTTGATCACATTGTGGAAACCAAGCATCAGGACCATCCAAACACCCCCAATCCCCACGAGTTCACGTGGTACGTTTTACTGGCACTGATGATGATTTTTTAAATCGAAAAGCTTTTGCTTAAAGGGGCCTACGACACGGCGATCACGTGATTTCTGTGCTTGTTACTCATCGAATCTGCAGACCAGCTAGAGGAACCACATTGAACGTGCTTGTGTGAGCTAGCAAAAAGTACAAGTAAGTTGGTAAAGGTTATTTTAAAAAAGAAATCAATATAAAGCAAAAAAATAATATTAGTTATGATTATATGATTGGCCAAATATGAAGAAGAAGTGTTGTTGTTGTTTTGATGCTCGTGTTGCATATAAGTTTTCGTAGCTCCAAAGATTCATTTCATCTTGTTTTTAACAAGCAATATGAAATAAAAGTACAGAAGTGAAAGATTACGTTTTAGAGCACAAGAAAACGAAGATGAAGATTTTTCAAAACATTAGAGAAATTTTTCTATAACATGGATTAATGATTTCTATGTTAAAATGAGTAAAAATTTGTATTATTATTTCAAAATTTGTTATGAAAAATAAAGTTTCTGTTGTTTATATAACTCTTTTTATTCTCTTATCTTTTTGTTCTATGTGTTCATTTTTCCTCGCCTCAAATCCAATTTTGGTGCGGCACCATTACTGTTAAGATCACGTGATCTATGTCCTAGCTCTTTAAATTTAATAAATAAATCTCTTCTTTTATTTTCCAAAAATCTTAAAATCTTCAAAAAGTTTCTGTGGAGGAATGTTTTTTTATTGAAACATCAGGCGATATTGCTTGCCATCCCTATAGAAAACACTCCTGCTCATAGACCATTTGAAGATTTTTCCGACTGGGAACAAACTTAAAATCCCACAAGAACAAAACACATGAAAAATAAATTACAAAAATTATTATAACCGAGGGTTGCTCGTGCTGATAAAAAACGTTTAATTCATTAACATAATTATTCCCTAAGACAACAAGGAAGTGGCGTAGAAAAGTTTTCAAAAGAAAACAAAATGCGGAAGTTATCAACGAAGCCACTATTGTTCCTAATACTTTCTTATAAAGTTTAACCGACAAAAATATGACACTGCGATGGAGTTTCTATTGATTTCGGCATAGCGAATCGGAGAATTCCCCTCAAATTTAGACACCAACAGAGTCCTACTTCCGTTCCTTTGATAATCTTTTCAAAATCTTCTTCATATGATATAAGCGATTGATAATTCGTAAATTTTGCTGAAATCAAATATAAAAAATGAAGATCTATAAATGAAACAACAAAGATGGAGAGCTCTTTAAACTTTCAGACCACAACGATGAAGAACTTAAGAACGGTTGCAAAGTGACAAATTTAAAGTGACGAGGATATTGTGCAATACAAATACATAAGTAGACCATGTGACGCTTAATTGGAAATTTCGAATTCCCTTGAGACTGGTGTAAAAACTCACATAATTTGCTTAATTCGAAATCCGTTGATTCGAACATTTCGCTAATACGAACAAAAGTTTTGGTCCCTTGGCCAAAATATGCCCGTTAATTCGAACTTTTGTACAAAAAATAAAACAAAGACATTGTTTTCATAGTAATGAGGGTAAAATATCTTTCAATATTGTAATATACTTTGCTTCTCCTGTAAAATGGAGTTTGCAAAGTATTTGTAGTCCCTCTCCATCAACAAGGTTTTTCTCTCTTTTCTGTAACTTCAATTTTACCACTATTTTCATTACTTCCACGTAGAAAAAATGAAGAAAAATTGTTTTTGCAAAACGACCTGCCGCTTAATTCGAACATTCGTTAACGGGAACAAAATTTTTGGTCCCTCGCGTGTTCGAATTAACGGATGTCTACTGTATTTGAATGAAATATCAAAATATAGAGACGGTACCTTTTCCACATTTTCAGCTCTTTTAAGCAGCACAGTATATTTTTTCTTCCAAAACGAACTGGTGGGATCCAATTTTTTATTAAGAAGAGAGTAATCAGCACTTGGGAATGTTGAAGATGACTCTTGTTTTGGCGTGCTTGCGGATGTTGAAGATGTCTCTTGTTTTGGCGTGCTTGCGTATATTGACATCTTTTTTCCTTAGTAACATTGTAATGGTTAAAAGAACAAAGATGAACAAATTATCCATTAAATAATATTGACTAGTGAGACCGGTTCTACTAAATCCTTGACATTAATTGCTTTTGAGACTTTTGATCTTTTACGGGTAAGATGGAGGATGTGGCATTTTGAAAAACCACAGAATCTCCAAAAAACAAAAACAACAACAACAATTTCAGTCATGCAAATAATTTTATGTCATATTATGAAAAGAAGGGAATTCAGTCCAGAAGGGAATCATAAAAGAACTTCAGGAAAAACAATCAGAAGAGCAGATGAAAATAATTGTGAATGAAACATATGAATTCATCTTTTACAGTACTTGTGCACACATTTTACAACATTACAACTAAGGCATATTGACGGTTCAATCTCTACCACCACCTGTAATGAGCGAAAGCACGATTGAGTTCAGCTCTTTTATGATAGTCAATCTTCTTTTGGATGACACTTCCTTCATTACGATAAGCATCAAGAATCTCTTTGCTTAGTTTATCACTCATTGGCACATCATTACCAGGTCGACCTCGAGCAGTAGTTATTAACCATTTGATTGCTAAAAATCGACGCCTGTTGTCGGGTAATGGATAAGGAACTTGAAAATTTTTACCCTTTTTCTTCATTGTTTGTGTTCCTAAAATTGGCTTGGCATTATTTAACGCAATGTGAAATATTTTTAGAGGATCAATCTCCGCATCCTCGCCATCTTGAAACTTTCGCAGTTGTTTTTTTTTAATTTTCTCAAATGTGTCGTTCATAACCTTTTGTGCAACAAACTTGTTCCCACCTCGCATCATGCAATTCACAAATTTGCTGACGTGTTCATCGTAGAATATAGATGTACTATAAAAACTAGCAACAGCTCTAGGCTTCAATGCTTCAGCAGACTCTGATACGACAACCGTTGGCGAAGTGGATTTAGTTAACACGTCTATCTCATCGGTGGCTCGTTTTTCGATTATTTCTTGGTATCTCCATTTTGCAGAACACAAATGCAAAGTTGCTATTCTTTGATTAAGACAATGACACACGATATTGGATTTGAATATCAGCGGTAAACAACGAAAAGATAATCTTGTTGACATAATTTACTGAAAATAAACAAAATGCAGATGAATATGACTTCATTAGTAAACTAAATATGTCTGCAATCACACTAATTCTCCACAAGGAGGAATAGAATTGACAAAAATGTGTCAATAAAAAATTTACAAAGAAATTTTACAAGCTCTAGATTGTCTCAAAATTCCTTGGAATTCCATGCATTGTACAAATTTTGTGCATAGCCTAACTCTGAATACATCGATAAATAAATATAATCAAAATACATATATATCAAAAAGCAAAATAAAATTTACTTTGGTTTACTTTTCTTTAAACAGTATCAACTCTGAAAATTCCTCAATCGTATATATACTGTAAGGAAGAATACTGACAGGTCACATTAAGCATGTGAGAAATTTACGATTCTAAGTATTCAACAGATGAATAAACTTTGATTTGCACAAAAAACTTGATCAAGTGTTCCATCATATTTAAAATAATATAGAATTTAGGTACAATTTATAAAAGATTTTCTTTAAGATGAACAAATTATGTTCCTGATTCTTTCTAGTTTCTATGATTTGCAACATGAGCATATTCCACAAGTTCGTTTTTCCTGAATGAAAGTGGAGAAATGGTACATTTCATTTCATTACAGATATAAACTAGACTGACCAATAACCATATATAAAAAATCTGCGGATGGTGTACATTTTCAACTTCCTTGATATCATGAAACACTTTTTTCAAAAACAACATGAACAAAATGGTAAACACTGACGTAAATAAAGCAAATGTCTTCATCATAAAAATTGTTGATGAGTTAAGGAATGACTCACAGAACTTCGTAACTAACATCAACATCACAACAAATTGCTTAATCATCTTGTTCATCAGAAGATATTCTCAAATCGCCAAATGTGTTTTCACCAACATCCTCATCCATCAGTAATCTGTTCTTAATATTCTCAGTCTTCGTGTTACTTTTCATTGGATTATGAAAACCTACTGGCAAACGATTCATAGGAACAGTGTCATCCAACCTTTGCCATCGGCTTGGCGGCCACACAATGTGCGTTGCTTTACCTTTTATAAGCCCAATTGAGATAGGTCCAAAAGAATTACTGTCTAAACTCGATCGATGGTTATCACCTTCAATCCAACAATGACCCTTGGGTATGTAAGCAAAATGATGTCTATATCGTGGCGTAGGCACCATGTCACCTTCCAAACCGATAATTCGCTTGATGAAACTAACGTCAGGATCAGTTGGCGATATAATAGCAACAATGTCTCCATATTTCATATCACCCTTTTTTACATGCCATTTATCTAAGAGAATTATATCCGACTTCTTTTTTGTGCCAGGATTTAACGTAGGTTGCATTGACGTACCTTCAACACGAGCAACACAAAACACATAGTCGTTAAGTGTAATATAAATGGGAATGCCAAGAAAAACACCTGATATAATGGAATGAGAAAATTTAAGAAACGTGTGCAATATTTTCGACATTCTAAAACAAAAAAGGGAATAAAATCTAGACTGGAGAAAAGTTTTTTTATCATCTATAATTTAACTTGAATGAATTTGAACAAAACAATGAATTTTCCTGTTTTCTATTGCTGTTCATTTGTTAGAGCTTCCTAGGGTCTGGTTATATGGAAGAACTTGGTCTAGCTGGATGTTCAGATGTTGAATGAGAAAAACACTTCCTTGCTAAATGGGGCAGGATGATAGATTCTCTTCCTGTTAAGGGGAGATCTTGGTTCCATACAAATGAGATCTCAGTTCAACGGGCATAAAAGAAGTAAATCAGTGTTGTGATCTGATTAAAAAAAACATTTCCAACTAAAAGGATAATTTCTTCGATATAACCAGCCCTCCAAAAAACATGGTAACGAATTGAAATTAAACACAACTTGAAAACTACAAATACTATCCCAGAGGGCAAAATCTTCAAACAGCCTCTGTGGAGGAGTGTTTTTTTATCGAAATAGGTGATATTGCTTGCCATCCATATAGAAAACACTCCTCCTCATAGACTTTTTGAAGATTTTGTGCACTGGGATACTTTCGTACATCACATCTTACATCCACACAAGTAATAAAAGTACAAAGTTAAGCTTATTTCGAATATTTATTCGGGATAAACACTTCAAATATAATACAAACCTGTTTATATAAAGAAAATAGTATATTATAAACATACATACAGAATATTATGAAACATTGAAACAAGAAATCTAAAGAAAGCGCTGTAAAGAATTCCAGATAATAAATAAATAAATCTTCAATACATGACTTACAAAATACATACTGATGCAATAACTGCACAGTGGGCAAAATCTTCAAAAATGTCTATGAGGAGGAAGGACATCTGAATATGTTTATTTATCCCCCAATTTAGGATTTTTAAAAGTAACTGTGCAAATATAAAATAGTTTATTCAGATCAGAACGGCTGCAGCATGTCAACCTCAGTAAAAAGTTTTTTAACATTCAGGAATGTTACAACCGAAATATAATATTCTCTCTTTTTTATAAAACATTTTCACCGTTTACATTGCTGTGTGTATTCATTTTCACATTTTCTATGTTTTTCCAGAAGTTAATTATTATTTTTAATAATAATAATTTTAGTTAAGAATAATTTTTGCAAACCTAACTGATTATACATGGGATGGTTCATACCAGATAATATAAATTACACAACATTTTCTTAAGATTTTGTGATGGAATGATGGAAACTCAGAATGATGGAAACCTAAGTTTTTTAGAAACAAAAAATAACTGGGCTTGGAAAAAGTTTAAATATAAATATAAATATAAGTCAAAAAAATCTGTGGTTAGATACCAGTAAATGGAATTTATCTGGAGAAAATTACAAGAGAATAATGCCTTTAAGACATCATCAACCAAGAAGTAAATAAAGAAATTTTAAGATCATACTGATAATGTGCCAGGTCGATGTGAATGGTAACAATGCTCTTTGTTACCCCGATGTTAACAAACTCACTATTTAACTATAAACATCACTCAAATATTCATTTGAATATTCATTAATCAAACGAAATAATAAGAACTTCACACCTCTCCATTTCGCTTGTCAGCAATGCACTTCATCAACAACCACATTGTACACTTTCTCTTCCAATCTTATTCGGCTTAGTGTCTGTGGCAAGTGTTAATTTCTTTGGCTATATAAAAGTGGCTTTTTCCAGGTCTTTATTAGATATATACATCAGCCGGGATGCCAACAATTTCCAAATTATTAACATCTGTATCAAGGAATAGTAAAGCATTATTTTTTATGTCAACCATAACAACCCAACTTCTTTCCTAAGCTCCTGTTTAAAAGTTTCTTCTACTTTACCACAGTTTTTTAGCCAGCGTGATCAACATCATATCTTCTTTCATGTCGACATAAATGGGCTCAGGTTGTTTTCATTTTCCTTCTTTCCAACTATTTTGAGAAGAAAGAAAAAAGTTACAAATAACCAGGCAAACGTTCTGAGTTTGCTAAATATTTGTGACTGACACATGAGACCATCAATTCCCAACCAAAAGACCCCTGCAACCAATGAGAGGTAAATCAAATTACTGTTCAACAAGTTGATGAAGGACAACAGAACAAG
Source organism: Turritopsis rubra (assembly GCA_039566895.2). Lineage (NCBI taxonomy): Eukaryota > Metazoa > Cnidaria > Hydrozoa > Anthoathecata > Oceaniidae > Turritopsis > Turritopsis rubra. The sequence goes on along the minus strand of CM077631.1, from coordinate 15,094,513 downwards.
ACACCATTATCAATTAGTTCCAACACTAGCCCCACAGTTATCCTTTTGTTCAAATTTAGCATCAAATTTATATTTTTTATTTTATTTTCTATCTAAAGGCCAAATGGAAAACATGCAATAGTTTTAATTGAATATAGATCCCATGAAATGTTTTGTTTTGGGTAACATGCAAGGAAATATTGATGTAAATTGCACATCTAAGAATGATATTAATCTGTATGAATAATCTGTAAGAGCAATTTTAATGCTACAGCAGAGAAAGGACACATAGTTAAATACAAGAAAACTGTTCGTCTGTATAAAATCTTGCATGTTTGCAGTATTCTGAAATGCAAATGAGTTTCAAAGAATCTGTTTATTCTGTCTTTTATAACACTGTTTTTTGAAGTCATAATTTGTTTTTTTCACAATGACCATGACCTATGTTCAACTTTTAATTCAGTGGTTATCAGTGGTTATGTCCATACTTTTAGTTGACTATTGGTTTCATTGGATTTGTTTTCTCTAAATGAACAAAAGTACAACCAAAGTTGCCGCTAGCAGCACATAACATTTAAGGAGTGCAGGTATTCTAAGTTTCATAAAAAAGGAGAGGGGCCTAACCTAAGTTGTTGTGCTCACACAATCTGTTATGAAAAATGTCCTTAGGTGAACTGAGGCAACCCAAGGCTTAAAAAGTTATATTCTGTAATTTATGCCTTTTGAGCAATCCATTAATATATAATTAATTTTTACAATAACACTCTGGAGACTACCAAGTAAGTTAAACCTGTCTATAAGAACCACTCATGGGACCTGACAAACAGGATCATTATATGCAGGTAGTCATAATGACCGGAAATACAGGTAGTCATAACGACCGGAAATACATGTTTATATACGGGTTAAGTGTTTTAATGATCCTAAGAGATAGGGAAAGTCCTTTTCAAATATTTTTAAGATAACAAATTTTTTTTGATATCTCATAATACAAATGTAACAAAACAATGTATTAAATTTTTTTATTTATTTACTCAAATAAATTTATAATCAAGACACGAGGAAATCATATTTTTTGAGCACAAAAATTTCATAGAATTATATTACGCCCATGCATCAGATGTGTATTCTGAACATGTGCTGTTAATGAATACTACAGACTTAATCAGCTGGGCAAACATAATAAACAACAATGTTGGAGGAAACTTGAAATATCCAGAGGTGCGTCTAGTAATGATGACCTGTGTCAACAAAGAAACTGACTTACGTGATGTCAACAAAGACACTGACTTATGTGATGTCAACAAAGACAAATTATGTTAAGGCTGGTGAGGCTGTCCCAAATGTAAGTAAGTGGTCTGACTGAACACAAACTACGTGATAACTGGCCCACCGTGCCGTTACCCAACCGAAGATAACTATAGTAAGTGCTGCTGGACCATCAACCCAATATCTGAAGGACACTGTCTAGGACTCCTGCAAAAGCCCCTCCTGTGCAAAACGAACACTTGGTTAACACTGATGCAATAAAATAACTGTATCTTGCCTTGTTAAAAAGTGTAACTGAGAAAATGCAAATAATGGCAAATGAGAACCTGGATACACAGCAATTGGCGCAAGGCCACAATGGCGCAAACCTCATGCGATGTACTGCCAATATGCACTGTACAACCAGATTTGAACGGGTCAGTTTTAGAATGACATAGGTGCATATACATAATTGAGAAATCTCTGTTTTAACATTTTAAAATTGTAATGTTTACCACCATCAATGTCGACGGTGAATCTACTACAGCAGATGTGTATTCAGAAAGACATAAAAACCCAAAGAATTGCCCTGTACAATAGGCCTTCAAGATTAAAATAATTAAGCAAATCTAAGCGGGGATGAATGGTCCAAAGATGTTGGAATGTAATAGGTGGACAAGAGTGACGGTTAAATGATGAACCGTGAAACCTTCTTATACCTCGCAGTGTATAGTATAAACAACGAAAAACTGAGCACCAAACTGTTATGAAAAAACTGAATGAAATTGTAGACCAGCTAGATATGTACAAAGTGTGCTGTAGCTAACACGCCAGGCCGTTGCCGTGACAAAATGAATTAATTTATTAAGCGATATTTCAAATTTAAACTATTGGGTGAAAAGTATTTACTGTAAGCTTCCTTTTTAAATGTTTTTCATTTTTTTTCGTTGATTAATCGCTTCAATATTAACATGTGTCGAATATAGAAGCATGTCGAACTTAGATGAAACTACCTTAATAATGATAGCAAAATGTGCACATTCCTGCTTCTAACTCCACACATACGAGGCTGTGGTTGTGGTGCACTACACCACACTGGTGGCTAAAAACAATATGCGAACAATTTCAATATCATGAGAGTGTTATTTGCATGTAAATGTGAGTTGGCGTGAAATAATTTTGTGAGTTAATCTTCTAGGTACGTTCACACCTTGGGTTAACGTGAGCTGGAGAATTAACTCATGAAAACCATAAAACAAACAGAAAGGTGTGGAGAACCACATACCACCTACCCCCCACGTTAACTAATTTATTCATCCACAAAATTATCACTTAGAAGACCATGCGATGGAAAATGGTAGCATACAATGTTAAGAAACGATTCCATGATTTTTGATGAATGTTGCTTAATATATTTCACCAGACAGGCTGTTAAAAAACACATGAAATCATCCTTTTCTCCAGTTCATTTATTCACCATCTTTGATCCATGATGGCCACCTTCCATTTTCGGGTCGCCATCGACTTCGAAAAAAAACGGTCCTAAACTCCTCAAATTAATATGGCATATATTCCGTGTCTTTTCTTTGCGTGTCAAAACTACTCCAGTTCAGGGGTTTTTTTATAACACGTTTCATTAGCAACCAAAAATAATGTTTCCCTTCTTTTTGCGAAGCCTTTGTCGAGCGAAGTGAGCAAAAGAGTCCTCGGAATTTCTTATTTCTCTCTAAAAGGGGCTGTTCCTATGGAGGTGTGCTGGCTTTCGTTAGGTTCAAGGTTCATACGAAGAAAGCTTAACCGGCTGAGAACAATAACAATATTCTTTATATTAAAAAACTTTAAAATTTAACTAATGGTTTCATTGTTAGAGAATTGAAATTCTAATATGCATTCAACTCGGTTAATCGGGCCAGTCCGCTTGGTTTTGAGGTGCGAGTTTTATAATGAGAAAATTTCATCTCGGCAAAAAGAGCTGAGATGAGTTGGGCTGAGAACTTTTATTATCTAAAGCGAGATCTCGGAAACGAGAAGTTTGGATAAAAGGTGGCATGGTTTTTTTTTACCGAAATGGACATTCTAAATATTGCATAAGATATCCATTCATTCATTCATTCATTCATTCATTCATTTTATTTAACTTCGTAATATAAATTATAAATTTTTATAAATTAGTAAAGAGCTAGTTAGAGCCAGGAAATATTACTGATTTCAAACATGTACTCTGTCATTCAGTTTTTTAACTCTATTATAACTGATTAAATGCACTAGGTTCTATCAAAACTGAAGAGGCTATTCTGGGTAAACATTAACAAGAACCATATGGTGCAAAACGGTAGCAGAATTTCAAAACTAAGTCGTAATACGAACAAAATAGATACATAAAAATTCATCCGGGTTTTAAACTATGTTAAGTGTAAACAAGGTTTAATAAAGAAACAGCATTGCTTAAACCAAAAGAAATATACATGTGTGAGCTGTAACCATGGATACTTATCTTATTTTAAAATATCTTTCTTTAAAAAAAAATTTATAAGAGCGAAAAGAAAAAAAAAAAACGAAAAAAAACCTGTCTACATCGAAAAAAATATTATCAATAACTGAAAACGAAAAATCCATCCGAAATACTGGGTTTTTCAAACAAAGTAAACAAAAACGTTCAAATAACCAACAAGAATAGTTATAATAAGGTCGCTTAATAGAGTTACAGTAAGAACTGCTTCTTATGAAGCTTCTCATTATGAACTGTAGGTGAGCCGAATGAATGCCTCGGCAACAAAATAATACTTAATTTCAAGTGATATAACTTCGGATTAGAAATAACTGAAATCTTCATTTTTGTATTTCATGGGAATAAGATCCATTTTTTATTGAATACCAAATACCAAATACTCACTGAATGTTTTGATAAGCTTTTGAAAATTCCTAGCCTGCGTTCGTTCATACAATTTATATAGTTTCGTAAAGGGCATTTCGCAGAGTCCAAAGCGTGAGCTAAATGCCTTTTCGGCGGGAGGAGTAGTAGTCCAAGGGTGTTTTAATACGGTATTCGCTTTCGCTGCTACCGTAATAATAATAATAATAATAATAATAATAATAATAATAATAATAATAATAATAATAATAATAATAATAATAATAATAATAATAATAATAATAATAATAATAATAATAATAATAATAATAATAATAATAATAATAATAATAATAATTTACGGAGAAGTCTGATGGTCTCAAATACACTCATATTTTGCAAATATAATGTTTCATTGAATTCTTGATCTTTGCTCTTGTTATATCGAATTAGTATTCGAAACTTCCGGCATGCAAGTTCAATCAGGTAAATTGACCGATAAACTCGATTTAATTTAATTGACGGATGGTCTAGAAAACATAACAAAAATTTGCTTTTTTCACGGACAAGATCGGGACAAGATCGGGTGCATTGACATGGAGGACAGAATATACGCATATCTACTCCAACTAAAAGCTTGATGGATTGTTCATGATAGGAGCTTGTTTAGGGATGTTTTACACGACGCATTCTCTATAAAGTTAAAAATCGACCAGGCTCATTGGCGCTTCTTTTTCTTTTTTTGCCATTTTGAGAGCCTTCTTTGGATTGGAGTCTAATTGGTGCTTATATTTGATATATCAAAATTTCCAAAACCACCTACTACCCAATACCTTAACTTAAGAAGGGAGAAGGATTGCCAAAGAAAATGTAAAATGACATAGAAATCTCTTTTTTTCGATATGATTTTGCAGAAAATCTTTTTGTTATGGATTATGACGTCATAATTCGAGTAATTAACTTGAAATATTTTATTTTCGATATCACTTCGAGTTGCTGACTCGAATGCATAACTCGATTTTATAACTCGATTTTTTAACTCGGATTTTCGGGCCTCGTATAAATTGATGAAATCTGTGATTTCGCCAAGGAACACACACACACACACACAACCACATGATGAAATGAAATCTCAATTTGAAAGTGGAAATCACTTTATCGACTTCCGTGTTTGCCAAACATTAGGTGAGTATTGATTATCGTTCAAAATATTTTGATGTCAAAACAAAAAACAAAATATTAACTCCATCACTGGTGTTTCCCTGAGTTAAACTTTATAAGGGAGTATTAGGGAAAAACTCGTATTATTCCAGACTAAGGTGGAACGTCATTCTGACGTTAAACTTGATCTTTGGTTGAAACACCCCACAGAGCACAGTAGTGAAGTATGTATTATTATTAATTATAAGAGGAGAGGTGCAACAGTCACATATTATCGATTCACTAAATTGTTTTTAACATCGTTGTTTTTAACATCAAAGAAGGTGAAAAATATATATCATATATTATAAATATATATCAAGAAAAACACATTTTCAAAATATGTAAACTTTCATCATATAGATTTTTTTCAAAATCCATCTGTCTATCCATCATTCTCTATTGCCCTTCTATTGAAAACAAAATGTAGCAACGCCAGTTATCCACTCAACCTCAAATATGTTCTCTTATGACATTTTATATAAAAAACCTCTCTTATAAAATTTTGACACTGTTTCTAATTTAATTCTGTCAAGGAAATCGGAGAATGTGCAAGTCACATTGCTACACAAATACTAGTACCATCCTTAAATCAACAATATTTGAGATATAACAATAAACTAATAATGACTGGTTTTTTAATACAATGCTGAACACATCAATCATGTGTAATGTAATTGACTGTGTATCAGCCATATTAATATAGCTTCATTCTTTGAATTATTTTATGAAGCTAATTGATACTGAGACACATGCTTAAGGTTATGGGTATACTCAGATCTTTAGAAAGACCTTTTTGGGTTTGTATTCCGTGTTTACTCTATCTGGTTGTAACAGAAATTTTTGTAGCAGTATTTGAATAGAAGTGTGCTGAAAATGTGCTAAAAATTTTGCACTAATCACAACGTAACAGGAATCATTATGGCGATCTAAAAATGATTGCTAATTTATGCTTCATGTGTCCATATGTCTCGAAATTGTTATTTATGCTTCATATCTCCAAACCAGCTAAAAAATACTTTGACATTCATATGGGGTCATTTCCATTGTTTTCATGATCGTAATGATGTTGATTAGAGTGTATAGCAGCACATCATTCTTGTTTAGCTTAAAATCTTAACCTTCACAGTTCCTATTATGCTGTGAATAAGGACTTTAAGGATGATTTATTTTTTCAAGGAATTTGTAATGAGGAAATTAAAGTTCTTTGTTTGACATTTTATTTTAAACTTTCCAATCAGGTAAAAATTCTTGATCTAGTTGTAGCTACATTAAGAACAAAAAGTTTCACAGAATAAAGTTTCAGAAAAAAACTTCTGACAATTAACTTTCGGAGAACTTTGATAAAAAGAGTTTATCATGCTTTGGGAAATCTTACTTTATAATGAAATGTCGACAAATGCATAGTCAATAAACCATGGATTAAGATCTTTTTTTATATACCTTAAGGACGTTAATTAATGCAGACTTTAAAAAACGAGCATAAATCTTTCCGAATCAAAGATAAAAAATGAAAATTTTCCTGACATAAATGTTTGTGATTTCCCTGTATTCTTAAGTTGAACAAATGAGTTTGTCTTTTATCATCTTAACTGGAACTACTACAAAACATCCTGTGCATATATCAAGGAATGATTGATATTTTGTGAATGTTGAAGAAAGAATTTGCATTTGCATAGAACAGAATTCAACTCGAAAAGCTAAATTGTTTATGGTCAACACACAGTAATTTATAATTGCTGATTTCAATAGAATTTTACACCTCAAATCTATATTAATATATTTTCAGTTTAATATCATTTTAATCAATGACAACACGATGATAAACAATGTTTGTCATGGAAACAAGTTGAATTTTATCCATGTGCTCCCTAACGTTTCTGGATAGAGTCTTGCCAAATCCTTTAGTCAAGTTGTGGAGACAAGTGGCAATAATAATTGTGGAACTCAAAAGAGTCAATATTTCTTGAGACGATATTTCAAGGAATTAAAAAATCCACCTTTTGGCAAAATAAGTTAAACAACAACAACAACAACAACAACAACAACAACAACAACAAATAAACACGTTCACTTTCTTAACAAAGGTCAATGTCAATCAATATGGTAAATGGACCATGCCAGTCCGTTTGGGTTTAAATTTCTGTGAAAGTTTCATAGTCAGAGTTTTGCAATATTTATGTTGTTTTCCATTAATAGGAATCTCTTGCCTAAAATTACAATTTTTTAGCAGACTTTTGAATGATCTTTGGTGGTAAACTGTATCTGAAACTCAATCAACTTTGTTTGAGCAAATTTGTTTACTGATCAATGAGATTTCAAATTATCACACAAGCTTGGCTGCCCAATTTTTTATGAGTTGAACATAAATGAATGTTTAATATGATTATAGTCCCCTTTGATTCTGTGTGAGTTTAGGCGGACAATTAGTACAAATTCTGCCATATCAAATCCCCGTGACTCCACATGGAGGATTCTGTCTAATGGAAAGTAGCCTTTATGCTTGCAGAGATGTGTGATTTCATTTCCGTAATCTCAGTGTCATGTCGTTTGTGTACATAGTGCTTGTTCGGTGATGAAGATGCTGCACAGAATTTGTTTAATGAACGAGCAGATCCAGGCCATTACTTCTGGATGTCGTGGCTGCAAACTACAAACATGGGTCTGCTAAGTTTTCCATTTCCAGTCTTTTTGCCTAAAACATAGTTAGTAATTTATTTATTAATTTATCTTAGTAAATATACTAGTTACAATTTTGACAAAAACTGGAATGGCTGTTGTGACCTAATAATTGACAATTTAGACTGGGCTAAAAAAAAATTAGAAAAAAATGGATTGGATTTTTTTACTTCAAACTTCCGATTAGCAATTAACACTTATCGAATTATCGATTAACACAAGCAATGTTACTAACCTTCTAGTAGACAGAGTCGTCCATGCAGACTTTGCGCATGGTCCCTTGTTTAAAAATATGATTTTTGAGCTACAGATCATGCACAAAAGTCAAGTCTATGTGGAGAATAGGCTTTTAAGTCAAAGTTATCACTTTACTGGTGCTGATATTAACACTGTTATTTGATTGAAAAACACATCGACATATCACCAAGGAGAAGCAAGTCCTAAAATCATTTTGGATGTCTCAAGCGTTCTTTGTTTTCCTTGTGTTTTGTCTAGATGAGTTTTGATAATGAATTAAAACGCAGATGAACAATTATGATATTTATCTTTATCTTTTAATTATATCTAGCAGATCTATATCAAGGAGAAGAACAGACTAACTAGATTTCAAACTGTTGTTTGATTTTTTTGCGAATTCTTCAAAATTTAGTTTTCATGTCAAAACAGAATGCTTTTATAACAAGACAGTGGTCACCAATTAAAAAAGTTTTTCTTGTTTGTGAGAATTCTGTAATAGTGGAAACCAGGCCTTATTTGAGGCAGGCATCTGTCATGATGTGTATTGTTGATATTTATTAGTTGAATATGTGACATACAATTCTCTAAATTATTTATTCCTTTATAAGTATTTATAATAAGTTTGGATAGAAGAGTGTTATATTTTCTTTTTCATTTTCTTTTTCATGGTTTGGAAGTGTGCTATGATAATTTCAACTGAAATCCACATCCAATTAGCAAATTTGTTTTCAACTTGTTCATATTTACCTTCACTATCAATATTTTTCTTGAAATTCTAAAATCTTAGATAAGCTTTTATAAGTAGATAATAAATAGAAAAGAAAGGAAAAAACCCGAAACGTTAGAAAAAAATGTGTTTTTTCTTGCGTAACTAAGAGCCATTATAGTATTAAGCTCCATATGTTTAGAAGTATACCATTGGTTTTTCTTTAACCCTGCAAGATAATGCATTGCTATAACGTTATTGAACATTTATGTTTGCTGGTCTGGTTTCTACGAATGAATTGGCTTGTAGAAAAATAGAGTAGTGTGTAATGAAGCATAGGTCTCACTTCTCACTTGTGAAAGAATTAATGTGTTCTTTTGAAGTTTTCCATACAGATGCATGCTTTTTTTAATAATTTCGCCTGATAGACTGAACAAAAATCAAGTATTTTTATCCCTCACTTTTTGTTGTTCCATTTGTTTTTTACTTTTGTTTTACAAGAACACCTGCTTACATTTCATTTTGATATATAAAGACGTTTCTATGTGAATAATTTTATTTCTCACACAATAATTTTCTGCTGTATATACAAGACAAAAGGCTTTTTTTATATGTATATATAAAATTTTCAAGAAGATGGAAAACTAAGGATTTCCATCTATTATCTTATAAATTGAATTAATAATTTAGGAAAGGTCTGCTTCTCATGGACACCTTATTCCAATCATGCTTGCTTCACAATTCGACACCTCGTATCTACCACCTTCTCAAACTACAAACTTTTTAAATCCATGTGGGGAAGATGGTTTGGAAGAATGTGTGTCCATGGAAAAATGGTATGTACTTTTTTTGTGAGTTTGGCCTGGCTTATCTATTGAAAATTTAATAAACTTAAAAAATTGTGTGTGAGTTTTTTTCATGAAAGTTTTGAAATAAAAAAATGATATGTGAGAAATATGAATTTTAGTGTTTATGAATATAAACTTGGAGGTGTGACTAGATACGTTATGAATTATAAGTTACTTATATGACAACTTGTCAAATGATATGTTTGTGTGGGATGGCAAGGCGGAGTGTGTGGTTAGAGAGACTCACTATGGATGAAATTTATTCTTTAATTTCTGTTTCTCCTTTAATCAAACTTCTTTATCAGATTGTTGTTTCATTAATTTGGGCTATCAAGGTGAGTGTAAATATTGGTGAAGAAGAATGGCTGTTTCGATCTGAACTAGACTTTTTTCTTACCTTATGGACAAATTTTAAGTGGCTCGTATCAAAATAAGATAAAAAGAAATCCCAAAAATAATTACTGTTTTATTTATTTATATTTGCAAATATTTTTGTGTGAAAACGTTTTCTTTCACTTCACTTCCTTCACTTTCAAGCTCTTTTTTCTTAAAAAATATAACAATATTAATATTTATAACAATATTTTGTTTATTTACTTTAGTTATTTTTTCATTAGTTATTACCTTTGTTTCGTAAATTTGTGGGAGTTGACACTTGATTATAACAAAAGATTTTATCAATAGAGCTTTTTATTTCCGATAGGAGTACATGCCGAATTTAACATGTGACCATATTTTGTTATGATTTTCAATAGAGAAGAAATGTTATGAACATGTGATCAAAATATTATGATTTCATCCCTAAAGACTCTTTCAAAGAAGAAATTCCCCAGAGACATCAAAGCAGCTGTATTGGGCTCATCATTCATTATCTGTTATTTTCTCTTTTCTGATCTTAACACATTTCATGTTAATCTTTTACCTGGTAATGTACCATATCAAGAAGAAACATTTACCCAAAAAAACTTTCAAACAGGGTTTTAATCTAAAACAAAAGGGAAAAAGGCAAACAGATGACCTGTAAAAATGTAATTCACTTCTCACTCCAAGAAATCTCAATGGGAAACCTCCATAAATAGTAAGTCCGTCTAATGGTGAAACAGTCACCTGCCCACAATCTTTTTATCAGTTAATATTTTTCTTTATGAAAGCCCTAATAGTTTGTAATTTATCTCAGTATGTTAATGCATTGGTTTGTGCACAAATTTTTAATCTTCTATTGAATTTGGCAATCACCATGTCTGATGTATCTTGGTGTTAATGGTGTTCTAAGATTAGATTTGTTGTTGTTTCTCTGTTCTCTATTTCGAACCTTTTTCTGTCTTTAGGAGAGGAGAAAAGAAGATTTTTGAACGTTCACTATCCTGTGATATGTAAGTTTAAGTTAATCTAAAGTCTGTTTTTCTCTGTTTATGTTGATAGTCATCTGGAATTTCTTACAGTTATAAATTTCTTTCAAATTAGTTTTTATTAAGCTTTTTTCATAGTGATTACAAGAAACCTTCACAATATGTGACACCGTGCGAACGGTAAGTGTTTCTCCAGTAAATTAATGGCATTTTAATGGATTGTTATCAAAACATCAGAATGTGTAAATAAAAAGTCTTTAGAAATGATGAGAAAATTTTCCCATGTAATGTAGCCACTGAATTTGCTATTTTATAACATCTTTTTTTTTTTTTTTTAGAGTTCAAAAGAAACCACACCCTTTTAGAAGTCCAATTACATTTTTGCGTTCCAGCACACTTCCACGCTCAAATAAGAAATATTGCACATTTAACCGGTCACCAGACTACCAAACACGTTTGAAAACTTTGACTGTGTCACCAAATAGTAAGTTGTAAAGATATTGTTTAAGATAAGAATTGTTTGGTATTCAAATGCTGAAAAGGTGATCAATGAAAATGTTTTGTTTTCATGGACATTCACATTGCAACAATTGATTAAATCTATCAGTTTCTATCTGTCAGTTTGTGGCAATAATTTTAGAAATTTTATAATGAGTAGGTTGTTTCCCTGTTTCCATAGCTAGTGGTTGGGATGTAACAACAGATCAAACGTACCCAGAAACCACTACTGATAATACACCATTTCGAAAAGTCTCTTCGCGTCCATATTATTCCAAAAGACAAACACTTAGTGAAAAGCCAAGTAAAGTATGCAACATCTAATAATTATTATTTTTGACAGATCATGCTTTTACCAGGTTTTCAGTCGGCTTTCAGTCGGCTTTCAATATTCTTCTCCTTTTTGGTCAATCTAATCTATCTTGTCTTTTATAAATAATTTCAATGATAAGTTTTCTCTCAATCTATTTCAAAAGAACATTCATGTTAACTCGAGTTATATTTTCATGACAGAATTCGTAAAACACACCACATCCCTCCAAATCCAATGAGGTTTTTGCTGCCATTGCCCACTGTCACACTTCACGGCAGCTTGCATCAACGTCAAGATTGTTGAAGTTGTGTTAGCCTTCTTTTTGAAATCTTTTTGAAAGGGAAGGGAAGAGTAAGAAAGAAGAAATTGGAGAAGATACATAAGAGAGGGAAGAAAGGGGGACAAGATACTAGGAAAGAAAGTGTTGCCGTGTTACAACAATGCAATAATAAGAATGTAATTCAGTGAAACTTCAGCCTCGATGCGATTGAATGATGAGGCATGACATTTTCAACAAATAAATCTAAATAATAAATGCAGCTCCTCTGTCTGGTTTCAATTGCAAATTATTTTTCCTCTCTGTCTGATAATATTTATAGTGGATAAATAGTTTCTACTCGCAAAATTAAAAGAACTTGTAAACTTTCATTTAAGAAGTGTTGTTATATTTTTTGTGTTTTTGTAACTTTCTTGAGGATTTTCTAAAAATTATTTGATGAATATTTGATAACAAACTCTTCACAATTTTGTGTAAAAATAAGGTGGTCATTCTTTTCAAAGTTCTATTTTTGAAAATATTTAGCTGGTATGGATTTGAAGACTTTGCTCTTTGAACAGGAATAGGCTAAGTTTTAATTGTTTTAATTTTGAAGAGATGAATAAAGAACAATTTGAAAGTTTTTTATTTTTTTTTTATTTACTTGTTGCTGAATTCTAACTCCTTTTTAATGGATTTAAAACTTGCACAGTTTTGGTTTGCATATCAGAGGTTACATCAAAAATATTTCACAACTGATTTCAGTTGTGGTTTCACTGGATGTGTATTTTAAAACTTATCAGATATTTTTCAGGATTATCATTTTAATGTTAATGGCCTGGTTTCTCAATATTTAGATTTCATATAGGCAATACAGAAATTCTATTTAACAAAGTAAACAGGACATTTTTGTTTTACTTTGCTTGTTTTGTAGGTGACCTGTTGTAAACAATGATAGAGTTTCTGATTTCAAAAGGGTATTGGAAAGTTCCTGTGGATCTTAGGATTTTGTTGAAAATAAAATTGTTTTGATATGGAAAACAGGTGTAATTGTATGAAACAAAAAGAAAATTGAATTCCAATTAAATGTCATTAAAATAATGAATTTCTTGTAATCAGTTATAAGTTGCTGAAATATCTGGTAGAGGGAAGACATTATGCAAAAAAGATCAGGAATTGCTTGTGAGTTTTGATTTGAAAAGAAACAAAAATAAAATATTAGTTTGTAGAATCGATATTCAATAAATGATGACTGGGAGAAGATGTTTGAGATGATGATGACAAATTTGTTCACAATTAGGCTTAAACAAAATAAAGAATTTCGAAATTTTTTTGATGCTATTTCTATCATCATATTTTCCTAGATCTTAAAAGAATTTTGAAATGAGATTTGTTACTCTCTTTTTTATAAGAAAATCATCTATCCATCCATCCATCTATAAATTTAAGTTGTGTTTATAGTTTTGTAATTCTTAATTATTCATAATTTTTGCAAATTGCTTTCCTGACAATCGACATACCAGAAATATTTTTCCCTTCTATTTCTGGTAAAACCCGTTTGAAATGAATTCTTGCTTTTTTACTTTCTATTTTTGCCTATTGTCTATGGCTCACTTTTAAGGTTTGTTTACATTTCTTTTTGCTTCTGGAACGTCTGTTATGTTGCAAATTAGTTTCAACACCCTTTCTATACTAGATCTTCAAGAAATTTTTTGCTTTTTAAATGGCATTTATCTCAATTGCTTTATTGTTACTGCGTTTCTATATCTGAAGCCTTCTATGTATCAGATAGTAGCTCTAAAACATTAGAATTCTATACTAGACGAAAATTATGGAAGAACTTGATAAATTTGAAATAAGACACAGAAAAGTAAGTTTGAGTAGAAGTGAAGGAGGAGTGACGAAATTACGCCGTGCTGGATCTTTCAATAATATCATCTTTGGACTAAAAGAAGAAGTCATGAAGGCAGATAGAAGAAGGCGTGCAACCGTTCGAACCAAAAAGAAAGCAAGTGACAGCCCTGGAGTGATTGATGTCTGTCTTACACTAACTAGTTTAAATATCATTGCCCCTGATGTAAGGAGAGCTGGCAGTGTAAAACATAAACTGGTATGTGTTGTCAAGCATGAAAAATAAATAAATGCTTTTAATTTTGTTGATTGTGGAAGAAGTTCAGATATTGATGCCCAAAAAATATTTCATACTAAAACACGGGGAGTAATATTTCAAAGATGTTCTATTTGTTGTTTTAAAAGACCTCCTTAATTGTAAGGAGATTTCCAAAGCAACATAATCCATAACCAATTGCTAATACATTATCTCTTAGTATTTACCATGTTAATTTTCCTATTTTTTTATATCCATAGGTTGTCATTTCATAAAAAATGCAATTAAATGCCTGTATAATTTACCTTTTAAGGCAGTCTTTATGTATGTATAGTGTAAAAAATAAGTGCAGTTTTTAAATGAGTTTTTATGTTAATTACTAAAGCAGGCAGAGGAATGATAAAATTGGAAAAATTCTTCTTTCGTTATGTAAGAGATATTTCGCTGAAAATTGTCAAAAATTTTGTAACTAAATAGATACTCTTTTTGGCTTTCAATTTTTTTAGGGATCAAGAAGTAAAGACGGCTATGCTCAGTAAGTTTGTTAAATTAAAACTGTACACAGATAACGTTGCCTGTTACTTTTTTGCTGTTCCATAAAATTCATTACCAGTCCTCTCTAACCAAAGCATTACATAGAAAGAAATCACGTTTTTTTAACGTGAAAATAAATTTTATATAAATATTATATTTTATATTTATGAAAATATTAATATTCCTTGCAATTATACTCTAGTTTTGGTTATGTCCTGAATAATTATTTTTTATAGACTTGATGAAAACTTCAGTTCTGCTAAAGCTTATCAAAAAGGAAGTGCCGATAACATTAATCATGAGTTTGATTACAAGTGAGTTTATTCTTTGAAATCATACTTGCAATGAACAGAGAAGCTTCTTTATGATAACACTTCTCATTATATTTCTTGATTTCTTTATTGATTCTTTTTCGAAAATAAACTCCTGATTATTTGAATTTTACAGTTCATAAACATGTTTTTATAAATATTTATCTCCTTTTTGATTTCCTGTTACCTTTGTAAACAAACAATATTGATTATTTGGACGTCACTTGAAAACATATCTTTTAGCTTGAGAAAGTTAGCATCCGTTTCTAATCACAAATGCCACTTAAACTTTGTGATCAATTTTAAAGACTAGTCGAATGCCATAATGTATCATAAAATCTTCAATACCACTATCATATTTATGTTGTGGTTAAATTCCTAGCTATTGAAGTGTGTAGTGGTACTGCTTCCATGCCTGCCAGAGGCAGGTTTCCGATTTCAGAATGGAGTGTTAATATTTTCAACTTTGAAGATGTCAGTTTAGTATTCCTTTAAATGTTTGATAAGTGGGACACAAGTACTGTGGTCACACGTATTAAGAAATACACATTTGTTTTTCTTGTTTACTGAATGAGTGTGAAAGCAAGTTCAGAGAGTAGCAGTGTTTAGCTTGTTTGGATTGAAAGTTCAACATAAAATATTATTTTTACACTGTGATTGGTTTGTTAATTTTTTAAATGGTTTGAAGGTTTTGCTTTCTGTTCTTCCTGCTTTAAATGAAATCTATGTGCTTCCTACGAATGATTGAAGAATTCATTAAATCTTTTTATATTTTCTCTCTGTGTTTCTATAACCTGTTTTGAGATTTTCATTCTTTTCAATTCAATTCAATGGAGCTTGATCGTTTTTCGTAAAATAATTATAATTACAATCATCTTTTATTCTCTTAAACAAAACTACTCCCACAACATGAACACAACAATTTCAGAATGTTTTCAGTTGATTCTATAAAACCTGATATCGCTTACCTGATTGCATGATTTCTCTTTACTTCTCTTTACTTTACAGCTGCTCTGCTTTTCTACTTCTTCCCTAAAACTCTCTGATAGATGATTTGGTTGTTCACATTACTACATATGGCTGTGGTTTAGATAATTGTTTGTCTATTAGTTTGAAACTGTATCACAGCATCCATTTGCAAGTTGTTACTCATGTATAATGTTGCATATTGATACATCATAGAAGACTTCAAAACAAACTATGTCTTTCATCACAAAAAGTCCAAAGTTTTTAAAAAGAAAAGTTCGCTTATCATCAAGTGAAACAGATATTCGTTCAAGGTCTACACCAATATTTATGAGACGAAAGAAATCTGGAAAGATTTTTCCTTCGGAAGAGTGTACATCAGATATTTTTGAACAATTGAGTTTAGAACAGTCTTCTTTAAAAAGAGAGAAAAAAACAGAACGAAGGTTGACTGTTATTGTTTCGCCACGAAAAATTCGCAACAGCTATCGTCGACTTGTGAAGAGTGCAAATGATTCCAATTTAAAACTTATCAGGCAGCGTTACTTTTCTGACGACGAAGAATGGTATAAAAGGAGAAGCATAAGCATGAAGCATGAATCAACTTACTTGTAAGTAATACGGATGATAATGTTTTGTGATATGCGAAAAGCCCATTGAAAGGTATTAATAATAACGGAATAAAACTTTTTTTTCGATGATTAATCATGACCTACACCTACAACTGGTCATTCCCTCAAGAAAAATTCATTTCAAATTATTGTCTGGTGTTGTGCTACAAGGAGAGTGCATATTATGTGGCTGATATCAAATTAATCTTATTTACAGTGGAATATAATGGTGTCTTAGTGATTTAACATTTACTTTGTCTGGACTTTGTTTAAATTCAAAAAATCAATAAATATGTGTAAATTTGAACAAATAAAAAACAAATCTAATTAAATATATTAAAGAAATGAGATTTTTATGAAAAAATATTCCATTCTTTGAAGGTTAGGTTACTTTCACAAAGCTATGTTTGTTTTAATATGTTTATTTTCATGATGATGTAATAATATCTAACCCGATTCCATGCATTCACTAATTTTTGTCTTGTTGAAGTGAATAAAGAGTTTGAAGATACAGTTCAGAGGGATTTTAAATTTCACACTAAACCATGAAATATTCACATTCTGTGGCTATTCTTTATATTAGTTTTACTTACCAATAAAAAAGTTCACTTCAGTTGCCATGTTGAATTTGAAAAGGCAAATTGGAAGAACTTTAAGTGTGATTGAAAAAAGGAATGATACTTGTTCCACAGAGATCGTCCTTTTAAGGTATCAATGTTGCTGTTTGTTTTCATTTTTATGATTATGAATTTCATTTGTACTGCAAGGTTCTTGTTGTGTTTTTGTTTTTCTCGAATGGTTTACGATTTATTTTGTTTTATTTTTTGTTTTAGTTTTAGTGGTTTGTTTATTTATTTCATGTTAAAGTTTTGGTTATTATTTCTGAACAAAAAAATTAGTAATTTCAGTTCAATTTGATTTGATTTTTCATTAAGGAGAATATTTCTGTGTTAGTTAGTCTATTGTAGTTCTGTATTTGTTTGTAAGTGTATTTATCTAAAATTCTATTGTTTCCCATCATGAATTGCAACTGACAGCTTCTTTATAACACTCCCATAGTGGAGGTTTTCTTTCAATTTTTTTCATTTTCGGATATTTAATCCAATTTTAATGTCACAAATAAAAAATTATGTAATATTTGAGAACTTACAATTTTTATCTTTCACCTTTCCGTTAACTTCATTATTTCTTTTTTAATTATCCTGCGTCTTAAACACATATGTTTTAATGTTTTTCATCATAAACTAGCTCAATGGGATATGATGTTGCTCTCCATCTTTGTTCAAAGTACTTAAACAAGAAATCTGTGTGAAAATCATCTACGTGAAAGTACTCTTCAAATTTAATTCTGTGTATATAATTAGAAATGAAATTAGATTTACGATTGCATACACCTTGGATATTAGAAAACTACTTAGACATTGAGTAATATACATGAGAGGAAATTTTGTGAATCAGTTATAAGGAAAAGTTTTATACATTTTGTTGTTCACAAAATATTTTCTACAACCAACATCGTAAAAAAAATGAGATTTACAAGATTTCCTTTTCTTTGTTTATATCTATGTTATCCTTTCTGTAATATATTTATCATTAGCTGGGAGTTTTGTTTATATCATTAAAATTCAGAATAGCTCAACAGATAAGTAAAACTTCTGATGGAAATGATAAATAGGCCCGACATTATTCTTTCTTGTTTACTCTTTCTTTTCTTATTCAAGTTTTAAATTATTATTAAAACGTACTTTGTTATTCGGTTGAAAAATCTGAAAGAGTAACTTCTGCTGAAAATGAAATGTATTTTCTAAGATGAAGATTGTCAGAAGTGGTTCCTTGCGGTAAGGCAATTCATTCAAAAATAGTTTTTTTTTATCAGTTTGATCTTTCCTCTTCTCGTCAATACAACGATAATTTTGTATAATTTTCTTTCACTCAAATAGACAAATGACATTGTGAAAGCATTATGTCTATAATAACCTACTAGTGTAACTACTCACAAGACAGTATGTTATTTTAATCCAGGATAATTGATAGTATAATAACACTAATTACAAACTTTAATGGATATATATGAGCAATAAATTGCAAACAGATGGTTTCTTGGTGTTGTCACATCCGGAACAGCTTATTTCGCCATTGTTTTGATTAATGACTGATGTTTAATCGTTAATCACAAAAGTGAGGATGTTCGAATTCATTTGAATCATAACGAAGGAAGTTTTTTCGTCTTTTGGTGGTGTTTTCATTTGAATACAGAATAACCTGAATGTTCTTGGTAGCATTCTAAATATTTGCTGATGTGTTTAATCTTTTTGACAAATAAGAAAATCTTTTTGCTTACCTTTGTGACTCATAATATTTTTTGTTACAAAACGATGTCCTATGAATTTTTATTTATTGATCTGAAAAATATCCAGTGATAAAAATACCGCATGGAGATTCCTTCATGTATTATTCCATGGAACAACAAAAGAATTCAATACGAATAATTTTAAAAGAACATGGTCGGAAGTTAATCACACTTCGTTGGTACAGTGGAAGGTAAAACGATTACATTGATTGGTTTCAAAATGGAAAATAAGTTAGTTTAGATGAGATATAGAAAAAGGAACCACCTTTTCACTTTCATGTTAGATTCTGATGTGATAAGGGGGTAATCATAAATTTCAATGGTTTAGGATTTTTCATTTGAAATTTTACTTGTGAAGTCTAAAATAGGCCTTACTTGCTTGTGAGGTATAAAGTAGGCCTTACTTGCAACCAGCTGCAGTTTGAACAGTTTAAAGTGAGACCAACCACTGAGATAAGACATACGTTACAGTCAGATCCTTCAAAATGATTTGGATATCAGAGTTCTTTGGGATTGAATAATGAAGAATTATAAAAAAATCTTAAATAGAGGAGAAAGGTTTTGTAATTAAATTATATTTTTTTTGTTTTGTTTTCTCGTGATTAATATTTACTTTATTTGTTTATTTATTTGTTTGAAAGATAGTCAGTAAATTGATGGTCAGTAAAATTGTTTAAAAATGTTATTTACTTAAGGTTTCGTATTTTGTTTGTTTGTTTGTTTGTTTGTTTGTTGTGATTTACCTGGATAAATCTGTCTCACAATTATAGCTAAATGAAACGAAAAGTTTGAAATATTCTCACAGATATATTAGCTTCGAAATCTATCAACACAAGCAATATGGTAACCTGACTGTTTAATTTTTAATTGGTCATTAAAATCAAGATGTTATGAATTGAAATGAATAACATGGAGGTTTATACTGATGACGATTGTGTCTTTGTTGTTATCCCTTTTTTCAACAAAATATAATACAGTGAATATTTTGATAATAAAGTTCTAAAATCAAAAAAAATGTAAGATCAATAAACCATCAGGAGTTCCAACAGCTGAGAACAATTTAAATTTCAAAGTTAAATTTCTTAGCTTAACTCATCACAGATGTCACAACTCCCAGTTTTTCTCTCAGAAATATCTTTATATATTTTTTTTTTCTAAGAAAGGTTTTGATTTGAAATACTGAACTAAGTTCCGAAATGAATGGCTTGTAGATGTAAAATATGAGAAGTGTAGCAGAGTTTAAAATATTGGAAGTGTAGCAGAGTTTGAATCTTAACACTTAATTCACAATTTGTTTCAAAAGTTTCATGTATTTGTAGTAAAATGTCTTTCTTAGGTTTTAGTGGCAGTGTAGAGTCTTCTTGCAATAGATCATTATGATTGGTAAATTGATGTCACATGGTCGGTCAATATTTATCAGTTGGACCGGCTTCATAAAAAAATGTAAACAAAGAAATAAATTGATGAGGAAGACTCTACATTGCAAGCACAGAAAATATAAGAAAACAGAAGGAGAATATGCTATTCCTTTGAATATTACAACAAAAAAGTTTTAGCAGGAATATAATGCTTCTCTTAATTATGTTGCCAGGTACTAAATGGCTTATTTACCTTATTAACATGTCAATACTTGGGAAAATATTGACCTCGGTTGCTCGTATGGAGTTCAACTACGCTCAGTCTATAACATCACAAACTTGGTCAATATTTTCTCGTATTGATCAGCTAAACGGTTAATAAGCCATCATGTGATGAAATTTGTCATGATTCGTAGTTGTTGTTTTTTCTTTGATATTTTTTTACCAAATTATTTCAAGATGATAATAATGTATGAAATGGATGATAAGTTTTCTTTTTGCTGATAGAGATGATTACGTGTAAAGACCTAAGACGTACTAAAAGATCTTCTACAATCTCCTTACATATAATATATAATATATTTTTTAGCCTTCGACGAAGAGCTAGCAGCCTCGATTTTCTTCCTGAAGCTATCAGTAAAAGCAGCCAAAATGGTAGCTCTACTAAAAGCAGCCCTTTTGCGAGAACGACATCAATGTCACAACGGTCCCCATTTAGGAAAAAAATGGCAGACGGAGAGGTTACGTTAACTGGTAGGAAAATATTTGATATATATGTAGCACTAAAAGTAGTTCAAGTATTTGATTCCTATATTTTCTCAACTTTATCAAAGGTATCAAAGATCTGAGAGGAAAGGGGGCTAAGAGACCGAAAAGTGGAATTGACTGTAAGTTTCCTTGTCGTTTGAATCCTAGCAACAGTGTAGTGATGGCCTTCTCACTACCTTTTCCACCATCACAAACTGACTTTCCATTCAAATTTAAAACATTACCAACTTACAAATATCACCATGGTAACTGTATGAAAACAAACAAACAACAGATTTTAAGCTGAAGTCCGAGAGAAATGCTGGTCACTGCATGCACTTTTGTTATAGTTTATGAAATTTTCAGATCCACTTCCAGTTTTTGGATCTTTGATCTTCACTTTGAAAAAGAGAGAGGTTTTCAGAAAAAGTGATAAGAAACTTTTTTTGAAGTCCCTGCTAGTAGAAATATGAACCAGCAAATAAAGTTTTAATTCAATTTTATCTTATCTTCTAATTTTTGAATAAAGAACCTAATTTTTGTTTGTATACCTATCATGTGAGCGCAGTCAGTTTGGAAAAAACTTCTTGCGGCTTTTTGAGTCTTTATCTTTACACCCAACACAACTCACCACATGCATTACAATGGTTTCTTTTTCAGCTTTATTTGATGCTATCGAGCGTCAAGAAGTTGATGAAGTTAGAAAACTTTTACATATATTAGATGTTAATATCAACGAGTAAGCCTTTTTCCGCATTCCTGTTTTTTTGTTGAGAGTATGTGATTGGTTAATTTATTATATATGCATTTGTCATGCTCTTCTCAGACTAAATCCAGACCAATTCAGTCCGCTTGATGTTGCTTTGATGTGTAGCGAAACAGAGATTGCTTCAGTTTTATTGAATCATGGTGCAAAAGAAAATCCTGCATGTATGTATATGTCGGTTGCCATGGTAACCTCTTTTCCATTATATTTTCAATCCAGTTCTTCTGGAGTATTTTCAACACCTAACATTCTTGACAACAATGGTATTTATCAGCTTTCAAGTTTTATATTTATTTATATTTATTTATAATATTTTTATTTATTTATTTTGTTTATTTTTGTTTAGTTGACGATCCTGAAGAAAGGTTGAAGCATCTTGAAACGTTGATTGAAAACGCTGATAAAAACGTGAATGATTTTTCTGCTACTATTGTGAATAGCATCGGGGATGTCAAGGTAAAAACTCGCTCATTCAGCAATTTTGACTTTTTTATAATATTTTTTTTTTTTTTCGAAAGTAAAAGAATTCAGCAAAATATATTTTTTTGCTTCCGAAATTAATTTAATATAATATAAATATAATATAAATATAATAAGTAATATGTGAGGAGTTAGGCTGAAGCAAAAATGATGGTACCAGTAAAATTGATGGAACTTCTAAATATAAATGTTGTTTTCTTCATGCCATTTTTCCAGGATAACGAAAGGCAACTGCGCGAGTGGGAGTGGCGATTATACATGTTAACGATTATGAGGAACGGATTTTTAAACACAGGTAAAAAGAAAAGACAACATTAAAAAAATCCAAAATATGAAAGCAAAAGAAAAACAAATTCTCCATTTTTATTCAGAATGTCCTCGTGAAGCACCATTGGTAGTTGTAGCGCCATTGTCCAATGAATCTATTATTGTTACCTTGGGAACAGCTAGCGAAGGTTGCGAGGGAATGATCACGAGATACAAAGGTTTGTTATCCCATAATCCTTTGTTGTTTTGAATGTATGTTTTGTTTGTTTGATATGTGTAGTTTATAACGATTTACTTGCCTCATCCATTTTGTGTACAGTTCGTGCTTTAAAAACAACAACAATTACACAATGTTATGTTATTATTTTAGTGGAATGGAGTCGGCATCCAGATTTTTCCGAAATTGAAGGAGAGGAGAACTTAACAGACAGGCGGCAGTTGAATTTCACAATTACTGCGCTGGAAAAGGTATGCAAAGTAGATAACTGTTTGAAAACCAAGCGAGATGTGTTTCAACTGCCGAGCTAGATTTGTAAAGATTTCTTTTTTTCTTTTTCTTTTTTAGAATATACCGTGGTACATTCGTGTTCAATCAGGAAATATGAAGGGGTTCTCCCCTTACGGTTTTCCTATGCCAGCAGCTGTTATTCCTTCATGTAAGTTACTACATACTTTTGTAGTTTGTTGTTACGAGGTTTGTTGTTACGAGGTTTGTTGTTACGCTTCCTTCTTATTTCGTAACATCTGCCGAGTTTTTAAATTTCCACGCTTAACTGATGCAAGATATCCTCCATACCACGCTTCCGAAATTCCTTCCAAAAGTATGACGTGTGTTTTTTAAATAAAACCATAGACTCTGAGAAAACCAACATTCCTAAACTTTTCAGCTTCGTTGTTAGAAGATTATTTTATCAATTACGTCACAACACCACTCATCGCCTCGTTTCTAATCCTTATAATCATTATATAACTTTTTTCCCTGGGGTGAGGTTCTCCTTGTAAACGACTCAAGCGTCATTAATATTCAGGGCGGAAACGAGGCGGTGGATGTTATGACTTAATTTATAATTAAGTCCCAATAGAAAAATTGAAATATAATTAAAAAAGACATATCACTTTTACAGAAAGTGTGGTTTATTTTGGAGGGGACTTGACATCTTCTTCCAATGATGTTGACTGTTGATGTTGACTGTTGATGTTGACTGTTAGGCCATCGAAGTCTTTTATCACCTGTTCTTATCAGAAAAACTCTTATATTGCAATTGGTTATTCCCATAATTCAGTTCTCTCTGTAAAAATACTACCACAATGCAATGCTATAATTTCTGTCTAGCAAGTTTGTTTCCGTTTAAGAACAGGCAGTGAGAATGTATTAGTTTTGTGCGTGGAACTCTTCAATTAGGACAATTGCATTATGGTAGTCATATGACGTATTACAGACAGAACTGAATTATGGGAAGGACTTCCGATCGATTTGCTGTTAAACCGCGAAAAGATCATTCACACTTAATATGTGAACTTTTGTTATTTTCAGCATCTTTTTCACTTCATAAGAAAATTTTTAATTTTTTTATATGCAGTATATTCAAATGAATTTATTCTAACTTTGTCTTTTGAAAAATGTTAGCTTGGCACGAATGTGATGAGAGTTTGCCTCGTTATTATGGAGCCAGCGATAGATTTGGCGAGATCATCGAAGAATTGTACGACTTCCAAAAACAAACGTTAGAAAAAAATTCTGACGGTAAGTCGGCGTTGTCGTTCTCACTTCTATTCCATAGTTGTTTTGGCGTTCCATTGAGTACAATTTCTTGTTTATTTTCGTCACAGATAATTCCGACGAAGAATCAACGAGTCCACAAGCGTTGCCTCGTTCTCCCAAACTGAAGCATAAGAAGGTTAAGATTCGGACAATTAGCAGATATACCAGCATGATATTTAACTCAGCACCAAAATTACTGAAGAAAATTAAAGGGTAGGTTAAGGGTTCCGACCATCAACAATGATTGACATCTTACCGTCATCTTGTATTCGTTTTTGTGTTCGTCAGTAACGTCAAGCTCACGTCACCGACATCGAATGACGCAGGAGCAACTTTTTTATCCTACATTTCGAGGTTGTCTTTTTTCTTTTCAGGCGTGGTATATATCTTGCAGCCTTGTTATATAATGATGATTTAACGCGGGTACTTGTGACCATGGATGATAATTTACCTGTGGTTGAATGTGATGAAAATTATTCGAAATCATTTTCGCAAGAATTCTATTGGTTTTCCAAGGTTTGTACTTGAAAACACCTTGAGAAATTCGTTTCCCTTAACCATCAGCAAGTATTACTGGATCCCAGAGCAACATGGATGTGGGTAGAGGGGTGTTCTTTAGTGAAGTAAATGTTCAAGGAATACATTCTTACTTACCTGACTTTTTTAGGCCTCGTGTACATGGGAAGACATTCAACACATGTTATTCTTCTCAACCAAATCCCATTCATCACAATCTGTCCAAATAAGAAGAAAACTATTGCAGTCTGCACTGGCCCTTATGGTAGATCTGGTTTTATTTTGAATTTCCATGACTTGCAAATGAAATGCCAAAATTGTTCATATTAATAATTCTTTCTACTTTCAGAATGCGACAGGTGTTACCGATCTGGGTCCAATCCATTATAAACCATTTAAAGATAACCATGGGAGCATCCTTCTTCTTGCTGTCAATTGTGTAAAGGTGACCCCAAATTATTCTCTCTTTCAAGTTTTCTCCATATTTTCTCTGATACTTACTTGAGAGCGTGGAACAGGCTGTTTTAAGAATTGTTGTTGTCAATCCCAATCCCATGCTTGTGATTTTCAGAAACTTCCCTCTTCACGAGCAATGACGATGAAATGGATGCCCATACAAAAATTAGTTAAAAAAACAAGTGCTTTTAATGAGCAAGTGATTGTACCAGAAAGATTATTTCCATCTGTACAGGTAAGAAAGATTATATCCATCGGTGCAGGTACTTTTGCTTTTACATACCTCGAATATTATATACTCAGTCCCTTGAGAGTTGAAGACAGCGGAAGTTGACTGTCTATCTGTTCTTTCAAACAAAACAAACTTCCATACAATTTCTTTTGTATTTTCAGGAACAAGTGACATCTCATCGCAGGTCTCGCATGCACTTACCCAAGTATGTGTACTTAATGCTTTTGCTGAATTTTTATTCATTCATTCATTTGTTTACTCATTCATCCACCTGTATTTAGAGGCTTGTATTTGGGTTATCTTAAGCTGAGGACTTCCGTGGACACACTATCGCTAATTGTTCCTAATAGTCACACTAATGTCCTGCCTTACGTTAAAATACAAGATGTTCCTAATGTGACCAGGGAAGAATGGGAATGGCTGAAAACACTGAAATTCGAGAACGAGGTTTGTGCATTGTTAAAACATCGCTCAATCATCTGCACTGGGTTCTTATCTTCTTCTTCTTCTTCTTCATGATAATAATAAAACGTCACATTATTTTTTGTTATAGCAACCTGGTGAGGAATCCTTTCCACCTGCGTCAGTACAAATGTTCGAGAAACGTTTGAGAAACTCTATCAGTAAACTGTTTGCTCAGCTTAGTCTACCCACAGAGGTTGGAGCATTTTCATCTCTCATTTTGAAATCACCCTATGACGTTTATTTGACATAATTATTTTTTTTCCGTAGACAATTCTTACGCATCGATTATATGATCATGAAGTTATCGAAATGAACTCTCAAGTCTTATTCATACTTATATGTCCACCAGTGGAGGATATGTGCACTCCCCCACATCAAACTGATGACTTTACCAACTTGACGGCATTCGCAGCCATACCGGTACAAGCATTTGAAATGGCCAACATGATGACGTACCAACCGAAATTGATGTCGTCATATTGTCGGTTATCAAGTATTTTAGAATTAGAGAATCTTTCCACGCAACAAACTTTAAGAGAAACTATTTCTTTCAATGAAAACAAATATTTTAAAGACAAGCAAGTTCGGATCCATGAATTTCAGCAGATGGTGGATGATATATGGCGTTCTAGCCGTTGGATAGTTGATACACTTCAATCTTGCCAGGACAAGAATTTGAATATCGGGATTCCGTTATATGCTCTATATAAAACAAAAGACTGGGATAGCTTAACTTATAAAGGTTCCCTCAGTAGTGTTAATGGAACACTTGATGTATCAACTGATATTTCTGATGAAACCAACACAGTTTTACCCCCCTGTCCTCAATCGAGTGACGACGACACGGACGCGGTCGTTGTGACGGAGCGTGTTGTCATGATTCACGGTACGAGTGACGTCGGTCTTTCAGACGAAGATTTTACTGAAGTTAAAATTACTGAAACAACGACTGCCCGTCAGGTTATAGATATGGCGTGTAGACAGCTTTTAGAGTTATGTGCCAACCCCACTGAAGGAGCGAATGATGATGTGATTTCAAATAATGGCCACGAAAAACTAGCCTTGGTTGTAGTGTCAGGGTCGAGGGAACGTTGTCTGCGAGACGATTTGAATATAATGCAGCTCCAGAATCCTTGGGAAAACGGGACGCTGTATTTGCGACTAAAAAAAGAGGCTTTAAGGGCCACAAAATGGGGCTTATCTACTGCTGTGTAACTTATAAAAATAATATAGATCCATGACTAATTTATTCTTGTTATAAAGAAGTTCTGAACAAATAAATAAGCTGTCGTCAGCGATTTTTTTCTGTTGTGTACGAGCAGAAGTTTTTAGTCATAATATTCGAATGCATAAATTATTACTAAAAACATTTGTATATTTAGAAGATATAACATTCGAAGCATAAATTACCGAAAAGTTTGTATATTTAGAACTTATAACATTAGATTGCATTAATGAATGAAATAAAATGTATATTTAGAAGAGCATAATCTTAATTTTTTATTTATTTATTTTATTGTTGTTGTTGTTTTGTATACTGAAGAACTTTTTCTTTGTGTTTTACAAAATTGGAAATGTTGAGAAATTCAGATACGAACTCAATGACGCATCCCGGATAACATGATCCCTGATAACAAAAACCGGTGACATTCAGGTAAAATTATCAAGAAAGAAAATTATCTGGAGAATTGATCTTGATTTTTTTTCTTGATGAGGTCAATTGATTAATTAAAGACTGGGAACGAAATGTTCGTATGGACTGTTATAATTGAAATTTTAGGTCGTGCGTAACTGAGTTGTGACTTTAATGGCGATTAGTATTATAGGAGTAGCGCGACGTCAGTGGGCACATTGCATTACACCCTACATTTATAACTGCTATCAGACACCAGCACGCCTTTTCATTTCTGGCGGGAAAGAGATTCGATCAAACGAAGGGACCACTCAAGGCGACCCAGTAACGATGGGCATGTACGCCATTGGCATACATCCGCTTCTATATCTACAAGAAATCCAAATAACAGAACTTCCAAACCGTGTGGCTTTCGCAGATGACTCTACTGGAATAGGAAAGTTAAAGAGCTTGCGACGATGGTGGGATAGTATAGTAAATCATGGTCCCTCAATCGGTTACTGAAAGTCGAAAAGCGTTTTAATAATAAACAAGAGGCCCTGGGGCCTGAAGGTCAGCGCGGTTGGTTATACCAGAAAAATGGTACACATTACGAAGAACTCTATACCTAGAACAGTTCAGATAACATTCCGCATGTATTTACTAAATTCCACAGCCTTTCTCCTGCGGCGGCAAGAAGTACATTTTAGAAAGAAAATTTGGGTATCCTTTATAACTGTGGTTTCCATTTCAAAATCAGCGGTTTCCAGTTTGAGGTTAACGATCTATGCTTTAATGATCTGCACATGCGCATTGTGAAATCAGCAATCTCTGTCGGGAAAAAAGTTGAAACACTGGTGATCTTGTCGACCTTGTAGTATTGAAGTATTGAACAATTTTTATTGATGTGTATTCTGAACTGAATCTATTGTAAAAGTGTTAATAATAGTACAATGTAACAAAACAAATAGATATGATACTTTTCACGTGACAAAGATAGCTATGCAAAATTGAGGAATGGAAATATTTTTTTGGAAATATCTGAATAGTAAAATCTGGTCCAGTTCACATAAGATGGCCAATCCAAAAATTCGAAGAAATCCAGATAAGTCTGACAAAATCTGATAGGTTTAGATGTCTGATGAAACAGGCGAGTTCTGCCAGCAGATATGAGATAATACCAGAGATGTGCCACCAACAAAGGACCTAATAATTAAATAATTAAAAGGAAATTATATAACTGTTATAAAATCTCAGGTAGTGATGAGTTTTTAAAATTTTCACAAGCATTTTTAGAAATTTTAGTGGGAAAAATTAATGAGATTTTTTTTGCAGTTTAAACTGAAAAAAAAGTCAAAGAAAATTGATTAATAAAAAGAAAATTCTGCAATATTTAATCTTTAATCTCCCAATAGTTAATGGGCAAAAATTCATAAATTTTAGGTAAAAAAGAAGCGTCAATTATCTTGCCCTGCAAAAATGAGTCATTATGAATCATTCTTTGGAACCATTACAGGTTTATATAACAGGTCCTGCTGTGAACTGCAACTAAGCCAAATAATCTCTAACCACTATTTTAGGATCAGAAAGTGCATACCATAAGCTGATTTTTAAAATACATTTTGGTTAACTTGCGAAAGTTAATATTCATGAAAAAACTTCATATTAACATCCTAATTTTTGAGGTCTCGTGTCTGTTTTGATATGTGATGTCTTAAGTGTTAAAGTGTTGGGTACAAGGTTGTTAAGTTCCATAAATTGCTATAAATTTATTTACGAAAGTTATTTTCCTGAAAGATTATATACCGTATTGCCTCTTTTACTCCCTCGAATACCCCCCCCCCCCCTTTTTTTTTTATGATTTATTAATAAACGCCCCTCGAATAGACGCCCCCTCTAGAGAGGCGATTATTCGAGACAAAACGTAATATGCCTCCAAAATTTTAAAAAGTGAACTCCTGCATTAGCAGTTGATGGTACACAAGATGACTTGATTTCCTGTTTTAAGGAAGATCAAAATGTGCAGTAGGAACTTTATTAAAAACACCAATGTTAAACTTTAATGATAAAAATCTACACAAAAATCCATTTGAAATATTGGAAGAAGATATGGCCGCAGCTGCTCCTTCTTTTAATGTAATTGAAGAAGATGAAGATGATGACATCTAGTTAGACATTATGTAATCAAATGTAAAATGTTATTAAAAATGATTTTTCATGACAAAGACGCCTCCCTCTTTTAAACATGGAAAACGTGGAAATGTAAAGTTTCTTTCGGGCTGTACTGTATGGATCATAAGAAAGTAAAAAAAGAAAAGCTTTTATGAAAAACTGGAATTCTTTTCTTTTTTCTTTCTTTTTTTCATTTTCGAACATATTCCTTCTGTCATATTGTCACTTTCCAATGAATTGAGCACAATGAATTGAGAGAGGACAAACAAAGTCTTTTTTTTACCATCCAAATGTTTTGGGGACTTTTTGGGGGGTTTGGTCAAGCCAGCCTCCGTTAAGCAGCCTCCGTTAAGCCTCCGTTAATATTTCATTCATTATAGGGACTGTTAGAAACGAATGTATGGATAAATTACTGATGGTAACAGCCTCAAATGCCCATCAACATTTTTTTTTTCATACTCAGAACTTTTTAATCTTTAGCAACAATTCGGAAATGAACGAAGTTGATTTTACTCCCTTCGGTTGAGGGAGCAAGAACGACAGTTTACCGATGTCGGATGCAAAACGATGTTTACGCAATGATTCTCTTAAAAGTTCTTCCTTGGAAATTTTTTTGGGGGAAAATCAACTTTGAAGCTATAAAAAAGAATGTAGAAATTTATTTACATTAGAAGAAAATCTTGTAGGGTTTTGTAATGTTTTTAAAACAGTAAAACGCTTTCTGTGAAAGTTGCCTTAACGGAGGCTGACCACTCCCCACTTCTGCGACTTATCAATTAATGGAGGCTGGCTTCAAAATGTAAACCTACGACGTAATAAAGGCTTGTAGGTACTTTGCATAGTGTAATAACATATTTTTAAAGAGCAATGAGGTCCTTTTGTGAAAATTAAAAAAAAAAATAATGGTTCTGGTAAACTTTACATTTGACACATTTGATGAACCCATTTCGTAATAGACCCGACAAATAAACTCGCTAAAACTGACGAAACTTTGTCAAATTTCAAGTAGGAATATAAGTGGTATTTGTTGTATCTGTTGTTTAAACACAAACGAGAAGACTTTGTGAGA
Source organism: Turritopsis rubra (assembly GCA_039566895.2). NCBI lineage: Eukaryota > Metazoa > Cnidaria > Hydrozoa > Anthoathecata > Oceaniidae > Turritopsis > Turritopsis rubra. The sequence continues at coordinate 15,063,568 of CM077631.1, read as the reverse complement.
AGAGCTAGCTATGATCATAAAGCAGTGGAAACGAGAGCCTTCGGGATAATCAGAAAGATGATCAGAGCCGGTCCCTACTCAAATTTCCATTCAGATATAAGTAACTACAGAATGTACAACTAACTTACAATGTTTAAAGATCTATTAAAACCTTGATGCATCATCGCATCTCTATCATAAAACTAAATACACCCTTCCATCATCGTAAATAAAACGTATCGGGAAGTTCCGGAAATGAAACTTTGATGGAAACGGTTTTCCCAGGGAGATCAGGATCACAAGTATAGAATTGAAACAGTTAGCCATCAAACTCTTATTAAAGTAAAAGCTAAAACGAAACTGGAAAATGGCAAACAAATGAAAAGGACTTGAGAATCATTAGAATCTGAACGTGTCAGACTTTAGGCAATGATCCGGTCTTTTATAAATAACGCCATGTTATGCTAAATTCACCTATACCGAAAGGACTCGAAATCGTCAATAAACCTGTTTATTTACTAACTTGGAATGACAGAACAGACATAAAAATCTTAATCGGACTAAATTTATTTCACTATTTTGTAAATCCTTATAAGCCACAATACATGCCTTTATTTTTTCAATAAATATTTGAATTTATTAAGTAGAACTCAGGCTACTGTTTCTTAATAAATAAGTAAATGTGTTTCATATGTCACGTGTCCTTAAAGTATAAAAATATAAAGTATAAAGTATAACAGCCAATTTGGCGCGAAAACAGTCACGTGTCAATTAGCTTTCGAACCGTCGATAAGGATTCGTCGATAAGGATTCGTCTTTTTTCAAATCAGATTATAAATGTTAAGAATTTATATATTGCTGTTATAATTTTTTAACAAGAGTTCGTTTATTACTCGTAACCTTGGCGAGCTTGTAACTGCTGTGTGGGTCTAAATATACGTTTCCTCCCAAAGTGGGTTTTTTTCGTATCCGGCGGAGTTACGTTTGTTGTTTACAACTGTTTTATGAAGTTGTTGTATTTGAGACGAACAAAAATGTATGTAAGGTTGGATTATAGGTTGTGAATATGCGAACGATCTCCACGGTTCACTTTCCTAAGATGACATACTACTTATTATTATACCCGCGTAGTCAATTACGCTTACATGTGACGTCACTCCGGTCTATACTCACCGGTACAGCCCGCTGAAGTGTCATGGCAACAATATCTTTTATAAAATAAGAGGCATGAATGTAAACAAACACAGAAAAAACATAGATAGATAGATAGAAAAAACATTATAGGGACAAACTAGTATACCGTGTAAAAATTTTTTACATCTTTCTCAATAAAATGTTTTTACACGCTATGCTAATCGTTTTATAATAACTCTATGTAATACAAAAACGCAGTCCAAAACGCTGCTTAAAATCTTTCATCAATTCATAAATATTTTACCCGCCATACTAAGCATTTGATAATCTTTTCTAAAATAAATCCTAACCATTCTTAATTCTTTCCACTTTCTAACTTTATAGTCAACCAAAAATACTTTCAGACTTTGTGGTGAATAGATTCATAATTATCAATACTAAATCTCAGATAAAAATATTCACAAATTGTGAAATATCTCACTCACACACTACACTGCCCATCACAAAACTAACTTTTGCAGTATATACAGATTTACATATATAAGATATAAGGTATTAACTAAATAGGGACAAATAATAACTGAAACATTAAAGGAACTCATTGCATTGCATTTTTTCTATTTTTAATAACAAATCGAATGTCATACAAAAATGAGAAAGAATAACTATTACGTCAGTCAATATTCTCCGGTAATGCCCTCATAACCAGTAAGTATAGGGTTAAAGATGATCTCCTTCTTCTCTTCTTTGTGTTGTAACAAATAAATGAGGTGATTTTCGGTTTTAAAAAACGCCTTTTGGAGCCAGCATTAATAAATAAGTCGTAGAACCAGGGAGTGGGGATTGGAATTAAGACTACTTTCACAAAAAGGACCTCATTGCTCTATAAAAACAGCTTATTACACTATGTAATGTACCTACAAGCCTTTTTGAAGCCAGCCTCCGTTAATTGATAAGTAACAGAAGCGGGAAGTGTTCGGCCTTCGTTAAGTGAAAAGGGAACTCTCTCCTTTTGTTGCGCTCGATAAGTTTTATCTTTAGAGAGTTTGGTGAGTTTGAAGGAAGTTCAACCATTAAGAGATTAGTTCCATGTAGCTAATGTTTAAGTTTAGATGAGAACTTCTTGGCTAAAAGACCCAGGTCAAATTAGGATTGAACGGGTTTTTTTGCATTTAAGGCCACACTCACAATAATTAAATTACTTTAAATAACTTCTAGTGTGCCATTCATACATTAACCACGATTTGTGGACAGCCTCTATTCCAATGTTTTGCAGAATCAGCCTACAACTGTGGACAAAAAATCTTGGAATTACGCATGTACGGACGGACGGACGTACAGACGCTAATGGAAGATCAGCTGCTATCCGCGCTGACCAAAAAGAACAGCATCTACAGGAAGCACAAGAAATTTTCGATCAGACAGGAGTTATGATTACAACAGAGGGATATGTTTCCAGAAACGTCGATCAATGGGTTGAAGAAATCAAAATGCTGTCAAAAATTGCACAATCGTATCCACACTCCGCTTACACAGCCTTTGTGTTCGGCTACCAACACAAATTCACATACCTTATGAGGACTGTTCCAAATATTTCCGCCGATCTACAACCCTTAGAGGATGTCATTAGGAGCCACCTTTTAAAAGCATTGCTGAGTAGATATGTCTGTAACGATCAAGAAAGAAACCTTTTTTCGCTGCCAGTGAAACTTGGGGGTCTCGCAATTAATAACCCCTGCGAAAGAAGTGACATGGAGTATGAGAATTCGAAAATGATTACGAAACCGATGACTGAGAAAGTGAAATGTGGAGCTCCATTCCGACTGGAGCATGCTCTATCTTGCCCAAAAGGTGGTTTGATTTCTATCTGCCACAACGAAGTCAGAGATTTTAATGCCGAACTATTAAAAGAATGCTGTAAAGATGTATCAACTGAAGCAGTACTGCAAGAACTGACCAGAGAAATCTTTCCACCTTCAACAATCCAAACGAATGAAGCAAGAGTAGGTGTTGCTGCAAGAGGATTCTGGGTCAAAGGACAAGTTGCGTACTTCGACGTCAAGGTTTTTAACCCGACAGCTAAAGTCCATATGGCCCAGTCTCTGACTGCTGGTCATCGCACAAACGAACAAGCGAAGAAAAGAAGTTACAACAAACGCATAAATCACGTTGAGCAAGGGACACTGACTCCCCTTATATTCACTTGTTTTGGTTGGAATGTCTAGGGATTGCAGGACCTTTTATAACAGACTGGCTGAAATGATCGCCCATAAACGAAACGAAAAAATCGATCTCATAAAAATCTGGTAACGAAGTCGAATTAACTTCAGCTTGCTCAGAACCCAAGTCCCTTGCTTGAGAGGATCGAAATCTTCAAAAAACGTGTTTGCAGCTGTGAATGATGATATAAGCCTTGTAACATCGGAAGGCCGAATTAACCAAAACTATTAAAGAAAATAAAAATAAACTGATACTTGCTGCTTCTTAACAATCTGATATATTTGAATTGTTATCGCTGAAATGGATCATTATGATTGGTTAAAAAAAAGAAAGAGTGATACACAATGCACCCTAAATAGAACGCGATATTTAAGGGCAAATATCTCGAGAACCAATGGGAATAACTGACGTCACCTTGGGCGCGCGATATTGGCGATGGGGTGACGAAAAAATTTGGATCTAAACGACCTCATTATAATTTTTAATCGACTATATCTCCGTAACGGTAAATCGAATCTCATACATTTTCTTGATCAGCTTTTCGAGCTCTACAACTTAGTGATACTTATTTTTCACCATTCTGTGATTTTATTTTTCGTCACCTCTATATTTTGAAAGAGGAAGGACACTTGGAGGCAGTAACTCATGGGAAAAATGGACCTGTAAGAATTTTTTACACGCTATACTAGTAGTTTATTTAATAGTTTACCGTGTAACAGGACCTTTACAAATAGCGGTAAAATATATTCATTCTATGAGCAGGTTTCTCCTCTCCAGTGGGATGATGGGAACAACAACATTCCTTTAAACTCTTCATGTTTCCTTAGGAAAGATTAAACGAGAACATGTTTGTTAAAGTACTTTCGACTCAAGTCTGACATGAATTTTAATTTTAACTTCTCTGTTGTTACATGGCGACTTCTCATTTCTAAAGCATGGTTTACACGTTTCAACTAGTTAACTTACACTGAAAAGTTGAAATATGTATGCTGTTCAACTTTTAAAAAGGATTTGTTTAAACCCTAGCATCAATTATGTTACGTTCTTTTGCATAATAATCAGTGTTCATAACTTTTTATGGCCCCCATGGCGCGTGGTGCAACTTTTCATTCCCCGTTCTGTGATTTTATTTTTGCTCATCCTTTAAAAAGCTGGGAGCACAGGATTGGCTACAACACACAAATGAAAATGAAACAGCACCTATTGTCAATATGTTGTAAGGAACTCTTTCATCAAACACTTCAATCCAAAGCACTTATAAAAGCGATAATGCTTGATTACAACATTTTCCTCTTCGTAGGAAAATGACATTACTTTCAACTGTGGGCAACTTTATCCTTGTTTTCGATCATTCGTATTTTAGCAGACATTTAATGGAATACCAAACTACACAAGGTCTAGTTTAATTTAGTGGGTTCCACGAAATTCCAAATTTAAGCGAGATCAATATACAAACAGAAAGTAATAACCTGTTTTCACCATAAATTTAGTATTTAAAGGGGCTACGACACGAATCACGTGATCTTACGAATACGGTGCAGCACAAAAATTCGATCAGAGGCGAATCACGTGATTCGTGTTGGAGCTCTTTTAAGTGTAAAATTTTTTTTAAAGCCCCGAATCTCTACTAGACGGAAAATGCCGCGGTGGGCGATCGAAAACAATGGAAGTCGCGACGGAAAATGTGAACGAAAACGACACACTAATATTTATACCAATAATAAATGAACTTTGATTTGATTTTATTTCCTTTTTTAACGTTTGTCTCGTAACAATAGTAACGTAACGTAAAGTAACGTAACAATAGTAATTCTACTGATTAAAACCAACAAATATTTGTATAAAAACGAGAGGACTTTTTTAAAAGAAGCAAAATAACAAAGCACAAGACTTGCATTGACAGAATGAGATTTTCAGCATCTTTTAAGTGAACCTGTAAATTGTTCCGCGCAAGAACAGCACGAAACAAGATCGATTGTCCCAGACTGTGTTCGTTCAGGCCACGACTAAGATCCATGTGAATTGATTTATAAGTGAAACAAGTCCCACCATAAACATAAAACGTTTAAAAACGTTTCCGTTAGTTTTTTTCAAAGACCACTGCTATTCTTTGAGTGGAATCGATCACCCTCTGCACAAAACATCCAAGTTAATGGACCTAAAACACGATGTAATGTAGGCTTGACATGACATCTAGGAAAGTGCGAATACGTAAAAGCGCTGCTGAAAGATTGCCCGCGACATTCTATAAGTTTGATATCGCCGGCGGAATCGTTAATGGTATTGACTTCATATTTCATGACTTTTCATCAAATTTAGTAGGGAGTAGAATTTTTGTATATAAAAAACAATTTTCTCAAGCATTTTTGTTCACGTCAGCATTTTTTGGAGGTTTTTCACCAAAACGTACTACTTGGAAATCTGAGCCACGTTATAACCATTACATTCATCATAACTCTCCAGGATGCATATTCTATACATGTCAAGCAATATTTTTTGTAACTATGACGTCATCAATAGAACGTGTGATGTTACAATTTTCCGAAATATCTCTAATTTTTCCAAAATTTCAAAGATATCTTTTACGTGCCTTTTATGATATGAAAACTTTTGTGAAACAACTCTAATTTGGATTTAGGGTCTATATCATTAGAAATTATCAAATGGTTTTTTATGCTTGCGTAGGCATTATTTCGTTCCTCTGTTGATCTTAAAATCGTTCAAATTTGATAGAAATTCCATTGTTAACAAAGTGCTGACCTCATCATATTTCCAATTGCTTTCCCCTAAATGTCTGAATATGTTACTTACAAAAGAAAGTTCAAAACATAAAAATCTGTAAACTTTAAGGCATATCGTACATGAAAAATTCTTGAAAATTTGGGTACACAGTTGGAAATGTGAAATTCAATGGTAACCACGGTAACAGTTATTATTGGAAGAAATGGTTGAGCTACACTCCTACCAAGTTTTATTGCCCTAGACCGAGTAGAATAGACTTTATAGGGTGCAGGCCTAATAGTTATAAAAAGATCATAATGATATTATAACATTGTTAAAAGCTGGATGATAACAGTCACATCAGATACAATTTATTTCTTTTATTTATATAAAATTCATTTAATATATAGCATAAACAACAAGTTCTGATTTTTGTATCATTTCATCGTAGAAATTGGATTATTAGTAATAGCCTAATACAATATAATAATGATGATAATGAGAGCAATTTTATACTTACAAATCAGAAACAAAGTAAAAATGATAAAATTTAACATCAGATTCATTTAAAGTCTGAACAATCAAGGGAATTAATTAGGGAAGGAATTGTCCTCCAAAATATTTAATTACATGTACCCAAATTAAGCTCGATATGAAAAAGGACCACAAAACATTATAAATATAATGATTAAAACAAATACTTTTGTTAATCACATACAAAAAACTACTGCAACAACTGAAATTTGTACTCGCAAAATTTGAAATTTCTTCATGAAAATTAAAAAATACTTTGAGAATTTTCTTGCGAAAATTAATTCCGGTAAGGTATCCGGGCAGATCAGGGAGAATGCAGATGACTTGTTGATCTTTATATCAGTTCTGAAAAGGAATCACTAGTAACATCAAACTTTTAATGAACCCAGTCTATTTGTAGTTCTCATTCATAGTTTTGTTTTTTCCCTCATTCAAGATTAATTCTACTAAATAATTGGGGAAGTGACTTTTGTTTATACCGTCATAACCTGGAAACTGATTGACATCGATCAATGCATAATTTCCGGATTTTTTTTCCACAAGAATATCAAATCCAAACAATTTCATACCAGTGGTTTCTTGTAAACGTTCACAAAGTTTTCGAATAGCATTTCGATTTAACATATCAGGGTTTTCATCACATGATTTCCATTGACGTAAGTTAGGGTCAGATTCGTGTAATTCTGGAATATATGCTTTCCCAGTTTTCGAAACATTTCTTGTATCAAAAATCAGCGTTTGTGAACCCGTGCAGTCAATATCCTTGATGGAAGGACGTTCACACATACTGAAGTTACTCCCGACAACATATACTTTATACACAATTCCACCATGATTACAAAATTCTTGGAGTAAGCAAGGTTTTGGCAAGTCACTTAAATTTTCTGGGCAAAATATTAATGACATTGTATGTGAAGACGCTTGTAAGCTAGCTGATAACGGCTTTGCAAGAATCGGAAATTTGACTTCTTGTTCAGATATCTTTCTTTGTATGTCATCTAAATTTGCTTCCGGGGAAATCTCCATGATTTTAGGGACAAAAACTGAGATTCCATCTGTGGTCAGTTCACAAGCTTTTAAAATTTCTGTCTGATACTTCCTATCTAACATGAGTTCACAAACTTCAAAATCATCTATGATGGACATGGTTGAAAATTTTTGAGTATATTGTTTGACTTTGAGTATCTTTAATTTTGTTTCTTCAACAGAGCATTCATTATAAAAGTCGGTAACTTTATGTAAAAAAACATCGAATGGTCCTTGTTCTCCAAAAGTTGCACTATCAACATCAACTTCTGTAATTTCAATTTCTGTTTCCGCACAAAGTTTTGCAATTCTGTCTGGTAATTTGATTTTCCTTCTTTTTTGTTTTGGTAGCAGAATTCCCAATTTCAATACCATTGTACTTTGAAATTAACGATGATCTGTAAAATGAAATCATTATATGGTTATCATTATATGATAGTGATTAAGAACATCAAACTTGTTGAAATGGAGATTTTTTGGTGACAAAAATCTGCATGGTAACTCTGAAACACACGTCACAAGAAACAAGAGCTGCAAAGCCAATATTTAAAGCTTGAAAAGTAGGAGGAACATGAACATGTCATAATAGTGATTGATATCATCAAGTTCTGTTGCAACTGCCGAAGCAAACAGATGTACAAAGCTAGCGACCTGATGTAAAGTATTGTCAATTCCGAAGGGGAGTGAATTACCATATTTTTATCTTTAATATATTAAAACAATGACAACCGATCTTAAACTCAAAGATTTTATCTGAAAAATAAGATTTCAAATAAGTAAATTTGGAAAAGATGCGACTTTTTTTATTTACTTTTGCAAATCGGAAAATTGAAGATATTGCAAGAGATGTAAAGGCATCCTAATAGGGAGGAAATAGTAGTGCCATGAAAACTTAGGATGCAAACTTCCTTCTGATCTGAGGTAGCCCTTTCATGAAGCTGATCTATCATAGTTTTTATCCAGTAATCATGAAACTACACAGAGAACTGGTTCAATTTTTATAAACGAGTGGGTAGTAGGGAATGTTTTTCAACAACAATATAGCTACATGTTTTTTATCAGAAATCGCTTAGCCTCCACAACCTAAGAAATTATCTAGTAAGTCTAATCCAATCTAAGAATAGAAACTGAGAAGTTTGGAGGTTTAATTTTGTCATGACGAATACGAAATGAACAACGTGAAGGTTGCAGGATGTAAAAAGGCCCTGATGAAAAATGGATACATCCCTCTATGTGACACGTTTAAAATGTCTTGTAAGAGGAAGTGAACAAATAATTGCTAATTGGTAAAGACATGGTGAAAGAACACGTAGAAAATTAGATATTTGCAAACCTGTTTAAAAATATAAAATGTTTGCTAGGCTCGATGAATCAGTATGGATAATCATAGCAATTTTTCACTTTACCAAAACAATAAAATTGAAATAGAGACAAGCTGTTCCAATCCATGTGAAAAAATAGTGACATGTGTATAAATGGGCCAATCAGATATCCACACGGCTTTCTAAAGTGCTGCGCGCGCATTTGGTACTCTTCTTCCTGCCGCAATAACACGTCGTTGCTCTTTTGAGAACAAAACATTGCTGTTGGAGTACCAGAGTGATATAGACACTGTACCGTTCTGACTGGAATAACCTTCAAGATGAAGTTTGTAGTGCTTTTAGCCATGGTCCTTTCTGTTTATTGTGAAATAAAAGAAGAAGAAGACGTTTTGGTAGTTACAACTGCAAACTGGGATGAAGCTGTTACGGATCAGGCTAATGTCTTAGTCGAGTTTTGTGAGTATGCTATTATAAAATTAAGGCAACATTTTGGCATTATACTCCTGTTAGTGTATTTCTGTTTTATGATTAAGCCCTTTGAAGCATCAGCATTATTCAATTTTATTTTATTTATTAGATGCACCATGGTGTGGTCATTGTCAATCACTTGCTCCAGAATATGCCAAAGCAGCCAAAAAACTGAAGGAAATGAAGTCTGATATCAAACTCGCCAAAGTTGATGCAACAATCGAAACCAAGCTGGCAGAAAAATATGAAGTTCAAGGATTTCCTACTCTAAAATTTTTCAAAAAAGGCAATATGATGGAATACGGAGGTGAATAGTACTACCCTTATTCATTTTTTTTTCTTAAGTACACGTGTTGTTATAAAATGAACCTTAATCAGCTGTACTAATTTGATATCTAATAAAATGATTGTTTACGCAACTGAGATCATTAACACAATGAATCTTAACAATGGCTTTAATTTATTCAGGTAGTGATGCTTAAATATTTGATGAGTTTTTAATTTATACAATCATGATTGATTGCTCCAGTATATAAACTATGTATTAATTGTAATTTGTAATAATCCTGTGGTTTTTATGCAACTTTATTTTAATCTGGTAATCTTTTTACATTTAGGTGGAAGAACTGAGTCAGAGATCATTTCTTGGTTAAACAAGAAGACTGGTCCAGCAGCCAAAGTTTTGGAATCTGCTGAAGACGTTGAAGCATTTGTTGAGCCTCGAGATGTTGCTGTCCTAGGTTTCTTTAATGATAAAGAAAGTGAATTAGCCAAAGCTTTTGTATCTGCTGCTGATACTATTGACGATGTTGAATTTGGTATCACAACACATGCTGCGTCTGGAAAATACGATGTCAAAGAAGACAAAATTGTTGTCATTAAGAAGGTAAGAAATTTTTCACACCAACATAGTGGATAATTTTTCACACTTAAAAGAAGCGAAATGCAATGAGAAGTTTGTACTTCCACAGCATGCTTTAACTGTTTATTCTCAGTCATTTTTCAATGTTTTGGAAGTGGATGCATTGACATTATTGAATATTGAACATTTTGTAATTCTTTTAAAAAATCGTTAAGTACTTGTTTTGGTAAAAGTCCAACTCAAAATTATTATTTTTTTTAGTTCGATGATTTACGTGCAGATTACTCTGGTGCTGCCAATGCTGATGACATCAAAGCTTTTGTCAAGGGAGAATCAATAGCTTTAGTAACAGAATTCACAGATGAAGCTGCACCCAAATTATTTGGTGGTGACGTCAAATCGCATCTTCTTTTGTTTATTAGCAAAGCAGCTGATAACTTCAAGACAACTTTAGATGTGTAAGCTCTTCCATAATTTAAGGTGATTCATCGGTGGCAAAATTAATTTTGTAAACAGATATTTTACAATTTCTTTTTCTTCATTCCAGTTTTACTGAAACAGCAAAAGGTTTTAAAGGAAAAGTATTGTTCATCTACATTAACACTGATGTCGAAGATAACTCTCGAATCTTAGAATTCTTTGGTTTGAAGGCTGCAGATGCACCTGCAACACGATTGATTAAGTTAGACGGTGATATGACTAAATTTGTTCCCGAAAACAAAGACCTCACCCATGAAAGCATCACTAAGTTTGTCTCTGACTTCTTGGATGGAAAATTAAAACCACACTTGAACACAGAAGAAGTCCCAGAAGATTGGGATAAAAATCCAGTCAAGATTCTTGTTGGTAAAAATTTTGCTGAAGTTGCATATCAAAAGAAAAATGTTTTTGTTGAATTTTGTAAGTATTTTTTAAGGTTGTTTGTTTTTTATTTAAGCCTTGAAAAAAATAGATTTTCTTTTTCTTTTTTTTTTTGTCTTGCAGATGCACCATGGTGTGGACATTGTAAACAATTAGCTCCCATCTGGGACAAACTTGCTGAGAAATTCAAGGATAATGAAGATGTTATAATTGCAAAGATGGATTCTACTGGAAACGAAGTTGAAGATGTAAAAGTCCAAAGTTTCCCAACCTTAAAATATTTCTCTGCTGATGGAAAAGTATGTCATTACTATTTTAGTTTTCGGAACAAGTCAGTGTGAATTTTATGAACTTGTTCTAAAGTTTTAATTGCATTTCATTGCAGGTCATTGATTACAGTGGTGGAAGAACACTAGAAGATTTAACTAAATTTGTCGAATCAGGTGGTAAAGATATGCCGACTAGCAATGAAGAACCCGAAGAACCTGAAGAAGGAGAATTACCACCTGAGGAGGAAGAAGAGGGGGAGACCGGTGCAACTGATCACGGGGGAGAGTTGTAAATTAGACATTGTCTGTGAATCAATTTCTGTGGCTTTAACCTGCGTTTAAACACCTTAAGAAAATATTTATTTATATTTTCAATATGAATTCCTATTTATGTGTGTTTCAACAACCGTTTGTTTTCGTGTAAATTATTTTTCTAGAAATTGGAACTAAAAGAACCCTTCCCTTTTGATTTTTCAATAAATATTAGAATTTATTCATCAAAATGGATTCTTTTGAATCGGAAACATTTTTTATGGAAGAAAATTAACACTTTAAAAATAAGATCTTATAGATTCGTGTCCGTCCCCCAAGACCGAAGGTAATTGTTTTGAAAAATCAACTTTCCTAGCATTTACCAAAAAACTCGTGTTCTCTGTCGACAAAAGGACAGTTTAAAGGCATACCGAACTACCCAGAATATCACGCATTTTGAGTTCGAACACTCGGCAAGTCTCGGCGTGCTTCATGCTCATGAATTATGCGGACCAGTAAATAATCTTCTTATACTAATACTAAATCTTGCTTTTTTCTTACCTAACTTTGAAAGAAAGAACTTTAGGAAAAATATCTCGGGAAGTTCGTCAATGGATGTTTATTTTTTACGTATTAGTATAGGGGGAACCTCCAATTAGGGGAATGTCTAGCTCCATCTTACGGGTTTTTATTACTTCGTGGAGTGTTGTGCTTAAGGAAGACATCATAACCCACCCCCGGAGGAGAACGCAATGCAATGTTTTTTGCGTTCGAAAGTTCATCAAATTTTCTCAACGTTCATTTCTTAACGAGAATGAAGACGCTGTGTGTAACATTTTTTGTCTTTGTTTTTAATATTTTTTTATTCAACGCTTTAAGTCCAGTAATAAAGAATAACAACATTGATTCTATCCGACGAGATAGTCGATGTAGACCTGTTATGTGTTCGTGTTATCAGTTCATCATTTTCTACCGATGTCTATTTTTTAATGTGTTTGAATGTAGCTTTTTCGTATCAGTTAGTGTTGACTACTATGCCGAAATGTGTAGCTAGCAGTTTATTTGGTATTTCATGTAGTGTGTGGATTGTTATTATTAAGGTAAACGAAGGTAGCAAGATCATTATCATATTGTTTTGATAGTATTTGAATGATACCTTTTTTAGATTATAAAATTGAGTAGTATAAATGATTGTAATGCAAGAAGAGAGTGATTACATACATATTTACATTGTTTTTGTATCATGATGCACAAGTGGAGTTTTGGGTTTTGACATTTCCACAATTCATAGCAGAATAAATAATTGAAAGATAAAAACGTCTGAGAAGGTATTGTTTTTGTTAGCTTTTGTTAATAGGGAGATGTGAAGGTATTTTCTTATATTTCAGAAGTTTAATCGTGGTTAGATAAGAGTATACATTGTTAGGTAGGAGTATACTGTCTATTGTCTCTAAAAATAGCATTCTTAGGATTTATGGTGTCACACCAAAAATCAATTCGAGGCTAGATATGCAATAATATTATGGCTGATCGTAAAAAAAGTAAACAAAACACAACAATCACGTGATTCATGTCGTAGCCCCTTTAAATGATCGATCCAAAATATTTATACAACAATTTTGTGTTAAATGATGTAATTCCAACATGGAACAATTTTTGTAAATACACAGACTTATCATGGCAGTATTGCGTGCAAAAACAATTTATGGAGAAAAACTGTAAAATGTTTTTACACGCTACACTAGTCTTTTTTTATTTTGAACTTATAACTTTTAATAATATTATTTTTTTTAATATTAAAAAAGAACCTGGATGCTTCGGTATGCCTTCAAGACTCTCATAGGCCTCCTGTTAATATGACAAAAGGACAGTTTAAAGGCATACCGAACTACCCAGAATATCACGCATTTTGAGTTCGAACACTCGGCAAGTCTCGGCGTGCTTCATGCTCATGAATTATGCGGACCAGTAAATAATCTTTTTTTATTTTGAACTTATAACTTTTAATAATATTATTTTTTTTAATATTAAAAAAGAACCTGGATGCTTCGGTATGCCTTCAAGACTCTCATAGGCCTCCTGTTAATATGTGCGGGCGTATGAACCAGTTACTAAAAAAAATCAATACTTGCAGCAGGATAATTGGAATACAGGCTTTAAGGTGGTTCCCCAATAAAAATTCTTAAATTTTTTGATTTTTGAAAAACACTTTGTTTTTGTCAAAAAATTACTGCTGAATCCGAATTTGTCAATTATATTGCCTGAAAGAGTCAGGAAATGCCTCAAATTTCGATTTTAATGAGGTATACTCAATTTTCAGTCCTTAGCAACGGCCCTAGCAACCGCTGTATGCCCTTGATTTGGAGCAAATTTAAAAGCATTGGAAAGCGGAAATCTAGTCAAAAAGCAATATATATCTACTATGCTTTATCTGAGCTCCACGGAACTTTTAGTTATACACAGAAACATCAAATTCATAGCTCCTCTCAAATCAGTTAGCACAAAGTTTTTTCTCAGTTTTAACTTGTTCTGTGTTTGCCATGGGTTCATCTGATAGAAGAAGGAAAAGTAAATCACAGAAACGTAAATTTCAAGGAAATCAGTACACTAAAAAAGTTATTTTAATAACTACAAGCACACCCATCCCTGCAGCAGCAGCAGCAGAACAACAACAAACATCGACCAGCTCTGCAGCATCAACTAGTTCCTTCAATGTTGATTTCAAGTCAGCTTCTGCTAGGAAGTTAAGTATAGACTTAAACAGTATAAATGTTGATGAGAATGAAGATGATAGTTTTGCTGATGAAGAAGCTAACAACAAGGAATGTTACATACTTTTCAATACAAACATTTTACGAGACATGATCCTAGAAATTGGAAGCTGTCCCGTATGTGCTAATGATATTGTATTCAATCATGACATATCTCAGAAGAGAGGCTTTTGTCACTATTTCCTGATATCATGTGCTAGTTGTGAGTGGAAAAAAAGCTTTGCAACTTCAAAGGAGGTGCCATCTGATAACAGGGGTAGGAAGCCTTTGGATGTAAATATGCGTTCTTCTTCTTCTTCTTATTATTATTATTCACGAATATTTATACAGGATAAGCCATTCAAAAATTAGAAGTATATACACTATATACATATTTACAAATTTCTGTTGTTCTATGGGTCCTGTTGTGTATAATATAAAAAAAAGTAAAAACTGTAAAATCTGTAAAATCAGTGATGGCATTCAAAAAAATTGGACGAGGCGATGGAAGAATTTTGCTCAGTTATGAACATGCCGCTGCCAATGAATCCATTCGCTTATGAAAACACAGTAAACAATACATTGCACAAGTTATAAAGCCAATCTTTTCTTGGAAGGATCTGGGATCAGATGAACTACTTTCATGATGTGTTGATGGGGAAACACAAAACGTCAATGAGGCATTGAATCAGATAATTTGGAAAAAACTGCCGAAAGATATTTTTGTTGGGAAAATTGTCCTTGACATAGGAGTAGCATCAGCAGTGATTCACTTCAATGATGGTCATGGCGGTTTGTTGAAAGTTTTTGAAAAGTGTGGATTGGATCCCGGATACTTTGCCAGAAAAGGTTTCAGGAAGAGCGATGTGGAGCGAGTCGAGTTAGCCAATAAAAAGTCATGTGAGTGTACTAAAAAGGAAAGGCAAAAACTCCATGCTGCTAGAAACGGATATGAAGATAAAAACAACGATAAAGAAGGTGACACCTACTCAAAGGGTGCATTTTAATTAGCGTTGCTTGAACTTTTTTTGTAATTTAAATTTTAAAACTCCGTTTTCTGAAAATAAGGTTTTTAGAACTTCTGCCAAGAATATTATTAGATTGGCTTCTTTAAATTTCTTGAAACTCTGCAAATTGTAAAAGCAACATATAGTTTATGTGCTGAACCAATAAAATGTCTAAAATAATTTACCTGGGTGACATAATTAGCTTACAAATGTAACCAGCCGCAGTCAAAAAAGCCCGGATTCCTTGTTTGATGTAATACAAAGAAGTGGCTGCCATATTATGGTATTTTTTGGGTTCAGCACATGCGCATAATTAATTTTTTGCAATTTTTTTTCTTATTTTGTGCTTAGTACATTAACAGGATCCATTTCCATGTAAAACTTACAATAAAACATGCAATTATCAAAATTTTGAGTTTTTATTGGGGAACCACCTTAAAATACACGCTTTTCTTTTTATAAGAATATACTTTCCTACCTGCCCGGGTAAAACATTTTTACCTATTCATACCTATTCTGAATATATATATTTATTTTCAAAGATAGTTTTCAAAGTTAGTTTTGTTCTTATAAATGTGAGCATTTGACGCAATGCAAGGGCTTCCCCCTAAACTAATGCGCATATACAGATACGGAAACTGTTACCACATTTGTCTCTTAAACAAATTTGACTTTGACAAATTTGGAGTTTTTATTCACTCAGGACTCGCGACCAAGGCTTACAACTCTTATAGTATTAATGTATAGACTATTGTATCATGTAAAATGTTTTTACAGGTTCATTTTCATCCTATGAGTTACTACCCCGTCACCACTTGTACTCTACACCTCTCGATATTAGGGTGACAAAATATAGAATCGCGGAATGGTGAACGGGAAGTGTATACATCTTGTAGAGTTTGAAAAACTGATCAAGAAAATGTATGGGATCGTTGTACGACGTACCGTTATTGAGATATCGTCGATCAAATATTCTGATGACGTCACACTCGTCCCCAAAAAGTTTTAGTCCCAAATTTTTTCGTCACCCTATCGCCAATATCGCGAACCCCGAAGACGTCAGTTATCCCTATTGGCTTTTCAGATATTTCCCTTAAACGTCGCGTTCCATTGGGGATGCAATACAATGTCCCCCGTGCAAAAAAAACTGACGTCGCCTCATTTGCTTCTTTTTTTTTCTTTTTTTTTTTTTTTTTTTTTCTATTTTTTTCTTTTTTTACATACAAAAAGCATCGTGTGTCAAATATACAAAATATTGCTACCACTACGAATGGCTTATTAACCGTTTAGCCGGTCGGTACAGGAAAATATTCACCGGTTGTGACGTAAGGTTAATAAGCCATTTAGTACCTGTCAGCATGATTAAGAGAAGAATTATACCCCTGCTTAAACATTTTTGTTGTAATATTTAAAAGAATAACATTTTTCCTTTTGTTTTCTTAAATTTTCTGTGCTTGCAATGTAGACTCTTCCTCATCATTTTCTTACTTTCTTTACAGTTCTTATGATACGGGAAAATATTGACCGGTCATGTGACGTCACTTAACCAATCATAATAATCTATTGCGAGAAGACTCTATACTGGCAGGTACTAATATACTAATATACATTTTCCAACTATTGAGTGAAACCGTAAAATTGTTTTTGCACGGGATACCTGAATCAAATGTGAGTCAGAAAAAGATTATACCTGCTCAGGATTCAACCAAAGGGTCTTTCCACTATGAATTGATTAAATGATTTATCCCAATTGCATGTACCATATGATGTAAAACCATGATTGGCACATTCATTCTCCTTGGTCCATATTCCGTTTTATTAAATTTCCTAAATCTAAAAAGAAAGAAATTGTATAGAACAGAAGCAAATACATGATCATCAGAAACAGAAAAAAATCTCTTAGAATGTAAAATAGCACCATGTAAATAAATATCATGTGCCCTATCATTTCCACTATAGAACCAAGATAAGCACCATAGCTTAATTTCAGTCTGGGGATTCCTAAACGACATACGTAAAGTCAGCAAACAAAAACACAAACAGTGATAAATTGAAAGAAATATGATAAGATATAGATACAGCAAAATGGAATGATCTTAATGGTCTCCCTCCCACGCTAACAAAAGAAAAAACAAACAATAAATCAGCAGCATATACTTGAAGGAAAATAGCAATAAAATCATTGCTCGAAGGACAAAAGAAAATTTGGAAAAGCTTGGGATGTGTGGTGGTCAGTTATAATTCTCTTGGTATAGTAAGTGGTGTGGGTAGGGGTACAGGACAGGGATAATCAATCATCATTGAAACCACACCATCTCACTCCAAAGTTTCAACATAAATATGGCAATAATATATTGTTTTAATGAATTCATTAAATGATTTATCCCAATCGCTTGTACCATGATCTAAAACCATGATTGGCAAATTCATTCTCCTTCGTCAGTATTTTTATTTATACTAAATTTTCTAATATTAAAAGAAAGAAATCGGATATAACAGAAGCAAGTACATGATCATCAGAAACAGAACAAATGGTTGCAGAATGTAAAATAGCACTGATAAATAAATATCATGTGCCGAAACATTCCCACTATACGATCAAGATAAGAACCATGCTTAAATTCACGCTGCAGATTCCAAAATGACATACATAAAGTCAGTAACGATAATCAGTATGTTCCCCTAAAATGTACATGATGCAGCAAAAGTTCAACTTTGAAAGAAATCACACATTGCACACTCTCCCTTCCCACCCACTGACCAAATAAAACAAACAAACAAACAAACAAAGAAAAAAACCGTACGAAATTATTAGAGATATGATATAGATACAGGAATGACTTAGAGAATCATCATAGAATAGGTAGATGTGATCATTGTGAGAATCATGATAAGAAAGAATCCACCCTAAAAATGTTTTTAATGTATTTTCCAACTATTGAGTGAAACCGTAAAATTATGTCTTTGTCCGAGATACCTGAATCAAATGTGAATAGTAAAAAGATTATACCTGCTCAGTATACAACCAAAGTGTCAACTATTATTTCAGAGGGGTTTCTTTACTTGTGAAGCAGTAAAAATGTTTGTGATACGCTGAGATATTATTGCTGATGTTGTTGTTGTTATATTTCAAGCGAATTTTTGTGGCTCTTTTAAAGAAAGTTAAAGTGTGATTTCTTTCCAAGTTGCTGTTTTGCTGCATGATGTGCATTTTAGGGCAGCCTAAAAAACTTTTTACTGGGTTTACGTTAGTTGTTTTGAAATCTGCAGTTTGAATTTAAGCCATGGTGCTTATCTTGATTATTTAGTGCTATTTTACATTCTGAATGCATTTTTTTTCTTGCTTCTTTTCTATACGATTTCTTTCTTTTTAAATTAAAAATTTAGTGTAAATAAAAATTATGAAGAAGAATATTGAATGGGCTAATCATGGTTTTACATAATCACGGTACAAGCAATTGGGATAAAGCATTTAATGAATTCATGGTGGAAAGACCCTTCGGTTGAATCCTGAGCAGGTATAATTTTTTTACGATTCACATTTGATTCAGGTATCCCGTGCAAAGACAATTTTACGGCTTCACTGAATAGTTGGAAAATTTAACAGAAACATTTTTAGGTTGCATTTTTATAGTTCTTATCATGATTCTTGAGAGTGGAACCGTAAAATGTTTTTAGATATATCTATATATCTAAATATATCATATTCATATTCAGGTATCTAGTATCCCCATTTCGTATTTAAGCCTTGGTGCTTATCTTGGTTCTATATTAGAAATGTTAGGGCACATGATATTTATTAAGTGCTATTTTACATTCTAATAGAGTTTTTTTCTGGTTTTGATGATCATGTACTTGCTTCTGTTCTATGCCATTTCTATCTAAAGAAATGCGATTCATAACATATCATGTGATTTAGGTATCCAAGTAAAATGTTTTTACGCGCTTCACTAGTGTTTATTATTTCTATTTGTTTATTTTCTTTTCTTTCAATAACGTACTTATTAATATGTTTTAGCTCTCGAAAGAAATCATTGACAAACAAATTGCTCTTGTGTATGTACCACTATGTCAGCTACAAACCATATCACAAAAAGTGGAAGTCATTATGCAAATTCGAGCGGAGTAAGACATTACTGTCTCCCAAAGAGTGATCTTCCCGTGTATGCAAGACAGATCGTTTGTAACCAGAACATCATTGGTATTCCTCGAGGTGAGCTGCTTAACCGTGACGTAAGCGCATCATATCGAAGTTACATCACAGAGAACAGATTCGATGGGGAAATACGATATGCTTTAGTGAGATGCGATACACATAAACATTATGCCATCGACCACCCCAATTATTTATTGAGACCAAGTCGTATTTATAGCGATAACATATGCTTTTGATGAATGCTTTATAGAGTCAGGCATAACTTGGAACGGTAAAAGCCAAGGGTACTACTTCTGAATGGCAGTGGTGGCAATAAATAGAATTTTATTAATAATACAATTTGTAGATTTTTAATGTTCATATTTTTCTAATAAATATCTTCAGTGTTTGTATTTTTATAAGAGTTTTTCCTTTTTCCTGTATCTGGTCCAGCGTTCGTTACAGATCGTTTGTAATTAGAACCATCATATGATATTCCATTGGTAGTGAGCTGGTTAACTGTAATGTGAGCAGAGCATGCGGATTTTATATCAGATAAAACACGGCGTGCTCAACTTTTGATGGATCGTTGAATGATCTTTGATTTTTAAAATAGAATTTTGAATAAGAAAGGTTTCACGTTTATTGAAGACCAAATGACGAACATGTTTATTGGCTTTCCGCGCAAGCACGAAAGACATTACAACCGGCCGTATTTAATGTGCATAATTAATAAACGTCCGCATTCATTTTAGCCGTGAGAGAAAATGGCGGACATGTAGGGGAGTGAAGAATTAGGTAAAACTTAGATCAAATTTTGAAAGTGCATTATTTTCATGAAAACTTGCACGTAGAATAGTTTAATCATGCTGATTGGAAATTTGGAAAGCATAGAGCAAAACTAGTTCGAATCAAGATTCAGCAAGTTCAATAAAATTTTACGTAAAAGGAAAAGTAAAAGTAACATTTTACTGTTGCTGGAAAATTTTTAGCAGCAAGAGAGGTTTCACTGCCATTTTCACTATCATTTTCACTATTACTAATACTTTCTTTTCCGTTATATTTCGCATCAGATTTATTTATTAACCGTCAACAATTACAATAAACATTCAGTTGTCAAACAAAACGGGATCAAAGGATAAAGAATACCGTATCAAAACACCCTTGGACTACTCCTACTCTTCCGGTCGAAATGGCATTTAGCCCACGCTTTGGACTCAGCGAAAGTCCCTTTACGAAACTATGAATACCGTATCAAAACACCCTTGGACTACTACTCCTACTCCTCCGGTCGAAATGGCATTTAGCCCACGCTTTGGACTCAGCGAAAGTCCCTTTACGAAACTATGAATACCGTATCAAAACACCCTTGGACTACTACTCCTACTCCTCCGGTCGAAATGGCATTTAGCCCACGCTTTGGACTCAGCGAAAGTCCCTTTACGAAATTATGAATACCGTATCAAAACACCCTTGGACTACTACTCCTACTCCTCCGGTCGAGAGCTTTCAAAATTACTTCATCCAACTGAGCGGAGCAAATACAAGAAACAGAAACTGTTTACTAAAAATTCCAAAATTAAAAAGGAGTACTGCAGAGGTTTGTTCTAATGCACTGGTGCAAAAATATATAATGATTTAAGTATTGAAATTAGGAAAACAAAAAAGATTTTGAAAAATTTAAAGTTTTAGTTAAATGTTTTTATCCTTAGGTTTTGGTTTAGATTTTTATTTTTTATTTTATTATATTTTATACATTTTTCCTTTCGTTCAGTATTTTCCTCAATCACTCTATCATTACTAGAATCGTATCACTAAATCACTAAATTTTCTAGAACAATTGTATACCATTTTTACCATTTTAACCCTATAGTGTTTTTTCTCTACCACTACATTCGCATTACACCTTAGATTTTATTGTTTTATATGTATTTTTTACTGATTTTAATGACTAATAATTTTTGCTTTATTTTGTATTATTATTATTTATTTTTATTATTCAGTACAGGGCCCTCGTTGAAAGCAATTTATTTTATAAGTTGAAGAGGCCACCCTGTATAAATATGTTTTAAATAAATAAATAAATAAATAAATAAATAATAAATAAATAAAAATGGCATTTAGCGCACGCTTTAGACTCTGCGAAATTCCCTTTACGAAACAATATAAATTGTATGAATGAAGGAATTTTCAAAAGCTTATCAAAACATTCAGTAAGTATTAAAGGCATTATACAAGTGGCATGAAAGCATTATTAAAAGAACTCCAATAAGTTAGAATTCGCCCATGGTTTGTTTCTACATGTGTGAATATAATAAGAGGCACGTAAAGCAACCTCTGCCATCTTTTTAAAACATCTCTCATAATTAATCCCGTGGTTACGCAACAGTTTTTATAAGATTTTCTGTTCCACAATAATCTTCTTATACTAATACTAAATCTTGCTTTTTTCTTACCTAACTTTGAAAGAAAGAACTTTAGGAAAAATATCTTGGGAAGTTCGTCAATGGATGTTTATTTTTTCCGTATTAATATAGGGAGAATCTCCCACTAGGAGAATCTCTAGCTCCATCTTACGGGGTTTTATTACTTCATGGAGTTTTTATACTTTAAACACGACATCATAAAGCCACCCGGAGGAGAACGCAATGCCAATGTTTTTTTGCGTTCGAAAGTTCATTAAATTTTCTCAACGTTCATATCTTTATGAGAAATGAAGACGCTGTGCGTAACATTTTTTGTTTTTGTTTTTAATATTTTTTTATTCAACGCTTTAAGTTCAGTAATAAAGAATAACAGCATTGACATCAGTAACTATTTTATCCGACGAGATAGTCGATGTAGACCTGTTATCTGTTCGTGTTATCAGTTCATCATTTTCTACAGATGTCTGTCTTTTAGGTATTTCATTGTAGTGTGTGGATTGTTATTATTAAGGTTCGCCTTCAGGGAAACGAAGGTAGCAAGATCATTATTATATTGTTTTGATAGTGTTTAATTGATATCTTAGATTAAATAATTGAATAGTATAGATGAATGTAATACAAGAAGAGAATGAGAAAATCATTGTTATATACATATTTACATGGTTTTTGTATCATCATGCACAAGTGGAGTTTTGAGTTTTTACATTTCCACAATAAACTGCTAGCTACACATTTCGGTATAGTAGTCAAAACTAACTGATACGAAAAAGCTACGTTCAAACACATCAAAAAAATAGACATCGGTAGAAAATGATAAACTGATAACACATAACAGGTCTACATCGACTATCTCGTCGGATAGAATAGTTACTGATACTTATCAATGTGGTTATTCTTTATTACTGAACTTAAAGCGTTGAATAAAAAAATTAAAACAAAAACAAAAAATTATACACACAGCGTCTTCATTCTCATTAAGAAATGAACGTTGAGAAAATTTGATGAACTTTCGAACGCACAAAAACATTGCATTGGGTTCTCCTCCGGGTGGCTTAATGATGTCTTCCTTTAGGCACAACAGTCCATGTAGTAATAAAAACCTGTAAGATGGAGCTAGAGATTCCCCTAATGGGAGATCCTCCCTATACTAATACGGAAAAACATACATCCATTGACGAACTTCCCGAGAAATTTTACCTAACGTTCTTTCTTTAAAAGTTAGGTAAGAAAAAAGAAAGATTTAGTATTAGTATAAGAAGACTAGTATCCCGTGTAAAAACATTTTACGGTTCCACCCCCAAGAATTATGATAAGAAATATAAAAATTCAACCTAAATATGTTTCTGTTACATTTTCCAACTATTGAGTGAAACCGTAAAATTGTTTTTGCACGGGATACCTGAATCAAATGTGAGTCAGAAAAAGATTATACCTGCTCAGGATTCAACCAAAGGGTCTTTCCACTATGAATTGATTAAATGATTTATCCCAATTGCATGTACCATATGATGTAAAACCATGATTGGCACATTCATTCTCCTTGGTCCATATTCCGTTTTATTAAATTTCCTAAATCTAAAAAGAAAGAAATTGTATAGAACAGAAGCAAATACATGATCATCAGAAACAGAAAAAAATCTCTTAGAATGTAAAATAGCACCATGTAAATAAATATCATGTGCCCTATCATTTCCACTATAGAACCAAGATAAGCACCATAACTTAATTTCAGTCTGGGGATTCCTAAACGACATACGTAAAGTCAGCAAACAAAAACACAAACAGCGATAAATTGAAAGAAATATGATAAGATATAGATACAGCAATGATCAATGTAGCTAAAGAGTAAAATGGAATGATCTTAATGGTCTCTCTCCTACGCTAACAAAAGAAAAAACAAACAATAAATCAGCAGCATATACTTTAAGGAATAATAGCAATAAAATCATTACTCGAAGGACAAAAGAAAATCTGAAAAAGCTTCGGATTTGTTGTGGTCAGTTATAATTCTCTTGGTATAGTAAGTGGTGTGGGTAGGGGTAGAGGACAGGGATAATCAATAATCATTGAAACCACAGCATCTCACTCCAAAGTTTCAACATAAATATGGCAATAATATATTGTTTTAATTAATTTATTAAATGATTTATCCCAATCGCTTGTACCATGATCTAAAACCATGATTGGCAAATTCATTCTTCTTCGTCATTATTTTTATTTATACTAAATTTACTAATATTAAAAGAAAGAAATCGGATTTAACAGAAGCAAGTACATGATCATCAGAAACAGAACAAATGGTTGCAGATTGTAAAATAGCACTGATAAATAAATATCATGTGCCGAAACATTCCCACTATACGATCAAGATAAGAACCATGCTTAAATTCACGCTGCAGATTCCAAAATGACATATCTAAAGTCAGTAACGATAATCAGTATGTTCCCCTAAAATGTACATGATGCACTAAAAGTTCAACTTTGAAAGAAATCACACATTGCACAATCTCCCTCCCCACCCACTGACCAAATAAAACAAACAAACAAACAAAGAAAAAAACAGTACTAAATTATTAGAGATATGATATAGATACAGGAATGACTTAGGGAATCATCATAGAATAGGTAGATGTGATCATTGTGAGAATCATGATAAGAAAGAATGCACCCTTAAAGATGTTTTTAATGTATTTTCCAACTATTGAGTGAAACCGTAAAGTTATGTCTTTGACCGAGATACCTGAATCAAATGTTCAACCGAAGGGTCTTTCCACCATGAATTCATTAAATGATTTACCAATTGCACGTACCATATGATGTAAAACCATGATTGGCACATTCATTCTTCTCGTCATAATCTTTATTTATACTAAATTTTCTTATCTAAAATGAAAGAAATCATTTAGGACAGAAGCAAGAACCTGATCATCAGAAACAGAAAAAATATTAGAGAACATATTCTTTTAGATTGTAAAAGCACCGAATAAATAAATATCATGTGCACTGGCATTTCTACTCTAGAACCAAGATATAAGCACCAGGCATAAAAATCGAGGATTCCTAAACGACATACGCCAAGCCAGAAACAATAATCAGTAGGCACATCATGAAGCAAAACAGTAACTTATACTGAAATCACACATTGTGCACACCACTCTCCCTCCCCTCCCACTGACAGAATATATAAAACAAACAACAATCAAAAACAACAAACAGTTCTCAATAAATATATGACATAGATACAGGAATACATAGAACCATCATAGAATAGGTAGATGTGATCATAGTAAAGATTAAAATGTAAAGACATTCAGTGGTCTCCCTCCTACTACATCCTTCCCCACTAACAAAACAAACAAAATTATATAATAGCAATAAAAACATAGCTTAAATAAAAGAAAAGATGAAATAACCCTAGGATGTGTTTAGTACAGTATGAAAACCTATAATTTTAGCTGGCAGTGTGGGGTGTAGGGGGAGAGGGGGTGTTAGATATTCAATCATCATTATGGGGAGGGGGGGTGGGGGGGGGGGAGAGAGAGAGCTTTAACTTTTTCTTGAAAACAGCCATAAAAATTCTCTTGAAATATAACAACAACAACATCAGCAATAATATCTCAGCGTAACACAAAACCATTTACTGCTTCACATGCAAAGAAACCCCTCAGAAATAGTTGAGCTCTTCCAAAACATGTTGATAATGTTGATAATCCCAAATGGTCGACATGAAACCAATCGCAACGGCTCAACCATTTTTAAGTAAAAAAATGATGCCACTTCGTTAACAATCCTCTCCAATTCAATTAACAGTTTCTTCGCTTTTTCCAGCACACGTTAGTACCAAAAACAACGACATTATGTTCGTGTTTTCATTCACTTTTTATGTATATACTTCCACTCGTTGATTCCATCATTACAAAACAATCAATTCCACAAAAAAGAAATAAATTAAAAACCGTTTGCGTCCATTTTTGACAACTTCTTCTGTGCAACTGTAACATATAAATAAGTAAGATGTTCTTCAGTTACCAGTACAGTACACATTTCTGCTTTTATAAACCATACATTTTTTCTTCCACTCTTTAATTTGCGTTTAATAATAATACATTATCCTTCGTTTCATTTCTTCGTTCGTCTCAATCTTTACGAAAACAAAATCAGATTTGTTTACATTTTAAAAACCCTCGTTTCTTTTCTGCATCATACGACGGGTGGTAAACATACTAATACTTTCTTTCATAACAATACTGTTCTTCACTTGTGAAATAAAAACAAACAAAACAAACAACGAAAACAAAACAAACAACAAATACACTTCTTCTCTCTTCTTTTTCACCAAACAAAAATGATCGTTGAAAATATTTCAAACGAAAAACCATTGCATTGCATCCTCCTCCGTGGAGACCATTAATACATTTTTCTAAATGTATCACTCTCTAAAATAAAAGTGGTATGCACAGTCGCTATTAGTATATAGACTAGTATCCCGGGTAAAAACATTTTACCGGTTCACTTTCCCCATGAGTTACTGACCCCAACCCCCGTACTTACCCACTCTCTTACAATATGGCGGTGACGAAAAATAAAATCACACAATCTAAAAGAATAGGTACCACTAAGTTGTAGAGCTCGAAAAACTGATCAAGAAAATGTATGGGATCGTCTGTGTACGATGTACCGTTACGGAGATATCGTCGATCAAAAATTGTGATGACGTCACACCCGTCCCCAAAAAGTTTTAGACCCAATTTTTTTTTGGTCACCCCATCGCCAATATCGTGCACCCAAGGTGACGTCAGTTATTCTCATTGGTTCTCGAGATATTTGCCCTTAAATATCGCGTTCTATTTAGGGTGCAATGCAATGTGCCCACTGACGTCGCACTACTCCTATAATACTAATATCGCCTATATCTCGACAACTCAGTTACGCACGATCTAAAATGTCAATTACAACATTTTCCATACGAACATTTCGTTCCCAGTCCTTTTATTCACACTGACCAAACTAAATTTGTTATGCACAGTCGCTATTAGTATATAGACTAGTATCCCGTGTAAAAACATTTTACGGTTCCACCCCCAAGAATTATGATAAGAAATATAAAAATTCAACCTAAATATGTTTCTGTTACATTTTCCAACTATTGAGTGAAACCGTAAAATTGTTTTTGCACGGGATACCTAAATCAAATGTGAGTCAGAAAAAAATTATACCTGCTCAGGATTCAACCAAAGGGTCTTTCCACCATGAATTCATTAAATGATTTATCCCAATTGCATGTACCATATGATGTAAAACCATGATTGGCACATTCATTCTCCTTGGTCCATATTCCGTTTTATTAAATTTTCTAAATCTAAAAAGAAAGAAATTGTATAGAACAGAAGCAAATACATGATCATCAGAAACAGAAAAAAATCTCTTAGAATGTAAAATAGCACTACGTAAATAAATATCATGTGCCCCGTCATTTCCACTATAGAACCAAGATAAGCACCATAACTTAATTTCAGTCTGGGGATTCCTAAACGACATACGTAAAGTCAGCAAACAAAAACACAAACAGCGATAAATTGAAAGAAATATGATAAGATATAGATACAGCAATGATTAATGTAGCTAAAGAGTAAAATGGAGTGATCTTAATGGTCTCTCTCCCACGCTAACAAAAGAAAAAACAAACAACAAATCAACAGCATATAGAATATATTTATATTGTTTGTCACTCTAGTATTCATAATATATAATTAGAGTTTATCATGTCATAGACCGGTTGTTTTTGTTTGCAACGTTTCGACAGTTACTACTGTCATCATCGGGCGTTTGTAAATGAATGATGTAAAGTTTATATATGTTTTCAGTAGGATCGAAATTAGGATCGAAATTATTTCGGACCTGGAAGGAAGCAATGTCAAGAACCGGTGACCACTATTAGTATTCCTTATGTATCTGGTATCAGTAATGCTTTACAAAGAATATTCCGTACACACAACATCAAATGCAGATTTCGATCAACGGAAACTCCTCGTAACATATTATCTCATCCGAAAGACAAGATCTCAATGAACGACACAAATAATGTGATATACCAAATTCCATGTAGTGATTGTGAATCAGTTTATATAGGAGAAACAAAAAGAACATTTGAGCAACGCATCAAAGAACATATGCGAGCCGTACGGAATGGCGATGTAACCAAAAACGAAATTGCTGACCACAGTTGGACTAATGACCACAAGTTTGATTTGGAGAATAAAAAGATCCTTGACAAGGAAAAAGGATGGACTGCTCGAAAAGTCAAAGAGACTATATACAGTGTTCAATTCCAGTATTAATAGTTCATCGTATAATGTTCCTGCGATATGGTTTCCAGCTCTACGCAAAACAAATTATTGACATTGCTTCCTTCCAGGTCCGAAATATTGACATTGCTTCCTTCCAGGTCCGAAATAATTTCGATCCTAATTTCGATCCTACTGAAAACATATATAAACTTTACATCATTCATTTACAATCGCCCGATGATGACAGTAGTAACTGTCGAAACGTCGCAAACAAAAACAACCAGTCTATGACATGATAAACTCTAATTATATACAACAGCATATACTTTAAGGAATAATAGCAATAAAATCATTGCTCGAAGGACAAAAGAAAATCTGAAAAAGCTTCGGATGTGTTGTGGTCAGTTATAATTCTCTTGGTATAGTAAGTGGTGTGGGTAGGGGTAGAGGACAGGGATAATCAATCATCATTGAAACCACACCATCTCACTCCAAAGTTTCAACATAAATATGGCAATAATATATTGTTTTAATGAATTCATTAAATGATTTATTCCAATCACTTGTACCATGATCTAAAACCATGATTGGTAAATTCATTCTTCTTCGTCATTATTTTTATTTATACTAAATTTACTAATATTAAAAGAAAGAAATCGGATTTAACAGAAGCAAGTACATGATCATCAGAAACAGAACAAATGGTTGCAGAATGTAAAATAGCACTGATAAATAAATATCATGTGCCGAAACTTTCCCACTATACAATCAAGATAAGAACCATGGCTTAAATTCGCGCTGCAGATTCCAAAATGACATACATAAAGCCAGTAACAATAATCAGTATGTTCCCCTAAAATGTACATCATACAGCAAAAGTTCAACTTTGAAAGAAATCACACATTGCACACTCTCCCTCCCCACCCACTGACCAAATAAAACAAACAAACAAAGAAAAAAACAGTACGAAATTATTAGAGATATGATATAGATACAGGAATGACTTAGGGAATCATCATAGAATAGGTAGATGTGATCATTGTGAGAATCATGATAAGAAAGAATGCACCCCTAAAAATGTTTTTAATGTATTTTCCAACTATTGATTGAAACCGTAAAATTATGTCTTTGTCCGAGATACCTGAATCAAGTGTGAATAGTAAAAAGATTATACCTGCTCAACATGCAACCAAAGTGTCATTTTTTTATGAATTCATCAAATAATTTATCAATTGCATGTACCGTATGATGTAAAACCATGATTGGCACATTCATTCTTCTCGTCATAATCTTTATTTTTACTATATTTTCTTATCTAAAAAGAAAGAATTCATTCAGTACAGAAGCAAGAACCTGATCATCAGAAACAGAAAAAATATTAGAGAACATATTCTTTTAGATTGTAAAAGCACTGAATAAATAAATATCATGTGCACTGACATTTCTACTATAGAACCAAAATATAAGCACCCTGGCATAAAAATTGAGGATTCCTAAAGGACATACGCAAGGCCAGAAATAATAATCAGTAGGCACATCTTGCAACAAAACAGTAACTTATACTAAAATTACACATTGTGCACACTCTCCCTCCCCTCCTCCCACTGACAGAATATATAAAACAAACAACAATCAAAAACAACACACAATTCTGAATTAATAAATATATGACATAGATACAGGAATACATAAAACCATCATAGAATAAGTAGATGTGATCATTGTGAAGATTAAAATGTAAAGACATTCAGTGGTCTCCCTCCTCCTACTTACATCCTTCCCCACTAACAAAACGAACATTATATATAATAGCAATAAAAAACATAGCTTAAATAAAAGGAAAGATGCAATAACCCTAGGATGTGTTTATTACAGTATTATAAAACTATAATTCCAGCTGGTGGCGTGGGGTGTAGGGGGAGAGGGGGTGTTAGATATTCAATCATCATTATGGGGGGGGGGGGAGAGCTTTAACTTTCTTTAAAACAGCCACAAAAATTCGCTTGAAATATAACAACAACAACAACATCAGCAATAATATCTCAGCGTAACACAAAACCATTTACTGCTTCACATGCAAAGAAACCCCTCAGAAATAATGGTGATAATCCCACATGGTCGACATGAAACCAATCGCAACGGTGCAACCATTTTTAAGTAAAAAAATTGATGCCACTTCGTTAGCAATCCTCTCCAATTCCGTTAACACTTTCTTCGCTTTCCAGCACACGTTTACTACCAAAAACAGCGACATATTATTAAATTAAAAATTAAAACAATTAAATTAAAATAAAAACCATTAGCTACCATTTGACAACTTCTTCTATGCAACCATTTAATAACTGTAACATAAATCAGTAAGACGTTCTTCATTTTCCAATATAGTACACGTTTCTGCTATTATAAACCATACATTTTTTCTTCCACCCGTTAATTCACGTTTAATAATAATACAATATATCCTTCGTTTCATTTCTTCGTTCGTCTCGCAAATCAATCTTTACGAAAACAAAATCAGACTTGTTTACGTTTTAAAAACCCTCGTTTCTTTTCTGCATCATACCACTGGTAGTAAACATACTAATACTTTCTCAACAACAATACTATTCTTTGCTTTTGAAATAAAAACAAACAAAACAAACAACAAAAACAAAACAAACAACAAAAAACGCTTCTTCTCTCTTCTCAAAAATGATCGTTGAGAATATTTCAAACGAAAAACCATTGCATTACATCCTCCTCCGTGGAGACCTTTCATCGTCTTCTCTCACGTACAACACGCAAAAACATAAAAAAAACGTAAGATGGAGTTGGACCATTACTAATACGCAAATGAAAATACTGAAAAAACGCTTCTCGCAGCAGCGTGGTTTTACGCGCCCCTCGTGAGAAAATGACCGTGAAATTTTCTAAATGTATCACTCTCTAAAATAAAAGTGGTATGCACAACTCGCTATTAGTATATAGAAAAAACATTTTTATAGTAAAAACATTTTACCGGTTCACTTTCCCCATGAGTTACCGCCATCCCGTGATTTTCCTATCAATATAGGGGTGACCGAAAAATAAAATCACAGAATTGCAAAGAATAAGTATCACTTAGTTGTAAAGCTCAAAAAGCTGATCAAGAAAATGTATGGGATCGTCTGTGTACGATGTACCGTTACGGAGATATCGTCGATCAAAAGTTGTGATGACGTCACACCCGTCCCCAAACAGTTTTAGACCCAATTTTTTTTTGGTCACCCCATCGCTAATATCGCGCACCCAAGGTGACGTCAGTTATTCTCATTGGTTCTCGAGATATTTGCCCTTAAATATCGCGTTCTATTTAGGGTGCAATGCAATGTAGAGATAGGATATGCAGCGTTTCAGGACATCTCTTTTTCTCGCTATTTTAGTATCTGCGCAGATAGTAAAAATAATGTAAAATGTTCGCTAAATCTAAGGATTAATTTTTTTGATGATGTCATCAAAAAAAAATAAAAAAATAAAAAAAATAAAAAATAAAAAAAATAAAAAAATCTAAAAAAATCTAAAAAAATCTAAAAAAATCTAAAAAATCGGATTTTCAAAATCAAATCGGATTTTCAAAAAAAAAAAAAAATACCATTCGGGAATTTCCCTTTTAAGTTTTGTCCACTTTCAAAAAAATTTTTTTCATCTATTTGATCTATGAATGCTAGTTGGGAGTTGTTTTTACAATAATAAAGATGATGAATGAAATTTATAATTTGGGTATGTGGTGCTCAGCTCTTGGTGGTCACATTTCTTTCGTTAAATTATGTAAAAAATTAGGTGCGACTAATTTGAATAGTGTGATGGAGATTGCGACTACAAATGGTCATATTGAGATTGTTAAATTATGTAAAGAATGGGGTGCGACTAACTTTAATGATGTGATGGAGTATGCAGCTAGATACGGTTATATTGAGATTGTTAAATTATGTAAAGAATGGGGTGCGACTAACTTTAATAAAACGATGTATGCTGCAGCTGGAGAAGGTCATATCGAGATCGTTAAATTATGTAAAGAGTGGGGTGCGACAGATTATAAAGATGTGATGGAATATGCAGCTACAAGAGGTCATATTGAGATTGTGAAATTATGTAAAGAATGGGGTGTTAAAAATTTCAATGGTGCAATGTGTGATGCACTTTCAAATGATCATATTGAGATCGTTAAACTATGTAAAGAATGGGGTGGTACTTTAAATGATGATAGATCTCATTCAAAAAAATAAAAAAATAAAAAAAAAATAAAAAAAATTATTTTTATTTTTATATATAATAAAAGGATGAGTGAAACTTATAAAGATTTAGTGATGCGTACAGTTAAATTATGTAAAGAATGGGGTGTGATGGATTATAATGAGGTGATGTGTGATGCAGCTTTTGGTGGTTACATTGATATTGTTAAACTATGTAAAGAGAGGGGTGCGACTAACTTTAATATGGCGATGGAGTATGCAGCTAGAGGAGGTCATGTTGAGATCGTTAAATTATGTAAAGAATGGGGTGCGACTAAATTTTCTCTGTCGATGAGGTTTGCAGCTGAAAAAGGTCATATTGAGATCGTTAAACTGTTTAAAGAATGGGGTGCGACGAATTATAATGAGACGATGGAGATGGCAGCTAGAGAAGGTCATATCGAGATTGTTAAATTATGTAAAAAGTGGGGTGCGACTAATTTTGAAAATGTGGTGAGGTTTGCAGCTGAATACGGTCATTTTGATATTGTTAAACTATGTATAGAATGGTTATGATAATTTTTCGTATAATAAAAAATGACACTTTCTCTATTAAAAAGACAATCATGGATGATTGATGATACTGAATATATGTACGTAAAACGTGAAATCGCTTCAGTTTCTACGTTAACACAAAAGCGAAAGAATCATAAATACACGGAAGAGTTCTTAAAGCAATGGAACATTATATTTGTATACGGAACTTATTTATTGGAAGGGGAAGTAGACCCCTCTTTTTCATTGAGTGAAACATGGAGCTTGATGCAAGCTCCTCATATTACTCTCAGCGATAGCGATAAGAGTTTTAGGAGACGGATGGTTAACTTTATGTGTGCATTGAAATATATTCAAGACATAGATGGTCAACTGACATCGGATAATATTAAGACTCTTGATAAACTCATGATGCATGGAGAAAAACATAAGAACGGTAAAGATGTACTTATTGGAGAGTTTAGAAAAACACCTGTATTTGCAGGCTTTCATCAGTTTGCTCCAGCTTTTGCTATTCCTATACTAGTAAAAGACACTCTAGATCGATACTATTCCAATGAATCAGATGATCCAATATTAAATGCTGTTAACTTATTCGCAGACTTGATTGATATTCATCCGTTCGAAGATGGAAACGGACGGTTGTGTAGAGTTATCATCTCTCATGTGTTAATGAAGAGTGGACAAAGTCTATTTTCAGTTTTGTTGAGTTCGTTTAAAAAACGCGGGAGACGTCATTATATTCAGGCTGTTAAAAGGTTTAGAGAGTGTCCTTCAATGTTTTATACACTGGTCTGCACATCTTTGGTTAGAGTCTGGAAAAATTTCGAACAAAATCTAACATTGATGGAAAAAAAGTATAATAAAGGATGTTGAGTTTTGATGAACGAATGAGGTGTGCAGTTATAGGTGGTCATATTGATATTGTTAAATTATGTAAAGAATGGGGTGCGACTAATTTTAACGCGGTGATGAATTATGCAGCTATAGGTGGTCATATTGATATTGTTAAACTATGTAAAGAGTGGGGTGGTGTGACTAATTTTAATTATATGATGTGTGATGCAGCCAGATACGGTTATATTGAGATTGTTAAATTATGTAAAGAATTGGGTGCGACGAATTATAATGAGGCGATGAGGTGTGCAGCTATAGGTGGTCATATTGATATTGTTAAATTATATAAAGAATGGGGTGCGACGAATTATAATGAGGCGATGAGGTGGGTGGCTGAACGCGGTCATATTGAGATTGTTTAACTGTTTAAAGAATGGGGTGCGATGAATTATAATGAGGTGATGAGGTGTACAGCTATATACGGTCATGTTGAGATTGTTAAACTATGTAGAGATTGGTTAGGTTATGATATTATACATGAAGAGTTATACCGCTATCACCACAAACGTAAGTTTTCAAAGGCATTGTACTATGATTTGGTAGAAGTTGCGATGCATCCAGATAAAGTATGGGACTGGTACTTTGATAAAGATGAAAAGAAATTTCTAGATGAGTATCTTCAGTAACTATTATCATTCAAGTTACTGAAGAATGTGGTACGCTTCAGGGTGTTCAAGCCGCATATATAAGCAAACATGTTTACCACTCTTCCAACGTTTCTTAATGGGTATCCAATTATCTATAAAACCAGTTTCTTCATCAAGCATCTTCATATCACTCCTTTCCTTCGGGTGCCAAATAAAGAACATTTGTGCTTGTCTTCCAATGTTCTTCGGGACAGCTGTATAAACTTGGGTGAGTAACCAGAAACTGTGTTTTTTATGACGTCCTGAGAAAGCTAGTTTGAAAAGTGGGTTTTTTCTTCGTTTGTCAAGTTTCTCTTCATCTATACAATCGTCAACGATGAAGAGTGTCTCTTGGTTTTGGAAGAGAGTCGAGAATTTCTCGATCCAATAAGTCAATCCTTGTTCTGGTGTAGGTTCAATTAGAAAAATATCATCCTCTTCCCACAAGGCTTGACATGATTTATAGGTATCATTCCACTTGAGAGTAGGGCAGATGATGACGATGTAGTCAAAGTGCTGCTTGAACTGGTTTTGTAGAAGCTGGAGAACCAACTCTGTCTTCCCACATCCAGTCCGCCCAGAGAAAATTGCTGTACAAGGTTCCTTTACATAGTCCATTTATTTAGTATCCAACACTCTCAAAACACCCATCATCAAAGTTGACTTGTCCATCTTGTAAAACATAGAGGTAACAATTGATATATCCTGCAGTTTCTGCTTTTTTTGTGATCGCTAATGTCACACCATCACTCGTGTTCTTTAGTTGTCTCCCTGTTCCATGTAGCTTATTATCAGGTGTGGTTCTAAAATCAATGAACAATGAGTAACTCGTGTTGTAAAATTCTGCTGGTGATATACTCGTACGCTCATCACCGCTAAAATATAGCCAAGAATTTTCATACATATCTTTCGGATGCAAACCCTCTGTATAGAGTTGATTTGGTTGACCTTCTATCGTGATGTCTACTTTTGATATTTTCGGGTTGTAGAACTTTTCATTATCAAAAGCGTAAGCTTTTCGATTATTAGGTTCTATGAAGAGCATCAAAATACTATTTAGACTTTCACTTGGTACATTAATCTGTATGTTCCACATGGTTTCTTCTTTTTTGAGGAGTATCACGCGATGTCTCAAGAGTCTATCATAAGGAAAAGAGCTATTCATGGAAGCAGTCTTAACTTTTTCCATGAATTCTCCATCTTCTATTTTATTGAATTCCAAAGCGATGTTAGATATGGTATAGGTACCATCAGGATCCTTCTTTGATGCTCCGCTTCCTGTTCCAGCATCTCTGATCACATTTCCATAAGGTGCAAATGTTAATTGAAAACTGAGACGATCGTCAAGCTGTACAAATGGTAGGTGTTTTAAGATATCATAATATTCCCACAAGGGTATCACAAATCTATTTCCATGAGCATTAGCCAACGCTGTTTCACTTGCACTACCACTTGCTCCAGATGTTTTAACTCTAAGTTTAAGTACATTTCCTTCGGTATCTACCCCTTGTTCGATCTTGAGAAGTTTTCGTTTCTCTTAATCCCACTTATCTGCATAAAGCTGATAGATATCAAAATCAGTGATATCTTGTATGATATTCCCCTCATATCCAATTCTAAGCTCTTTCCGAGATTGTTCATGATATATCTAGCTGTATCCGTACTCTTCAGTTCAAAATCGAAAGTAAGTTTCAAACTTCCAGCTTCTATGACATCATTCTCACCTAAGTTTGGTACTCTTACATGTAAGACCTGATTCTGATCGATGGTGCTTGGTGTGTGTGCTATTTTAACATGTTGTCTTTTGAGGCTTTTATACCAAAACGAG
This sequence comes from Turritopsis rubra, assembly GCA_039566895.2. Lineage (NCBI taxonomy): Eukaryota > Metazoa > Cnidaria > Hydrozoa > Anthoathecata > Oceaniidae > Turritopsis > Turritopsis rubra. The sequence goes on along the minus strand of CM077631.1, from coordinate 15,027,219 downwards.
TTCTATATTTTTTATTAGGGTTTAAACTTTTACCATATGAAGTCATTTATTATATATAAGAAATGACTGAAATTTTCGATAATCATGGATATGATGAAGGGGGTGAGGATGGTGAAGACGATCCATATCCTATCTCTACAACAACCGATCCTATACAACCGAGTGGAGCAGATGTTGGTCTACCGGAAGTAACTACAGCAACAGCTGATGCGCAGAAGGATTTACTTCGCATGAACTTGTGGAATCTGTACACACATCTTAAGGTTCAAGGTTCCTTGAACCTTATAGATCTGCGAAAGTTTAAACTTTCGCAATACAAAGGCGTTCCTCGGTTCGAGTACTATAAGAATGGGAGTTGGCACAGACTTACCGATATACGTAATGGAAAATGGTTGAGTAAGAAGAGGATCGAGACTATTATTGGAAAGAACGAGATTAATGAGGTGCTTGGACCAGGCACTCCTCTACAACCTGAGGATATTCAGATGCAGGATCTTGGTAAGAAGATCAAGATTAGTGATGAGAAACTCAAGGAGATAGATCAGAAGATCACAGCAAGCTCTCGATTTAGATCCTGAAGATGTAGAGGATAAAGAAAAACTTGAACAACTGCGTGAAGAGCGAGAAAGAATCAAGAAACAAAAATCATCACAGATCTCACGGATAAAAGAGACAATCACCAAGATAGCGGATAGTGACACGTCGTTAGGTGAGAAACTCCGAACTCTTTTTCGGGAGCAAGCTATTATGATAACCGCAATCATAACAGCGCTCGGACTCGTTATATCTACAATCGTAACTTCGTTAATCGGAGGGGTGAGTATGGTAGTTGGTGGAAAACCACCGGGAAAAGGTGGAATTCAGCAGTGGATGAAAAAGCAACTCGAAACTCTTGGACGACTACTCGGAAAGCTTGGTGCAAAGCTTGGAGCTGCATTACCTGGTATCATTGGAAGCGTTGTAAGCTGGTTATTAAACTTTTTGAAGAAGGGAATTATGATATTAAGTTCAAACGTTTAGTTACTCATTGTTTTTCTACTAGGTTTGATAGGAAACTGGTTACTAAGAAAAGTAAATTCCAAGCAAAATAAGTGATACTCCAGCAATAATTAAAGCTTGCTTTTCCTCTTCATGTTGTTGTGTTGCGTTAGCTCTTTCAGGTAATTATATTTCAATAGGTGTTTTTTTTATAACAACATGATGTTTTGGATGAAAACCAATAGTTCTCTTACCTTTGAAAGTATCATGTTTTTTAAGAAGAAGATGATGTTTTTTTTCTATATCTTGAGAAGGAATCGATGGTGCTCCAATATGATTTGCATTAACTAATTTTATACTGAAATCTGTTATATCATCGAGATTTTTTAACTTCAAATCGCTTGGTATAAGATAAGTTCCTAAAGCAACACCAAAACTTGGTTTTGCTCTAGCATATTTTAAAACATTTTGAAATTCTGTGATCTCTTGTTGTATAGTATTTTTTTTAGAATGATTTTTTCTAGAGAAGATGAAAAAATCTTTTGAGCATCTAAAGAACGTCCTGTATCACCTATAATATCCGATCTAGCACTAGCTTGTGATTCTAAAATTAGATAAGTATAATATCGTATAGATTGTGATAACCTTCGCAATCCTGCACGTGTTAATCCGTTTACATGAGTTTCAAGATACATTTTGAGATTTTCCTTACCAATCTTAATTCGTGAGAGATATCGCCAATACGTAGGTTCTGGTATGATGTCGAATTCTCTAGAAATACTTCGGAAAGCAGTCTCTTTGTATGGATTTTTTCTTGGATTAAAGGTAAAATCTCCAGGTAAAGGTACATCCATTTCCTCTAGAATAAGACGCGTTTGTAGGTAGACGTGAAAGCGAAAAATAGATCGAATCATTGGAACCTTATGATTAAGATGAAATGTAGATATTCCACATCCTATAGTACTCAGCCAGAAACTAAATGAGAGTTGTCCAAGATAAAAA